>JARHVA010001577.1:1090000-1147500 GCA_037957365.1 Torreya grandis
CCATAAGATTCTAACTACTTGCACATCCATATAATATATACTTTTTAGGTTTATGTCTGGCCAAACCAAATTGATCCAAAAATCTAGTAATACATTTCCCACCATCGCGTGGTAGTTGACAAAATTTTGAGAGTTGGAAGTTTAATCTTCTCATCTGTGGTAAAATTGACAGAGATTTAAGATTTTATATCCTTGAGTACAAATAAATAACATTGATTTTTCAATGCCATAGTTAATTCTTCACCTTGAAAGGATTGTGACCATTGAATGCAAGTTTGTCAAATTAGACGTGTTTATATAAAAGTTTACTTGTTGCAAAATCTGTACAAAGCGACCATAAACTATCCTTTTGTCTCTCTAACGCATTTTCATAATCTTAAGAAAATGGTGGAATTTGATGATAAAATTTGATGAAGTATTCTAAGATTATGAAGAGAGATTAAGAAGGTAGACTAAAAGGGAGTTATAATCCTATGCAAGTATTCAGCGTTCAAGATTGCTTTGATACCACTGATCTAGGTTGTAGGGTAACCCAGGGGAGAACATTTCAAGTGCAGAATCAATATGTTTTAATGGTGGTAAGGATGAAAAAATGTGAGTACAACAATCTGGGGTCATTGGTCTAGAAATGATGTGATTAGAAGAGTGTACGTTGTAAAGAGATTGAGCATAGCAACGAACTTCAAAATTGTAATCCATTAACTATGAATGAAAGGGTTATTTTACAGAGTTTATCATAGAGAGACCTGAATGAGATTTGAACTAAGAAAAATCTATAAGAACTAAAGTGAACAAGATATAATTACATGATATTGTAGTATGACAATTGCGATTCAAGAAACATAATGGTTTTTGATTTGCAGAAACTTTACAAATGTTATTGTGTGAGTGACAATTGTGTGTGCATATGTATAGGTTAGGCATTTTTTAGAGATTTCTACCAAAGGGTTATGAAAAGTTAGTCATTTTTTGGCCAATGTGCAGTGCTTCTTTTGACATCATTTTATGCTAGCAGGATCACTGCTTAAAAAACTGTGCATGAACACCATTTAACTAGATTGGTTCAAGTGTCAGTGTTGGATTTTTGAGATGATGAGTTGGGACTACTATATTTGGTGTAGGGAAGACTTTGTGGCTATATCAGCTTTGGCATTATGCAAACATGAAATCTTGGCACATATGCTATGATTGGTACATCATTCATAGAAGGGTACCTGATGCTACTACATAGGTAAATGGGGCTCCCTCCACGTCAGAATGGAATTAGAAAGAATCTCATAAGGTGACTTACTGCAACATTGAACTATGCAGTCTTTAGGTAAAAAAGATCCAATGTAACTTGCATGTATAGGCGGGTTTGAGCCACCTTCTCCCCATGCTTATTGATGTAGATGAAAGTGGTATTCTGCATAGTCTTCATTGGGATTTATTTGATGCTAGATCTATGTTTTTGTTACATATAATATTTCACATTTTAATAATCCTACGTATAACTATAATATGTTGAATCATGTTTGAGTTGTAAGCTCTAGTAGTTTAGTTTGTAGGTTATGGAATTCAACTTGTTCTAAAATATATGCCTCTATCATAACTACAATATATGCTTGTCCAATATGTAGGTTTTTTTAGCAAGTCTAAGGCACTTGAGCAACATCAAGCCTTGAAGCATGCAAGTGATTATATTGTTTATATTAATCTAACAAATACTTTCTTGATAGATTAAGGTGGTTAAGCATAGGATTAACCAAGTTGCAATCATTTTGATTATAGAGAAATTTTTATCTACTAGTTTTCTCTGTATCTTTGCCCATTTCAATTAAATACTCCTACGTGTAGTTTTTTAAGTAGTCTCTTGCATGCAGTGTTTATGGTGGTTAATATGTGCACCCTTTTAAGAGTTATTATTTTATCTGAAATCATGGATTGGTTGTTACATAATGACATAACGAAGCCAACAATAAATGGGGTATTGAATGTTATGAGATCATGTGCAAAGGTCAAGTCTGTCAGAAGAGTCTTTTTTAATTCATCTATTGGGGAAGCAAATTTTACTAATTATTGTGGAACACCAGGAAAAATTTATGTTGAAACATGTTAGACCAACGTGGAGATTTGCAGGAGTGTAAAGATGACTAGTTGGGTAAGACCATTACAGTATCTTAAACTGGTTTTAGTCTACTGACAATTATACAAAATGTAGTTTGTATATCCCTATCAAAATTGCAGATAATATTCTATTATTTGATTAATTGAATATGATATACTGGTGGTGATGTTTTATTTGATGTGCATATTTACTTTATGGCAAAGACACTAGCAGAAAAAGCTACATTGGAGTTTGCATAGGCAAATGATGTCAATCTCTTTTCAGTTATACCAACATTAGTAATTGGGCCATTCATCATGTAGACCATTCCTCCCAGTTTGATTACAGCTTTGGCACTCTTAACAATTATGCATCAGCCCTTTGCACAAGCATGTTGAAAACATATAGTTTATATGTTTTTGAATATTAATATTATTTAATTGAAATATCGTTATATTACATAGTAAGAAGAATTACAGACTATACATAAAAATTTATTAATAGACCATTCATAAAAATATGTAGGGCTAATTGGATTACATACTAGAATGTATCAACATAGGTCATTTAGTTAAGAAACCAAAAAATATATCCAAGTTTTATATATGAGGGCTAGACTCCAAAATGCTATAAAAGCATATGCCATTGCTTGATTTTTCTTTTTCTTTTCTCTTTTTTTGAGGTAGGGGAGGTTAGAAAAGCAAACTCAGGGTTAGATCAATGACTAAATTTGAAATTTGACTTTACTTATCATGATTTTTTTTGATAATGGTTATTTATTTAGCATTACCTTTCAAATGTTAGAATGGTTTATAGTATAAAAAATAAACATTAAAGATAGTTATATATTTTTAAGGCCATTTCAATTTTTCTAATTTTGTGTTGGGGAATTGATAAATTTTAAGGCTAAAGACTCTTAGTCTATGAACTTTTGACCACAATATACTTCTGATTATTTATGACAAAATTTTATGCTTTTTATAATGGTAGCTTGTGAGGACCCAAAGGTTTAAAAGAAGTAAACCTAGATGCCCCTGTTAGTAGGCTTATCCCCACTGACCCAATCCATGAAAATGAACATTGTTATATTGATTTGACCATAAAATTACAAAGGTGATAGAGAAAATTTGAATTTATATGTCATCTATCTAGTCAAGAAATCCTATGCGCCAAATAAATTTTGGGGTTTTCCATTTATATTAAGAGGTTTCATATAATTTTGATTGATGCAAGAATATGATAGTCGGATAAGTTCATTGAAGAAGGACAAAAGCATATTGTAGTCTATTTCTCCCTTTCTAGAATAACAACTAGAGGAGGCCTATGGCAATATGAAAATGATAGATTTTGGGTCAAGGAAAACTATGCATCTTCCCATTACTACAATCGTTTGCATCAACCTACTTTACATCCCTTTAATCCTAGCCCCTCAAATCAACATGTTCAATGGTATTCTCATAATCTATATATTTATATATCTATAGTTGAGATGACTTGAGCTTTGGCAGTATTTTATAAACAAAACACTCAAAATTCTAATTGATGCTACAACTAGTATGGGGATGTTAGTAGTGTAATGTGTTCATACCATAGAGTCAATGGAATTCTAGCCTGCAGTGATCCCAAGCTTTTGAAAGATATGATTAGAGGAGAATGAAATCTGAATGGATAAACATAAATCATAAATGTTGTAAATTTTCCTATTATAATTCACAAAATTATGATTGTGATTATGTTGAATTATTGGGATTTCTTATTATAATTCAATGACAGATGTCCATATTTACCTAAAATCCATTCTACACAAATAATGTATTCAAATTTAAATCATAGGCATATCGTTTCAAACTGTGATTCAATTGAAGTCTTATTTGATGATGTCATGTATATAAAAACTCCCAAAGAAGTAGTAGCATCCATCTTACATGTAGGTACGTGGAGGATAGAATTAAACAGTTTTGATCATATCTTATTATAATTAGAATGCCATTGGTTAAAGTGGTGTGTCTATCTACTAGGATTGGACTTGGACTATGGGAAATACTACACAAATTATATAGAGTCTATAGTTGTACAAGGAAAGGTCAAAGAATCAAATGTGGATAATGTGTTTGTTAACATATATGTTGTTTTAATGAGGCTTGGTTTATTTGATGGGCACATTAAACTATTTTCTCACTTAGGTGCCTCAGATATCTCTTGAGAATAAAGAGCCTGCTATTGAAGTAGCTATATAGGGTATAACACTCCTCTAAAATAATGGATCACTTCCCTTGTCATCGTGAATTATTAATAATTTATCCATCATTGGGCCTCATGCAAACACCACCTTAGCCATGATAGGTAACTATGCAAGTAATGTTATAGCTGAATTGGTCTATAATTCTCACAATCACCCCTACTTTAAATGTTTTATTAATCTCCACTGTGGCTGGTGGCCTAATAGTCTAAGTTTCAAGCACATTGTGTTAAAAATGGTGTATATTTAGCTCTTATACATATAGTGTACATATTTAGCATTTTTACACATTTATATGTTAAAGCATGAAAAATACATAAGATTATATGTAGAGAAGATAAATTAGTCTTAGCACCTGACATCCTACATCTAACTCTAGTTAAATTGTAAATACCTACATCTAACTCTAATTAAATTGCAAGATGAGACCAATCTATATTCCTTATATTAGATGTGATGTGTACATGTTTTATTAAATGACCCTGGTCTCGATGCAGGTATTCCTTGCCAAATAACCTCACCCATTGAAGGTTTAGTAAAATATGCCAATGTTGTATATGAACCTGGATGTTTTGATGTGGCCTGTAACAACACTAATTTGATAGGTTCAGCTATGGATGCTACCAAAGAAGCTGATGCACTATTTTAGTTATGGGATTAGATCTTTTATTGGAGGCAAAAAGTTTGGACAGATTTAATCTAGTATTACCAGGTTATCAAATGGATTTGGTATCTTATGTTGCAAATGTCTCCAAATTCCTAGTTATATTGGTGATTATGGTAGTAGGTGCAACTGATGTAAGTTTTGTGAAAGGTTGGGATAAAATTTATTATATGTTATAGTTTGGATATCCAGGTCAAGGGGGATGAGATGCCATAGTTCAAACCATCTTTGGAACACATAATCTAGGTATTACTATCACTATATTTGTATCTGTCAAATTTCATTTTACATTAAAAATAAATTATATGCAATGATAGAATTGCTTTCTATTATTCCTTATATAGAATGTACTATGACTAACTTGATTTTTACCAATGTCAGGGTTTATTTTCCAACAATAAGCACTCACAACATCATCTTTAATTTTAGCCAAGGACAACATAGTATGACAATGCAGAAATTTATATCAATATCAAATTTTGGTAGTATGCTATGATACCATATAGTTTGGCAAAAAAACATAGAGTGCACACAAAATTATGGTAGTTGCAACTGTAATGTCTAATATTGAGAAAAAGGACTATGATGATTATGATGTTATGTGTGAAGATATAATTAGAATCCTTGGGAGAGGCATCAAAATTAGATTTTTACATCATATACAAATAATTTTTCAAAACATGATAACTCAAAAATTATACGGATGGACTTCTACAAATAATTTGAATTGGACAATAAATGAGAAAACATTTGATTGATGTTTCTTTTATATCCCACGACATAACTTTCAACTATTGTAGATCTTACTTTTTCAATGCAATGAGGTAAAAGGTAGAAAGAAATAGAAGCTAACATATTATGTAACATAGCTATCAAAGATTATTTTAAGCCTATTTTAACTAGCCATGGGCATAGAATCGCTCACACACCAAATGTGGATTCAACTAAATTAATCCATGGTAGAGTGATAGGGACATCTAATATTATGGGCTTCAATGAGGAGAGATTGCATTAAATGTCAATTAAAAGAAATGAAGAATGTCTAATAGCTTTGGAGTAGGAACAATTGTCTTTGCAACTTCAAGGATCCTTAAGATTCAATCAAAATATACATTTTTGTTTATAGTATATTTTGTAGAACTTGGTAAAAAAAATTTATTCCTATTTCCCTTGATTTGGTAGCTACAACATAGAATGTTGGTGCAACAAGATAAAATGCCCCGAGGATCATTAAGCATCCAAATGAATTACCTAGTTATGGCAATAGATGTTGCAAAAATATATTGAAGCTCATCCCTATACTATTATATGTTAAAGGTTAATGGCATTTAGGCATCCTTTTATATTTCTTATTTTTGATATAATAAAATGCTTATAGACCCACTTGTAGGAATAAGATTCCATCAAAATTGTTTTCTATAGTTGTTTTATAATACTAATCACCAAAGCATTTTTGTGTCATTGATAATATTTACCCATTGGTTGCACTGAAAGAAATATATATATTTTTATTTATTAAATTTGTATTGTCTCTCAAGAGACAATAGTTGAGATTAAAATGATATCGTCTCTTGAGAGACAAAAATGATATTGTCTTTTGAGAGACAAAAAAATAGTATTTTATATCATCTCTGGAGAGACAAAAATGATATTATCTCTTGAGAGACAAAATAAGAAGTATTCTATATCGTCTCTAGAGAGATAATTATTTGAGATAATAATTAGAGACACCTGATTTGAGACAATACACAACTTTTTTTTGGTCTCAATTTGAGACATTTTGTTTAAGTATTATCTCTAATATTGTCTCAAAACATCCCTCCTTGTTTTAGTGTGTGGAGTTCAAATTTTGAGTCAATTAATTTACATAGAAAAGTTCTAATGTGTTGCAATGAACCATATAAACCTTCATGCATTTTCTTGTGTCTTATTAGATTGTATATTATATCAATTATTTAAATTGATATCCTCTATAGCTGCTAAAGTGCCCAAAGGTAAATTTAAGGACCAAGGGACCCAAAATTATACCAAGAAGCTATTAAATGTTAAAGCCTAAAGAGTCATTATTTGACATGGATTATCACTTGCAAATGTAGGTGTAGCATATCTTTATAAGTTTATTGGAGGAGATAAAGGTGGCAGCATGGAAAATTTTATATAGGTTAGTTCCAATGTGTTGAGGATGTTTTTTATTTCTTTCTTGGTAAAACATTTATCAATAGGTTGGTTTTTATAATTTCTCATCACTGTGAGCAATTTAATTAGCAGTTGGAAATCTATAATGCTTGTGATTAAGTAAGCTTTATCTAAAGAGTAATATAGTAAGTCAATATGGGTGTCAATATTTTTGGTGAAGTAGTTGATTTATTTTTACTTTGAGAATTTGAAGGGGAGGATTGTGATGCCTTTGTATGCTAGGATATTTGCATTACCAACTAATTCTTACTCTGATGAATTGGTTAGTTTTAAATTATGAGTGACTTTTGTTTTTTATCAGAAGGTAAGGAGACTCACTTAGGACACAATCACCATAAGCATTTATTAGTGGGGGGAGGAATGGTGAATTTAATCAATCGCTTTGGGATTCATCCTTTAACCTCTTTTCATATTGGTAAAACTTTTGGTGAGTGTAATGTCTTATAAGTCACTCTTTTATCATAATTCTTACCAATGTGGGATTAACTCAATTATAACCCAATCATGTTTTTGTATTAGATAGTTGAATACCTACACGATAAATTTTGATATGTTTTTAATTTAAAATAGACACCAAATTTAAGGTTGAAATTGTATTATGATAGCTAATTGGATATTACATTTAAAATTGATCATTAATTGTTAAATCTCATAGAAAACTAGACAAGACATACAAGAAACTTACATGATAAGAAAGTAATAAACCTATTAACCCATGATAATATAGTAAGAAACCTATAAAGTAATGATGATGGAGATTTTTTGAGCTTACTCGGTTATCTAGAAAAAAATCGTAAAATAGAGAGGGGGTTCTAGAGTACAATTTATCCACTAGAAGCCACGATTACACTTTTTTCCACAAGCCTTGATTTCACTTTTTTCCACATAATTAAAATTTCTCCTCACCTCCTCCATAATTGAGGGAAAGAGTCTCCTCCATATTTTTTTCTTTCAAAATAAGGATGTTTGGTTTTTTTCTCACGAATACATTATTTCAACAACCTATGCTTGTGTGAAATGTTTAGCCTACACAAATTCCAAGAGAGAATTAACATGAGGGGGTTTTCATACCACTATTTTTGTGGGTGTTGAGATTATCCCTCTCTCCCCTTTTTTCCATAATATGTTTTTCTAACTTGACACAATAGTATAGCTAAATTGATATCATTTTTCACCAGTCAATGGAAAATCAATAGAGAAAATAATAAAAATTTTAATCAATGTGATCTGTGAAAAAACCAAGATAAAAACCTTAAGATTGATATTTATCAGTGTATTTCAGATGGATGTATTTAAAATATTTATACTAGTTTATAAAACAACCTAGTTTATTCATGTCAATGCCATGGCATTTCTTTTTAGGACAACATTTCAGTACACAAGCATTGTTTTGTTAAGGAAGGTTTAAAAAGTCGATAATTTTAGTATTTCCCATGTTAAGCACTTCAACTCTAGGCTACATGGTTTGAATCAAGTTAGAAGCATTACTATCCATTGATAAGGGAATGTGATCATATAGCGGAAATGTGCTCCCTTGTGATGGCCTGGATAACCAAAATGCTTTCTACTTTTTATTTCATTAAATGCATTATGGAATATTAGTTATTGGTTTGTGGTGAATTATTAGTATATATTCAATTCATATTGTCTACTACCATGTATTTGCACAATTCCATTTTTCCAAGATGAATGTATAAATTTGTTAATCCCTCACTCCAAAAAAATTATTTCACACATCGTATGTAGGCTTGTTCTTTATTTGTTTTAGAGGACAAGTTAATAAAAAAATGGAGGCTAATGATAGATTTTAGTTTGTCATAAGTCCTATAATAGATATGAGTAATGACATGGATATACGTCTCTCTATTACTCTAGGTAATTTTGACTATCCATTATTTTAGTGGTTATATTTAGGCTTTTACTATACATTCTTAGAAAAGTGTAGTCTAGGGTTGTATTAAGGAAGCTAAGGTTTTTGGTAAAATACTCAAGGCTTTAACAAGGATTGGGCATTTTATTTATTTGTTAACCTAGGAAATCTTGTACATTATATGTCAAGGTAAATAAATAATGTTTTATTTTGTTGGCCCATTAGGCTAAAAAACATTCTAGTTCATGTTTGTTATAATGGATAAGTTTACAATACATATTTTAATGGTATAAGGTATCTAGTCAAGGAAGGGGTTTGGTAGAATAATGGTCATTTTTATAGGTATTCTCATGCATATTCAAACTTTTAATGCATTGAGACTTGGGTTTTGTTTAAAAGGAATATAGATTGTGTTTTATAAAATTCTTCAATGAGATATATTCTTCTAGATAACTTTTACGACAAGGTTTGAATATATAGTGGTTTATTTTAAGAGGCCTTGAAGTTGTTCTAGATATTGTAAAAGGAAAGAACAATAACAATAATGGAATGCTATAGAATAACTCTCCATGGGTCAACATGGAATCTCTAGATTAAGGCATTGTAAACTATTACTTAATTCATGTTAGAAGAATTAGTTTTCACTGTAAGGAGTTTATTTTAGCTATATTACTTATTTTTCATTTTCCTTGTGAAAGAGATTTATGTTTAAATATTTTTTTTTGGAGAAATGATTTTAAAGATAAATTTTCATTGTAATTTTTTTGATCTTGACATAAAATGCATTTACAATCTTTGGCTATGCAAGGTCTTGGTCTTGTATTTTTTGTGGGATTTACTAAAAGGATCTTTGTGGTCAAATGCTAATGATTTGATCACAAATTTGATACAAATTATAAAAGGTCTTGAGTAACATAAACATAGGGCTCATCAGTAAGAGCCTTTCTTCTTTTACTAATAAGCTTAATTTTGATAGGCATAGAATTAGGTATGCTAATGGTTCATTGTGTTCACATACACTACAATCGTTGTTGGATTTGAGAAAAATATATAATTGTTGATTAAGACTTGTACTTGGATTGGATTTTTTAATAAAATGGAATTATAAAGTCATCTAATATCTTCCAAACTTATTTGGAAGCTCTTGCGTATGAATATATAATATTACAATTCTTCATTTTTTGACATTGTCATCTTATAGGGTTTGAAATCACATGTTTTAATGCACTTTTTCATCTTGTAGTGTAAGTTATTTTGTAAACATAATATAACAAATAATACATCCAATGATATAATGGGTGAGGGTGGAAACACTCGTCAATTGTGATCCTATCCACTAGATAACATACATTGATATTTATCTTTTCATCTTTTTAGTATAAATGATTGGATTTTTTAAATAAAAAGAACCAATTTTATTATATTTGGCTTCAATCAAAAAGACATCTAATAGATTTTTATGATTTTTAAGACACCTAGTACCTTCACTTAAATATATTTATACTATTCCAGGTGGGATAAGGGCATGCACCTTTATTGATATGCTATCTGATTATCTAATCAAATCAAAAGAAAATAGATTTACTATTAAGAAATTTAAGATAAATGATTCATTTTTGTTTTTCATATAAGTCAGATAGACATGTCATTTTTAATTTTTTTTATCATAGTAATGTGGATGGGAGAATCTATGGAAATTTTTTAAAGAAAGATAATATTTCTACGAAGGAAATATGAGAAGATGGAAGAAATGGAAAACAAGCTAAGGTTGGGATTTTTCAATTATAGGTCAGGGTGTTGTGAGCTTTTTGTCTTCTATGTATTGATCTGATCCAAAGAATAATGAGTTTGTAACAAAAATAGAAGAGGATAATAGGGTTTAAATTTCATCTCCTAGATATGTCCATAAAAGACACCATCTTGAACAAAGTTGTATGTGGTTGTGTTTATAGACTTAAATAATGAAAAAATAATTGATCAACTTGTTGTCAACAAATTATATCTTTTTTTGAATATTACATTCACTTTGGTATATAATTATAAGTTACTTTGAAAGAGCCAATAGAACAGCTAGTCAATTTACATTTGCATATATTAACCAATGAAATTATGCATGTCAGTTAGGATTTATGAGATGTTATAGATTTTTATTATGAATCCTTTTTAAAAATTTCCCATGCCATGTTTCCTTCATGATTAATATCATGGAAATTTGCAACAAGAAAGTGCATTTTGGAAAAACATGTAAAGGAATAAAGGAAAAATCTATTTTTTACTTGACATGAAAAAATGAGGATTTGTTGTTTTTTTATATAGATTAAAAAATGTTTGGGCTATAGTTTTGGTAACTTCCAAACTTAGAATTTGATAACACACGTTATTTCAAATCTCACATGTCTTTTAATGTCAATCATATTTTCATGTAAAAATTGCTCTTTTTGGTTCCCCAACTTCCCGCACTTACCTTATAGAATTCTATGTCAATGATAAAGTGCCTATTATTTATTTAATTTTTTTTATAGATCCAAGCATTGGAAAGGTGGCACTAGAATTTAGAATTTGTATGAGCTCCTCAGCCATTGGGAGAGTGTTCCCTACACTAAGTCATGTTCCTCCCAATAAATTTTTTTAAGGCACTCCTCCACTAGTAACTAATCAACATTTGTAAGGAAATCCCTATGATAAAGAGGACACCACCCACTCTCTATCAACCAAGGAACAATTTAATCAAAACATTGGTTATGTAAGACATGATTACATTCAGGGAATTATCTTGCATTTTCTACAAGTTGGAAAGGGTCCTTAAAAATAACACAACCCAAATCTTGTTGAACATGTTTGTCTATAATTATAATGGTGTGGATTGCACCTACAACAACACTTGGTGTAGGTGGAGTGGCATCTCCAGTGATTGTTGCTACTATGGCTATGGCTATGATTACGGTTGGATAAATGGCCATGCCCCTCACACACTCATGCCCCATAGCAAAATCATGATGATCACTTTTTGGGTGAAGTAAAACATGTTATTGATCATATTCCTCCAAATTATCATCTCAGTCACATCAAAAATATGTGAGAGATGTTCGAGATTGAATGGTAAACTAGTTACATGGTTGGAAATGGTAGTAGTTGATTGATGCCATCTCTCAATAAATCCCCCAAAAAAAATCTAATGAAAAAAATAATAATGAAGGGAGTGGGATTCACTTTTGCTTAAGGCAGAACAACAAACCTTCAAAGGTAGAACAGTAGCAGGCTTGGGAACTAGCGTCGGAAAAACTCAAAGCCATTCTCTTTTTCTAACAGTTTCTTCATTGTTTGGGTTTGGGGTCCCATACACTATTTTTGGTCTCTTGGATGTTATTAAAATATCTATCTTCACCAGCGAAATTACAATTATAAAACATTATATATATATATATATATATATATATATATATATATATATATATATATATATATCAGTGAACGGAAATGAAGATCAACGAACAATGTTAAGGAATTATATTTATATATTATTTTATTTTATTTGTAATTTGTTTTGATTTGTAATCATTTTTATTTGATTTTTCATTTTTTAATTTCTTTTATAATTTTTCTTTAATCTTATTATTAATAAGTTGAGTTGATGAATAACATTATTGTGTTAACAATTGAAATTTTGGAAAGAAG
Organism: Torreya grandis; assembly: GCA_037957365.1. NCBI lineage: Eukaryota > Viridiplantae > Streptophyta > Pinopsida > Cupressales > Taxaceae > Torreya > Torreya grandis. The sequence continues at coordinate 1,102,731 of JARHVA010001577.1, forward strand.
TTAGAAGTTGGAACTAACTACATTTTTTAATTAATTTTAATTTTCTTTCTTTCTTTCTTCTTTCATTTAATATGTCAAATTAATTCTAGAATAAAGTTTTGGAGTGTGTGTATAATAATATTTTATCAAATCATGTCTATATGTTATATAAATTTAGTTGTTGTTAGTGATTTACATCAATGGATAACATTCAAACAACTTTACAACATCTTTTTCTCTCTCATGTTGTTCTTAGAAATCAATATGACTAAATTATTACAAATACTAATAGAATAATTACTTACAAAGCCCTAAATATATACTTATAAAAAAAACCTAAATATAAAAGTTGAGGTAATCCTGAATATTGTTTTGTACCTATTATGTGCCTTGGCCCTCTAATTAAAATAAATTCTTTACAATATATAAATGTAACAATGTACATTATTATGTTGAATATACAGTTGACTCAAAATATATAATTTTTTTTGTTATTAAATATTTAATGCTTAATCAAATTTTAACATGAAGGTTGAGGCCCAAATCAAATTGGAGCCTCATAAAATACTCTTTTAAAATAAAATCACAATGATTAAAAATATTAAATAACTAAAATTATTTATCTTAATTTTTTAAAATTATATAATAAAATATTAAATAATATTTATAGTAAATAATAATATTTTAATTTTAATATATATATATAAATAAATGCCATTCTAATTATATTTTTTAATCCTTGTAAATTACATAATCCAAAACTTATTCTTTAAAAAAACCATATAACATGCTAAATTTATATTAAAATTAAAAATTAAATAATAAATATTAAAGAAATTCAAATCCATTCCATATTCCACAAAAAAAATCATATCACATTCTAAAATTATATTAAAACTAGAAATTACATAATAAGAAAATTCAAATCCATTCCATTTTAGAAACTAAGTTGTGTTTTTGATTTGCATCTTTCTTCAAGAGTTTTTTTTTTTTTAAAAGTGTAAAACTTTTTATTTGAATAATCAATTTTGAATGCACATTAAATTTAAAAAGGCAAATGATGGCTCCATAATTTTTTAGATCATCATAAATTGTTCTACAATGTATAATGTCAAATGTCAAATTTTGACAACACATCACGTTTTTTAAATTAAATAAAATTGATTATTCAAATATGATAATACGATTCTAATGAGTAATGTTTCAAAATAATTTAAAGATGAATAATCATTATCATAATTACATTTATCTTCAATTTTATTTTTAACAAGACTTCATATAAGTTCATTTTGCCACATAGTTGCAAAGAGATTTTGTATATTTCAATTAAAGAAAAATATATGGTTTAAATAATAAAAACATAAATTATTATCTAGACATACATTAAATTGGACAATCCATGATATAGAAAGGTGTGTTATGGAAGAAAGCTTAAAATATAGGCTTTTATTTATTTTAACAAAAAATTAAAAATTTCAAATATTCACCAATCAAAATTGATCAGAATGTTGTCAATGTCAAATAAGAGAAATGTTTTTGAAAAAATTATATTTTATTTCTAATTTAAAAGTGTACTTTTATCAATAAATAATATAGTTTATTATTGATTGTAAAAAAAGATGGATAAAAATGTTACACCTAAAAATTTTAAAATTAAATTGAGGAAAGCTTTGTGATAATAATCACATCACAACAACAAAAAGTAAGTTGTACTGAAATTGATAAAAACTAAAACAAAAAAAGAAGTAAGCCTATTAGATAGTAGCAACAAACATGGTAGTTAGAGGAGGTGGAAGGAAGAACTATTCGATTTTACCCTAACCATTGGTACTTGAAAGATTTATTGGTCAGGTATGGGTTCCCACCTATCTACTTTTTATTTTTCTTCAAAATCTTTCACCTACTAAGAAAGAGAAATGGTAAGATCCAAACAAATAAACTTATTCTTGAGAAGATCCCTCAATTACCACAACCACAACAATGCCCAAACCAATCAAAAACATTGCCACCGTGAGGAGGTGAAGGCCATCGAGGACATTGAGAAAAATTATGCATACTTGTAAAACAACACCACCAAAATCCTTGACCCCAACTATTTTATTTTATTTTATTGACTCATTATTTTGAAAATTTTAAAGAATAAAGAAAGATGGACAATGGAAAATACTATTTTATTTTATTTTATTTTATTTACTTATTACTTTGAAAATTTTAAAGAATGAAGAAAAATGGACAATTGAAAATACTTATTAACACGTAGAGATTAAAACAAAAAATAAATAATAGAAAATGATCTTGTATTCAAATTATATTTATAGAAGGGAGTATTTATTACAATAAAATTTCAACATAGTATAATTGATAACATGTACTTTAACTACCAATTTATTGATTATTATCAATTGAAAGATAATTAGATGTTCTAATATTTTTATCTTCCCACTAAATATTTACTTTGTGGGCATGTTTGTTATATAGAGTTTAATTTTAAATTGATATGTATTAATGACTTTGTAAATCTATTTATAGGTTTCTACTAAAATGAAGATGCACTGCTTTTTATATTTATTTTTTTCTCTTGAACTCTATGATAAAGTAACAATGAACCTTAATGTATTTAGATCATTCATGCATAACAAGATTCTTTAACACCTTTAAAAAATCTTGACTACCACATTACATTTTCGTTAGTTGATTTGGGTGAATATCCATATCACTCGTAATTCTACAACCCCAGAAGGTGTCACACACAATGCATTTTGTTAACTTTCACATGGATTTAGTGGCATAAATGACCACAACCATTTCTTCTTACTTATCTACAAAATGGTTCCTAAGCCCAAGTTGAAAACATACCTAATTTTCAGCCTTCAATCATCAATGGAGCCTACCCAATTTGTATATGAATAACTAGTCAAACACATTTCTTTATTTTTCTTATATTATATTCATAATTTTAGAGTACCATGAGCATATCTCAACACTCTATTGGCTGCCTTTTATTGCGTTTGTCTAGGCTTTATCATGAACTTGTAGAGAGTTCAAAAAAATCCTAGATCAATGCTAATATTGGTACGATAAATGAGAGTCTGGATCAATTATCTATAGAGAGATTCATTTACATTTTCAGATGTATCATATATGGAAAGTTGTAATTTAGGTTACAAGGGTATTTGAATTGGTTTACAATAGGTCATCCTAAATTTTTCTATCAATTCATTGTCATACAAAAACATGATTCTTCATTTTCTATACTTCAAAGCCAATGAAATTTAGTGCAGTAATCTAAGATCTATCAAATTAAATGAATTAATTAAATCCTTCTTCATCGATGAAATTGGCTCTTCACTACTCCTACTAATCACAAGGTCATAAACATACATGATCAAGATGATGATATCTCCATGTTCCCTTCAGATGTACAAGTTGTAATATGAAAGGATTCACCAAAAACATTCTCTGAGTAAATTTTCATTAATATTTATGATGTACCATGCATGGGGTGTTGGATTCAACACACGTACAATGACTTTATCAACCAAAACACTTTATTTTATTTACCTTAAACTTCAAATCCTTTAGGTTATTTCATGTACACTTCCTCTTGGAGATTTTTGTTAAGAAATGACTTTCTTATATCCATTTTTTGATGCATGATCCAAATTGAGTTGCAAGTGAGAACACAAGCTTGATGGTTTTCATCTTTTTTATTGGTGTAAAAGTATATTGATAGTCAATTCCTTATTTTTGAGTGTAAACTTTTGAAACCACATGATATTTATGTTTTTCAATGGTGTTGTATACTTTATGTTCTGGTTGAAACACCCACTTTCATCTAATGGATTTCTTCTTAGCTAGAAAATCAAGAGGCTCCAAAGTTTTATTAAACATGATAAAATCAAATTCTAATTTGCATTATTTTAACTTCAAAACCTCATGAAATCAAGTTTGTTTTGAGGATTGACCATTTTACTCATCAATGCTAAGTTATGCTCTTCTTTGGATGCATTAAATGTTAGTGAATACTCTATATTTTATCATACCTTCTAGGTTGGTCAGTGCATTCTTGTTGATTGATTAATTTCAATATTTTTATCAGATTGTGTTTCATTTTAATCACTTCCTCTTCCTTTATATTGGTTTTCCTTTATAACTGGCCCTTATTGAGGCCAATCTATGAATTTAATTAGTTTACTCTTCTTCTTCATTGATATCTTCAACGTGTTTTTTGATGTTGTGTTGGATACCTTCAATAGGAAGATTTTCTAAAGCATATCTATGTGGACATTCATCAAAGACCACATTTTTGCTTAATTATAAATTTTGGGTTGTAGGATCAACTGGACAATAGGCATTAGATTTATGACTATACCCTAGAAAGATACACTTGAGATTATTTTCATCAAGCTTCTATCACTTCTTTCTTGAAATGTAGACCTAGGTATGGGTGCCTAATTTTGGTACAAGGCTTGTAATTACAATGTTATTTGTGTGATTTTGTGCATATAGATCATAGTTGAGATTAGGTACATGTTATTTTTTCTTGTGTTTTTTATTTCTACTTTCCTCTTTGTTTGGACATGTTCTTCTCTTTTTCTTTTGTTTTCTTTGTACACTGCATTTTCATACTATGGGAATCCTTAATATGTCACTTGTTTTGTTTCTAGTTTTTTATGTTTTTAGAATTGTTATAAAACTATGACCTTTTTTGGATTGGTTTGAAATTGGAATTTTTACTTTTGTAGGTATTTTGGCCCTCATTTCATTTTTTCCATTGTGTATGCCCTATTTTGTTAGCTTTCCCCTCTCTTTTTTGTTGGCTTATGTTCCATTAGGTCCGTAATTAAAATTCAAGACATTTATATATACAAAGCATCCTAAGGCATTTCAATAACAATTATCAAGAGCTCACATTAATCATATTCTATGTTTTCAAGGATGAAATAGAGACATTAGCTATACTGATTGGACCATGATGCATTTCATAAATCTTTGGTCAGGTTTTTATTCCTCTTTCCCTTGATAGCTCATTTATATGATTTTTACATCCCTTTTCTCATGATTAGATTTGATTCGTATATATTATTTATTTTTATGATGGCTCCCAACATTTTTATTTTATTAAGCTTGCTAATATGATTTTTGTGCATCTATATATCTATGTTTACATATTTCTTTCCTCTAATATTTCATATAATGTTAGCACATGGTTTGAATAATAATATTTTTTTATGTTAGAGTGATGTTATATATTTTAATACCCTTGCAATTGATAACTCTGCTTTTGCTATCTTTAGTGATACCTCTTATGTGGATCATTATATAATTGCTTTTGAGATAGATGTCATAAAAACCTAGAGGAGTATGTCACATAATACTTCTACTCCTCTTTCCTCTCAACTTCAAGATTGGTTTAACCAAAAAAAATCCTCCTAACATTCTTGAATCTCCTAGACTTAGATTGCAAGCCACTAAAAATTATAATATCATTGATCAACGTAAGAATACTCATGCCTAAATTTGTATCTTAGAATTACTCCAAATTTATAATGTTTACAAGGATATGCTTTATGAGACCTTATATGATACCACTTTACCACATGATACCAAACTGAAATACTTTGATTCTATTATGGAAAAAATGTCAATATTGTGACAATCTCTCTTTTGATGAAGTATTTACCTCCTAAATAGGTTGTATAGAGACATTATGCTCTGTATATTCAATTTATCATTCATTATGAGTGGATAAAATGTTTGATTATAGAATTGAACCTCTGAAGTGAGACATTTATTAATAAACTTAGGTTTGGTCATTATTCTCTTATGCCTTTGTATATGATCACAAATTGGGTTTAAAACCAACCAATAAAGGCTCAAGGAACAATTATACTGAACATAATTGTTGGACCTAAAAATTTAGTAATGAAATGTCAAGTGATATCTAATTATGTGAGCCATAAAAATTTTCTTGGTAGGCCATGAATTCATATTATGAATGTGATTCTCTCTACATTACATAGATGCTTAAAATTTATTTATAAGGGTTACATATATACTTGTCCTAACAATAATGTTCATTTCTAGTTTTTTAATATGATGAAACCCACAAAAAGAGTCATTTTACATCTCAATACACTACAACCATCTATTGTGGCAGTTAAACAGTACATTTTCATAAAAAATGAATACATTTTAAATGGATGAAATTAGTATGACCAATGAGTATAGTAGAACTCATAATGATAGTATCGTCAAACATTTATCCAAGATAATCTTTACTCATATTGATGTAAGGGAATATAAAGACATTAGTCAACTATATTTCACCCCTCAAGACTATGGATAACCTAGTCAATCGCTTGTTTAATGCTATACCATATTTTTATGATAAAGGTAAAAAATCCATGAAGGATACTTGTTTCAATACTAATAATTATGTGGTGAGAAAACACTATTCATGAAGACACTATTCAAAGATGATGTGGACACACTATTCACTCTGGTGAGGTGTCAAGGCCACTTTCTAATTGGAAAAGTGGCATGGGGTGACACAAATATTTCCAAGGTCCAAAGGATATTTTATTTTGTCATGCATGATGGAAATGAGACGAATTATATGTGGGGACATTGATAATGGATTTTGATCCTAATCAAAAGGGAAGATCCACTAGTTTTTTAGAAGCTTATGCAAATGGGAGACAACTTTTACTATGAAAATTACAAACCCATGTGAAGTGAATTATAAAATTCATATATAAAGGGGATAAAGTGGAGAGAGTCTTCACATGAGTTACTATTCCCTCACATGACAAGGGAGGTAAATTTATTCTTGAATATTACCTTTTGACCTTATCTTTTGTCTTTGGTTAGTAGTGGATACTTTTAAGCTTTTGTCTTCAATCCCACCTAATATAAAAATGATATCTCTTGTATTTATCCCTTCCTAGTGGAGGAGGGAATTATTCCTTGGGTTGATAGATATTTATTCATGATTGGATTTATTTGGGTTGTAATTTTATAAAAATATTAAGCTATTTTGGTAGACATGAGGATAACCTCCTTGGTGAGATGTTTCCAAGTCTTATGTGAGTTTTATGAGGATTGTGAGGCTAGGATATAAGGAATAAAGCTTGTGTGAAATCTTGGAAAGCCTCAGTGGCATGTTGAGGCCAAGTTTTGTATATGACTGTAAGCTTTGAAAAAACTTATGAATTCTTGGCATGAAATTTTCAAGTGTTTTGTAATGTTATTGAAATTAATGAGTGTTGGAAATATTGTCATTGATGTCAAAGGTCTAGCATTATTGGTGATAAAGGCCCCATTGTATTTAATAGTGTTTTTAATATTCATATCTTGGCTAACGTGTGTTAATATTAATGAATATATTTTTGGTTTCATATAAGTCAAAAGAGGGCCCATGGAGAAGTTAGAGAGTCACAGGGTAAAAGATGAAAGAGGAATGGGAAGAATTTTCTCATGAAGAGTCATCTTGAAGAATTCCAAGAGTCACCATGTGAAGACAAAAGAGGTATGGTGCATTTTTATATGAAGGGTCACTTTAAGGAATACAAGAAGTCACCAAGATAAAGACAAAAGAGGAAATGATGCTTTTGCTTATGAAGGGTCACCATATGACTTTTCAAATACAAGGATAACAAGGGTCATGCAAGTTTGGCACTATTTTCCATGAGGATTGAAGAGTCACAAAGGGTGAATGCCAAAGGTCTTTTGGAAAGATATAAATAAAGGCTTAATAGGCCATGTGTAATATGCAAGGGAGTGCATGGTTTGTATTTGTTTTCAAAGAAAGAAAAGTAGGATATATTGTAGAGTCTTATCATTTGTTGAGTAAGCAACATTGAGAGATAGTTGTGTTTTATACACAAGAGGGGTTGGTGCTCCTGTGGGTTGGTGCTCACAAATAGTTGTTATGTTGGTGCTAGACTAAGGGGTTAGTGCTCCTATAAGTTAGTGCTTGTGAACTTTGTATTTTGAGTTGGTGCTCATTCATATACTTGAGATTGTTCTCTATGGTTTTTCTCATTTTGAGTTTCCACATAACACAAATAGTTGTTATGTTGGTGCTAGACTAAGGGGTTAGTGCTCCTATAAGTTAGTGCTTGTGAACTTTGTATTTTGAGTTGGTGCTCATTCATATACTTGAGATTGTTCTCTATGGTTTTTCTCATTTTGAGTTTCCACATAAAAATCTAGTCTCTCTCTCTCTCTCTCTCTCTCTCTCTCTCTCTCTCTCTCTCTCTCTCTCTCTCTCTCTCTCTCTCTCTCTTGTGTGGTGCAAATTATTGTTTTAGTTTTATTACATATCTTCAATTTGTGATTAAGTGGTTAAAGAAAAGAAATCATATTAAGTAAAAAGATATATAATAGACTGATTCACCCCTCCTCTTAGTATATTTTGTGCTTAACAATTGGTATCAGAGCAGGTTCCTTTTGAAAAAGTTTTACAGTTTGAAGGTAGATCAAGAAAGCATGATGGTTGAATCACATGAAGAATTTTATACAAATAAGGCACCTTTGTTTGATGGAATGAATTATGTTTTTTGGAGCATAAGAATGAAGAATTATTTTATGGACCTTGGATTCAACATATGGCAAGTAGTGGTGGAGGAAAATGAAGATCCATAGACACCTATAACTACTCTAGTAGAAAATAGGGCAAGTGAAAATAATGCTAAAGATTTAAATGATATTTTATGTGGTTTATGTGAATCAAAATTTGTTAAAGTTATGCAATGTAAATCTGCTCATGGAACTTGGGTAAAACTTGAGAATATTTACAAAGGTGATGGAAAGGTTCAACAAGCTAAGATTCAAACTTTTAGAAGATAGTTTGAGAGTTTGAAGATGTAAGAAGAAGAAAATATAGCAAGTTATCTTTTACAGGTTGATCAAATAGTTAATCAAATTCAAGGTCTTGGAAAAAATTTAGAAGAATCAATTGTGGTTCAAAATTTTTGAGATCTCTACCATTGAGATATGATGCAAAAGTTTCATCAATTGAAAAGATGAATAATTTAGCCAAGCTAAAGATGGATGAGCTTCATGGTATTCTTAAGGCATATGAGATGCAAATTAAATAAGATAAACCCTCAAAAAGAGAACCTACTTTCAAGACATAATAGAAAGAGAAGGCTAAGATTCAAGAATCAAGTGATAGTTCTAGCGATGATGAAGATGACAATAGAGCTCTTTTCATTCATAAGATGAAAAAGGGCACAGATAAATATCAAGGAAAATTATCTTTTAAATGTTTTAATTGTGGAAAGATTGGATATTTTGCAGCTAAATGACCAATAAGGGTAATGATGATAATGAAGAATAAAAGTATACATATAAAAATAATTTCAAAGGTAAATTCAAGAAGGGATTTGAGAAGAAGAGTTTGTATTCTAAAGATCCTAGATCAATCAAAGATAGTGGAGTCAGTGATTCAGAAGAAGAAGAAGAGATTCTATTCATGGCCATACATGAAGATGCCTCTGAAAGTAAAAGTACAAATGATCAAGAAAAAGAATAGGATGAAGCCAAAGTGAATCTAGAAGGATAACTCATTTGTGCCTTAGAAGAGTTAAAAGCTCTTGAAAATAAAAATCAAAGATTAAAGCTCCAGATTGAGAAAAATGAAAAGGAGTCAAAAGAAATAATTGAATATCTACAAGCACACTTTGAAGAAACCAAGAATAATGAAGAAGATATAACATCACAGTTGAAAATACTAAGTAAAGAATGTGTAAGGTATGTTATTGAAATTGCTTCTTTAAAAGCAGATCTTGAGAAAACAAATAAAGCAACCAATGATAGAACAACCAATGATTCAAAATCTAAGAATAGCAATAATATATTGAATAAGATATTAGAAAATCAAAGATCAAGGTTAGATAAGATAGGTATTAGATTTAAAAAATAGAAAGAGGAGGTCACTAATTTCACAGACAAGGAAAAAGGAAAGAGCTATGCTAAGGCTCTTACAAAAGAAGAAATAAAAAGGGAAGAAGTTAAGAATGCAGAAGACATCTCAAACAAAGAAGGCTAGAGTGAATAAAGATACAAAAGGCAATTAGGTTAGAGATACACAAATAGGTCCTATTTTTATGGTTATTATTTTTACTGTAATGGATATGGTCATAAGAAAATAGAATGTCAAAAAAGGGCTAACAATTTCAAAAATAAGGAGAATAAAATTCATATAGAGTCAAGCAGAAACCATAACTCTTTTGCTCCTCTACCAGGCTTTAATAAAGAGACCATAATATGTTACAAGTGAAAAAAATTTGGACACATAGCTTGGTACTATAAAATTATGTTTGAGTTGGTTAAGAAGGACCAGAGTTTCAAGGCTCCATTCATCAAGAAGAAAGTTCAGGCAAGTTCATGGCAAAAGAAATAACCTAAAAAATCTATGTTGGTACAAATAGCTTTGCATGCCAGAAATGAAGAAAATCCATGGTTCATTGATAGTGGATGTTTGAGGCACATGATAGGAGACAAGAGCAAGTTCATAACCTTGAAGAAGATCAATGGTGGCATAGTGAAATTCAGAGACAATACTACTACCAGAGTTGCTGGAAAAGGTACACTAAGTTTGGATAATGGTAGAACTGAAACTAAAAATATTTTGTATGTAGAAGGTCTTAAGAATAATATTTTGAGTGTAATTCAAATGTGTGATCAAGCGAATACACTAAATATTTATGTAGAAGGTTTTGAAATTAGAAGAAAAGATTCAAATGTGTTGGTTGTAGATGCTTAGAGAACAGACAATAATTTGTATATGCTATCAGACATCAAAGGTCAAAGATGTTGTTTGAGTCAGATTTAATAAATTTGGATATGGCACAAGAGAATGGGGCACATAAATTTTAATAATCTTGTCAACATCAGCAAAAATCAAGCAGTCAAAAATCTTCCAAAAATTACAAAGCTATCTGACATGATTTGTGAACCTTGTTAGCATGGGAAGCAAGCTAGAAGGCAGTTCAAAACAAAAGAGTACTCGACCACTCAAATGCTATAACTTTTTCACACTGATCTGTGTGGACCTATGAGAACTCAAAGTTATCAAGGTGAGAAATATTTCATGTTGCTTATTGATAATTTTTCACATACGATTTAGGTAATATTTTTTTTAAAAAAAATCAGAAGCTTTTAGACATTTCAAAGCATTCAAAACATTAGTTGAGAATGAAACTAGTTTTAAGATTAAGTGTCTAAGATCAGATCGAGAAGGAAAATTCATGTTAGATTAATTTATTATTTTTGTGAAGACCATGAAATAAAGAGACATTATTCAGTAACCAGAACTCCATAGTAAAATGGAGTAGTTGAATGAAAAAATAGAATAGTTCAAGAGATGGTGAGGACAATGCTAAATGAGTCCAAGATAGGAGATAAATATTAGAGAGAGGTAGTTGTTACAATAGTGCATATTCAGAATAGAGCATTATTGAGAGTCAATAGTGATAAGACTCCTTATGAACTATGGAAAGATAAACTAGCAACAATTGATAATTTTAGATTTTTTAGCAGTAGATGCTTCATAAAGAGAACCGATGAAAAATTTGGTAAGTTTGAATCTAGAGTAGATGAAGGTATATTTCTTGGTTATTTTTTCAAAATTAAAGCTTATAAATATTATAACAAAAGAACCAAGAAAATAATTGAAAGTACAAGTGTCAGGATAGAAGAAGATGGAACACAAAGAATCAATGATCCAATAGACATTCTTGAAATCATTGAAGAAGATTTTGAAGAATCAGATGAAGAAGAGAAGAAGGAGGAAAAGGAAACCAAAAATCCATCCAAATATGTTTAGAAAAATCATAATGAAAGTGACATCATCGGAGACATAAATGAAAGAATTCACACTAGAAGAATGATGGTAAGTGAATCTGAGCAAGTTAATTTCTCTTTGTTATCCAAAATTTAGCCTATAACTTTTTTAGAAGCTAGACATGATAAGCATTGTTTTAAGACTATAGATGAAGAATTAAATCATATAGAAAAGAATGATACTTTGGAATTATTTCATAGACCAAAATATCACAATGTGATAGGAACAAAATGGGTTTATAGAAATAAGTTGAATGAAAATGGAGAAGTGACCAGAAATAAAACAAGATTAGTATGTAAAGGATATGCTCAAATTGAGGGAATAGATTTTGAAGAAACTTTTGCACTAGTGGAAAGGTTAGAGGCTATTAGAATATTTCTTGCATGTGTAGTGTTTTAAAATTTCAAAGTGTTTTAGATGGATGTCAAATCTGCCTTCCTAAATGGGAATATAGAAGAAGAGGTCTACATTGAGTAGCCTGAGAGATTTATTCTCTCAAATGTTAGTAGCCATGTATTCAAATTGAAAAAATCATTGTATGGATTGAAATACTCTCCCAGAGATTGGTATGCAAGACTTGATAAGTACTTATAGGATCAAGGTTTCAAGAGAGGATTTGCTTATAGTAATCTCTACATCAAAATAGAAGGTGAGCATCAATTGATTATTGTGGTATGTGTTGATGACATCATTTTTAGAGGAAATATTGAAAAGATGACAAAAGAATTTTATGGTAATATGTAAAAAAAATTTGAGATGTATATGCTTGGAGAATTATTATTTTTCTTAAGATGGCAAATATTTCAGTCAAATAAATGAATTTTCATACCTCAAAATAAATATGCCAAGGAAATGTTGAAGAACTTTAGTTTTGAGGATTGTTCACCAGTTGGCACACTAAAGTGTACAAGAAATAAGGTGATCAAGGATGAAGATTCACTTGTTACAGATCCATCTTTATATAGATCTATGATTGGTAGTCTTTTATATTTGACAACATCAAGGCCAGACATCATGCATGCAGTAGGTATGGTTGTAAGATATTAGTCATCTCCAAAATATAGTCATGTTAAATTGGTGAAGAGAATATTTAGATATATCAAGGGGACATTGGATTATAGATTATGGTATCCCATAGGCAAAGATTTCACTTTGGTTGCTTATACAGATTTAGATTGGGTAGGGTGCTTGGATGATAAAAAGATTACAAGTGGAGGAGCTCTATTTCTTGGTGATAGCTTAGTATCATGGCTAAGAAAAAAGAAAAATTTAGTTTCTATAGCTAAAGTATAATATATTGCAATAGTTTTGTGTTGTACTCAAGTGATTTGGATGAAGCAAACTTTGGAAAATATCAAGGTAAAATATGATGAACTTATTTCTATTTTTTATGACAACACAAGTGCTATTAATATTTTGAAGAATCTAGTAATGCATTCAATAATAAAACATATTCCCATTAGATATCACTTCTTGAGAGAGTAGGTTGTAGATCAACAGGTTAAGATGGAATATATCAGTACTACAGAGCAGATTGTAGATATTTTCACAAAGACACTACCAAAAGACACATTTGAGTATATGCAAGAGAAGTTGGGAGTAATTTCTTTTACTTCCTGCCATTGAGGTTCAACATCAGTTGAGGGGTGCTAAGTGTTAGCTCTAGATAGGCCCTTTGCCATTGATGTCAAAGGGGAGAATAATAGGTATAGGTACATGTGTAGAAATATGTATAGGGAAAAAGTATAGGTTGCTACAGTAAGGGGGAGTTACTGTATGTTTTTTAGATGGTAGTATGTATATGTTTTAGGATGTGTCAATTTCAGTTTGAGGTTGCCATCAATGACAAAGGGGGAGATTGTTGGAAATATTATCATTGATTTCAAAGGTCTAGTATTATTGGTGATAAAGGCCCCATTGCATTTAATGGTGTTTTTAATATTCATATCTTGGCTAATGTGTGTTGATATTTATTTAATATTAATGAATATATTTTTGGTTGCATATAAGTTAAAAGAGGGCCCATAGAGAAGTCAAAGAGTCACAAGGTAAAAGATGAAAGAGGAACAGGATGCATTTTCTCATAAAGAGTCATCTTCAGGAATTCCAAGAGTCACCATGTGAAGACAAAAGAGGTATGGCACATTTTTCTATGAAGGGACACTTTAAATAATATGAAAAGTCACCAAGATAAAGACAAAAGAGGAAAGGATGCTTTTGCTTATTAAGGGTCACCATATGAATTTTCAAATGCAAGGATACAAAGGGTCATGCAAGTTTGGCACTATTTTCCATGAGGATTGAAGATTCACAAAGGTTGAATGCCAAAGGTCTTTTGGAAACCTATAAATAAAGGTTTGAGAATCCATTTGTAATATGCAAGAGAGTGGATGGTTTGTATTTGTTTTCAAAGAGAGAAAAGTAGGAGATATGGTAGAGTTATATCATTTGTTGAGTAAGCAACATTGAGAGATAGTTGTGTTTTATACACAAGAGGGGTTAGTTCTCCTATGGATTGGTGCTCACAAATAGTTGATGTGTTGGTGCTCAGAAAAAGGGTTGGTGCTCCTGCAAGTTGGTGCTTGTAAACTTTATGTTTTGAGTTGGTGCTCATTCATATACTTGAGATTATTCTCTGTGGTTTTTCCCACTATGATTTTCCACGTAAAAATATGATGTCTCTCTCTCTCTCTCTCTCTCTCTCTCTCTTGTGTGGTGAAAATTATTATTTTAGTTTTATTACATATGTTGAATGTGTGATTAAGTCATTACAGAAAAGAAATCAGATTAAGTAAGAATATATATATAATATACTGATTCACCCCCCTCTCAGTATATTTCATGCTTAACAATGAAAAGTGTGAGGAATTTATGATGTGTTTATGTGATGTGTGAGATATTGAGAGGTATATGGATTATTTAATCCATCATGTGTTTGGAGGCCACATCAAGTGGTATCAGAGCAAGTTCTGATTCTTATGAAGAGTTTTTGAGAAGAATTTATGTGAGCAAGTAAGATTCTTATGGAGAGAAGAGTTTTGGATTGAAGATGTGAATGTGTATTTTTATTTTTTAGTTATGAATATGGAGAATAATAATTTAAGAGTGCCTATATTATGTGGATAAGAAGGTTGAGAAGGGCTCATGCAATGTTTAGTGGAGTTAGAGATACATTTTGAAGAAATGCATATTGAAGACCCCATGAGGGTGAAAGTTTCAAGCAAGAGGATGTGTGGAGTTCCAGCCTTATGTTGGAAGGATTACCAAGTGTGGAGATAAAGGAGAGGTAAAAATAAGGTATGTGAGTGGGAACATATGGTTTCCAAGTTTATGGGTGAATTTGTGCACCCAAAAATGCAAGGAGAGTGGATAGAGAGACTTCTTGTGATGAAAGAAGACAAGAATTTTGAGAAGTAAAGCTAATTGATGTTGTAGCACATGAAGGAAATCCATAATTTGAATATGGGGAAGATATTGTTTATTCCCATGAGTGTTAAAATGTTTCCATGAGTGAAACATTTGATGAGAGTGAATAAGGCAACGAAGAAGAGTTGTAGAAAATTCAAGATTGCAGCTATGTGGAGGAGAGTGTGTATGAATATTTGGTTGATGTTCTATGCATAGAGGAGTGTCTTTAAGTTGTTATGAAGATAAGAGAGTGGATGGATATAGATGAATATTTCAGCCATGTAGTGTTGCATGTTTCTTTAGAAGAAACATTGGATGATATTTTTGTGCAAGAAAGTGCACACATGGAGATTGTGGAGGATGATGTTGCAGCCATTATAAAGGAGATGAAAATGAAGGTTTGTGATATGGTGGATCCAACAGATGGTTGGATAAATTGTGCAGAAATCCAAGAGGGATTTAGGTTGAGGTGGACAGATTTTGGTGGGCTAGAGCTCACATGTGAAAGAGAGATGCATGATAGAGCATTTTGGTAGAGGAGGATGGTTTTTATTGGGTGCAGTCCCCCATGTGAATCCATTGAAATATGGATAGTATTTTGGTAGAGGAGGAGGCTCTATTTTGGGTGTAATACCATAAAGGGAAGGATTTGTGGTGGGTCTAATCCCATAAAGAGAGAAAGGAAGAGTGGAAGAAATGATAAGAAAATATAAAGAAAGCTAGTTTATATAAACTAAAAGTGGAGAAAGAAGAAGAATATTCTTTGGAAGTAATTCATGTCATGGAAGGGGATGCCATCATCATCAAACTCTATGACTAAAAGAGTGGATCTACCACTTACCCTATCCATGTGATCAATAGATCACATTATAATACCTTGGGTGTCTGATGTAGGAGCATCTAAGGGTTCATGTAATCTTGGATCACCCAAAAATAGAGTGGTGTACTCATGTGTTTGTGTGCTCATGTGTTCATGTGTGTGAGCCTATAAATCTTGGAGAATAATTAGGACAAATCACAAGAGTTGAATTTTTTTCAACTGGAGGAGAATGATATGGTGAAGAAAATGCTATTCAAAGATGATATGGAGACACTATTCACTCTAGTGAGGTGTCAAGGACACTATTCTTGATTAGAAAGGTGGCATGGGGAGCCAAAATATTTCCAAGGCCCAAAGGATATTTGATTTTTTCATGCATGATAGAAATGGGAAAAATTCCATGTGGGGATATTGATAATGGATTTTGATCCTAGTCAAAAAAGAAGATCCACTAGTTTTTTAGAAGCATATGCAAATGGGAGACAACTTTTACTATGTAGATTTCAGACCCATGTGAAGTGGATACTAAAGGGATCATATATAAAGGGAAGAAAGTGGAGAGAGTATTCACATGAATTACTATTCCCTCACATGAGAAAGGAGGAAAAATTGTCCTTGAAGATTACCTTTTTATTTTGTCTTTTGTCTTTGCTTAGTAGTGGATACTTTTGAGCTTTTGTCTTCATTCCCACCTAATAGAAAAATGATATCTCTTGTATTTATCCCTTCCTAGTGGAGTAAGGTGTGATTCCTTGGGTGGATATATGTTTCTTTATGCTTGTATTTATTTGGGTTATAATTCTATAAAATGATTAAGCTCCTTTATATTTGTAGGCTAGTTTGGTAGAAGTGAGGATAACCTCATTAGTGAGATGTTTCCAAGTCTTATGTGAGTTGTATGAGGATTTTGAGGCTAGGATAGAAGGAAGAAATCTTATGTGAAAGCTTGTAAATCCTCCTTGGAATGTTGAGGCCATGTTTTGTATGTGACTGCAAGCTTTGAGAAAGCTTGTGGATCCTTGGCATGAGTCTGTCAAGCATTTTGTAATGTTATTGAAATTAATGAGAAGTGTGAGGAATTTATGAGTTGAATTTAAGACATGTTTATGTGTTGTGTGAGAGATTGAAAAGTATATGGATTTTTGAATCCATAATGTGGTTGGAGGCCACATCAAATAAGCTAAAACAAAATATTGGTCTAGTTCAAATTACTTTAAAAAAGGATGGATTTGGGTTGACATGTATACAAAATTAGGATACAAAGGTCTGTTAGGAACCCATGTCTTACACTTCTCTTTGAATTATTAGTATATTATTCACTATGAATGCATATGTTTTGTAAGTTATCTCTTGATCATATTTGAATTATCCCACATACATGGGAAGTACTAGTTGTTAGAATAGATTTAGTATTTGAGTAAGTGTTGAGTCCTAATGAATACATCCACAAATATTATTGTATTGAGTTTGCTCAAAGGAGGTTGCCTCCTCAAAGTGGCTTACAATCTAAAGGTTATTTTGGGTTATTTTCTAAAGTTCATTTCTTTATTCATTTATTTTCTGTAGTTCTTAAATTTGTGCAAAAGGATCCTCTCAAGGTCAATGTTTATAAAAACATGAGCAAGGTATTAAATAATTGTTGTCATGAAATTGTGCACCCTAGGACATTATATGAAACTCCTTCAATTTGATGCAACATTGAATCATCCCTCAAGTTTTTGGGAACTTGTAAGAGAGATGAGTTTCTAGGATTTAAAAGGGCTAGCTCCCTGAATTCTTCTCTAAGTGTTTATAACCTAATATAATGCTTGTTCATGAAAAGAGTCAAGAGTTTGCATAAAATATAAAACTATGATAAAGAGGTGATTCACCAAGAATTTATTCACTGAATATCACACTTCTACTAAGTAAAAATGCTTTCTGAGACTAATTCCATGCATTGAAAGATACTAACATAGTGTTTCAATGTGAAGGTAATATGCTTGAAACCATCATCAAGATACTCAACCTAAAGGGTAGATTGCACACCATAAACACAATTACATACTTGACAGAATGTTTAACACATTTTAAAAACTTCACATGACCTATTAACATCAGAATGTTTATTCAAACATGAAGGATAAAGGGAGTAAGGATGATGTTATCACTTGGATCCATTATACATCACTCACATACTCAGATATAAATTCACAACTCATAATTAGTCTTGTATTCAATGTTCAAAAGCAGAGTGCAATGTCATTTTAGTAAGGCTTCACCATACCAAAAATGTAGTTATCTACAATGGCCAAAATGGCTCAATTTATAGAAATTTGGGGAAGAGAGAGAGAGAGAAGAGAAGCTAAAAAGGCATAAGGATATGTGTCCACATGTGAGAATCAGTTACAGATGTATAAAAGGGATGTATAGGGTGAACCATACCATGTCAAGAGTCTTACTTGTCTAAAACAAGTCATGAGAATGGTGGAAAGTGGCATCAAACTTTAGGAGTGACATAGGAAACTATTTCTATCAAAGATCATCCATGAGAGTTTGAAACTAAAAATATAAAAGCTAACACATTACACTATTGGAACTCATGACGATAGTTAGAAAATGCTCTTTCTAACTGCTAGTTATCTTTTAGACACCTGTATCTATCAAGTTCTTAGAAGTAACAACTTGAACCATCAACCTATCCATTTTTCTTACTTTGTTTGCTCTCATGTTCTTGCCAAGTCTTTTGAATAACAATGGCTATTTCTTGTAGTTTGAAATTGACGTTCTACAGGCCATCACTCCTTTTGGGTATATCCTTCAAACTTTTTGTCTTGACCCTTTATTACAGACAATTTTCCTACAAGAATTCATTGGACAATCTTTCTGAAATAATTCATGTCTTTGAGAGCTCTATTTGTATTGAACAAAATGTCTAAAATAAATGGACCTTAGCACCTTTTCAAGTTTTTCAAAAGATTTTTTTAGATAATTTATCTAAAATAATTCCTTCAAACTTTCTATTTGGCCCTTTGGAAAATTGAAATGGTCCTTCAACTTGTTGAAGAGTACCCTTCAGAAGATTTGAATGCCTCCATTTAGCCTTAGAATGTCCCTTCGAAAAAGTTGTAACATACCCTTCAAAAAAGTTGCAAGGGTCCTTTTCGGCTTGAAAGAGTCCTTCAAAAAAGTTGAAAACTGCCCCTCAAAAAAACTAAAGTGCTCTTCGGACTTTTGAAATGTACCCTTCAAACTTTTTGAAAAGGGTACTTTCTCCATAATAATTCCTTTGGAAATTGAATTGGATTGTTCAAAAGGAAAAAATACCCTTCAAAGAAGTTACAAATAACCTTTCAGATTTGAAAGGATATCTTTTGGGAAAAATGCGTAGGGTAAATTTTGAAGACTTATCCTCTAGGAAATTTTAAAATAAAATTTCTGAAATAAATATACTTAATGAAAAAAAGTTTCGAACAAAAAGCTCTAAAGAATTTGGCAAGGGATTAGGACAAAAAACCCAAAAGAATTAGGCAAAGGCTTAGAATAAAGACCAAAATAAACCTTTCAAGATAAATAACACATGATATTTTTGTAGGCTTTATCAAAGACCATTTCTTTGAAAGGAAAACTAAGTACAAGACTTGGTCGAATTTGAAAGGTGCAAACCTGGGGTTGGAATTTGACCAACATTCTTGGTGATTCCTAGGTATGGCATGCCTATTATGCCTAAGACCAGTTTCCTAAACCCTTCCATTGGGCATGGATTCATACAAATGAGCACTCAAATTATCATGAACAGACCTTAGATTGACTACAAGATAATTGACATTACACAAGACACACACAGGCAAAGACACACTTGTGTTACTAAGCACTTAGGGAATGCAAGGAAAAATAAAGGAAACATGCATGTGTCAACTAGGACACTTAGGTAACGTGACATCCAAAACAAAACTAGACTAAACACACACACCTATGCTACTATTTACAAGACAAACCTATAAGGACTAATAACAGAACTTCAGATGTATCCCATTCATAGGGATAGGAAATTCTTCTCCATTCATCTTGGTCAACTGAAAGGAATTGCTTTGCTTGCACTTGTTGATGATGTAAGGGCCACTCTACAAAGCATCAAACTTTGTATGTTTACCTAATTTTGCTCTATCCTCATCCTATTTTAGAACCAAGTCACCTTCCTTGAACACTCTTGTACTTTATCTTTTATCAAAGGACTTTTTCATAAGTACTTGGTGGTGTTCCATGGTCTTATGTGCATTGTCTATTTCTTCTTTCAATTGCATTATTTCTATCAATCTTACTTCCATTGGATTATTTTCTATTAGTTCTAGATGATGTGTAAGTCATAAAGTAGGGAGCTCTTGAAAGATGGACCACCTAGATTCTCTCCCATAAACAAGCACAAAATGGGAGTTACCAATTAATCTCTTAAGAGTAATCCTATCAGCCCATAAGGATGTCTTCAACTTGGTGCGCCATACTCTTTGATTTTTATCCAATGTCCTCTTGATGATCTCGATGAGGTTTTTATTAGTCTGCTCAACCAACCCATTACTTTGAGGGTAATAGTTGGATGAGGTATTCAAGTAAACTCCATTCATGTTTCCCCACTCAAAAGTTTTAGCACTCATAAAAGCAAGTGCATTATAAAAAATGATAGTATAGGGAACCCCAAATATTTTTGTGATACTCTCATAAAACTCCAAAATTGCATTTTTATTTGCCTTCTTTAATGCAATAACTTCTACCCACCTTATGAAGTAGTTAGTAGCAGTCAATATCCATTTGTGTCTAGCACTTGATGGAGGGTTGATCATACCAATTAAATCAAGGCCCCATTGCATGAAAGGCTGGTCCACTTGGACATGATTCAATGGAAAGACTACAAGTTTTTGTTTGCCTAAAAAGAAGGCACATTGAGGACACCTCTTGACCCAAGAGTAGCAATCCTTGAAAATGCTAGGCCAATAATACCTTGCACTCATTACCTTTGTAGCTATTATTTTTAGGGAGAAATGACCTCCATCTACACCATTGTTAAACTTTTCCATCAAGATGCTAAACTGATCATTGTCAGCATGCCTTAGTAATACACCATTCACATCCTTCCAAAATAAAATACCATCTACAAGACAATAAGGAATGGTTTACAATCTAAAATACCTTCTTTGTGACTTGTTCAAACCATTAGGATAATCACCATTTTTTAGGAAACCAATGATGTCCTGTATCCAACTTTGAATTGGTATGTGACCAATTGGTTGAAGATGAAATGGATTAGCCAAAAATTCTTCCCTTGGCCCTTGAAGATCTAAATCTAGATGTTCACATAGTCTCTTTCCTCTTACCAAGTTATTTACCTTGATATCACCATCATACTCCATTACCTTTGTGATCCACCCAACTCTCTTCTCATTGAAGTCTTTGCTTAACAGGAACTCTTTGGTGCTAGGATGAGAGACCATGACATGTATCCTATTGTTTGAAACCATGTGCCTAAACTTTTTCAAACCTCTTATCATAGTTAGACCCTACTTCTCAACAAATGTGTACTTGACCTCATAATCTTCCAATCCTTGACTAAAGAATGCAATGGGTTGTTCACCTTCCTCATCATTATTTTGCATAAGCATAACTGAGATTGTTTCAAGATTAGAAAAACTATAGAGTATGAAATACTTGGAAAATTTTGGGTTCAAGAGAGTAGGAGATTGGGAAATTACTTATTTTATTTCCTCAAAACTATTCTTAACTTCCTTTGTCCAAGCAAAAGCTTGGTTCTTCTTGAGCATGGTTGTAATAGGCTTCACCAAAGTAGCAAATCCTAAGATAAACCTTATTAAAAATTTGACCTTACCTAAAAAACTTTGCAAACCTTTCTTGTGTAGAGGAAAATATAGGCCTAGAATGGCTTCAATTCTTTCAGCATCAATAGACAGGCCTTCCTTTGACATAACATGGCCCAATAATTTGCCTTCATGAACAACAAAGATACATTATTTTGGATTAAGAGAAACTCCAAACTCTCTACACTTCCCAAAGACTTGCCTTAGATGTTTCATGTGGTCATCAACATCCTTGTAAAAAACAACTATATCATTAAGGTATACAAGCACAAACTCATTGATCAAACCTTTAAAGGCCATGTCCATTGCCCTTTGGAAGGTAGCACCAACATTAGACAAACCAAAAGGCATATTTATATATGAAAATTTTCCCCAGTTTTGGTGAATGCTATCTTGAACGGATCCTCCTCATTCACCAATATTTGGTTATAACCTGAATAGGCATCAAGTAGTGAAAATCATTGAGAACCTGAAACCACTTGCAAAATCTGCTCCATGGAAGGTAGTGGATAATGGTCTTTGAGTGAAACTCTATTCATATGCTTAAAATCTACACAAAGTATGATCTATCCACATTTATTTTGAATATGTACAAGGTTAGCTACCCAATTTGAATGCTTGATAGGAAAGATGATCGTAGACTCAATCAATTTGGTAAGATTTCTCTTCATGAGTTCCTTTATCTTGGGATTGATAGGCCTCTATTTTTTCCTAATTGGTTTAGTTTTAGGTTATAAATCAATGGTGTGATGAGCTAGACCTGGATCAAACCCTTTCAAATCCTTTTATTCCCAAGCAAATATATCATGAAATTATTTACACAATTCAATAAAGGCTTGTGTTTCAAAAAGAGAACAAATCTTACCAATTTTTAGATGTTTATCCTTAAATATCAAGATTTTTTCATAGTTTTATTCCTTTATAGACATGCTTGCCCTTTCTTTCCTTCTTTGATCATCTTCATTGAACACACTCTCCAAAGTAACCAGCCCCTTTGGTATCTTTTTTGTTCTCAGTTGGATAACTTGTTCTTCATATTGATTGTGAAGCTTCTTTTGATTTTTTGAATAAAATTCTACTTCATTTTGAATGAAGTGTACACTGTGTTTATCACTCTCAAAAACTTGCCAAGACACTTCATTATATAGAATAGAATTTCTCACAATGACTTTGATGTGAGGTTGGTCCTTCTCTCTACTTACATCAACCACTATATCAAAGTGTGCTCCTATCATAGCCAACCTATCAACATTTTTATTTGAGTCTCTTAGTATAGGTTGGATATTGAAAGCATCAAATTCCTCAATTAGATCCCACATCCTATGCCTGTAAGACTTAAACAAAGGGTTCTGGGCTGTAGCTTGGTTTCTCACTTGATGTATAATCAATTCATTATCTCCATATACCTTTAAATTCTTGATTCCCTTTCTCTTTGCCCATTAGAGGCCATGAACCAAGCCTTCATATTTAGCTACATTACAAGTACAACTAAAATGGAATCTATATGAAGAATAATACTAGTTATTTGAAGGAGAAACCAGCATGACACCAGCTCCTACCCCTACCTTGCTTCTAGAGCCATCAAAAAACATTTATCATATCCCTTCAAGTTCATGATCCTCATTAGTGAGTGATGGTATATGAATGTTCTTCTCATGCATGAAATATACTCCTAATTCAGTTTACTCTATGAATGCATAGGGGTCGTGCTCATAAGTTTTAGTACCATACTCATCAAGAAAGAGGTCAAAAATACCTTCAAGGGGAAAGGATGTTTCACCACCAATGGTGCCTTATTCTTTCTCACTAATCATATAATTTTGATTTGAATTTGTCTCCACATATGGTTCAATGTGGAACCTTACCAAGGGTTGTGTTCTTATAGTCACTTTAGAGCCATATCTTATTCTAAAGGCTATAAAATACCAATCAGCTATAAGGTACCCTCTAATCTTATCTGTGAAGTCTCTTGACAAGAAAATAACAAAATGAGTTGGAAGATCAACCACCACAATGTCTTGTAGGATGGGGAAACTTGGAAAATCATGCAAGAAAACTTTCAAACCTTTAACCAACCCCATAGTATTGGCTGGAGTTCCATAAAGCTAAAACACACCCTTGTTATGAGGCTCATATTTCAATCCCAAATTATTGGCAACCACTTTAGGCATAACTATGGTACTGGCCCCACTGTCCATAATGCAGTTGTGAACCAATTTGTCTCCCACAATGAGTGTGAGATAGAAAGGTAGAGGATTTTCAGATTTGGTGGATGGTTCTAGGACATAATTAGGTGTGTTGGTAAGAGCTACACCATTGTGTCTTATAACTTGAGGGGCTACATGAATGTTTGAGAGTTGTTCTTGTAGAAGTTCCTTTTGGCCAGGCATATGCAATACTTCTTAAAGAAAAATGATAGTTTTGGTATTCTTCAAAGAGTCAACAACATTTAGAGAGAAAGTACTCACGTTGTCTTGCATTCTTGAAGGCAATGAGGGAACTTGAACTTGTTATACTAGAGGTTTGGTAGCCTTGTTTACATTCTGACTTTGAGGAGTAGTGTGACTAGTATGATGTATTACATTGGTACTCACACTTTGTGGCCTTAGAGAGGCACCACTTAGAATCACTTGTGATGTTAGAGTATCTCCTAAATCCCTCTTTTTAGCCCTTGTTTTGGATACAACTGATGTATTTTGATTCAACACATAATCATCTTTGACTTGGAAATTCATAAAACTAGTACTTTGGTTTCTACCTTCTCCTTGAACATCTCTTTGCATGATATTTGCTTCTTATGATGTAACATAAGGAGTAGGTCCTTCTGGAGTTACCAAAGCTTGATTACCTTGTCCACCATTATGCATAAATAGACCTTGATATTTCCCCCAATGATCCAAATGCTCCTCTCCTTGAACTAAATTAGTGTGGACTGGAACAACAACCTTTGTCGATGAAATAGAATTAGGATAATAGGCATTGGGCTGCCTATTAAAACCTTTTTGGCCTTGTCATCTTCCTTGGTTAGTGTATTGGGGTGGAGGTCTATAGCCTTGATAAGGATAGTATTAAGGATTGGGTGGAGCACTTGCATACATTTGTGCTTGCTTGAGTTGGGCTTGTAAAGATTGAATCATCTCATCCTTATCTATAACATCATCCACCTTCTTGGGAGTAGTTCTAGGTTTGGCATTAGTATTGGGAACTTGTGCTATGCTGGGGGATTTAACTAAATTATGAGAGAACAAAGGTATGGAGACTCTTAGAGGTAGTTTCTTATCTTGTATCAGACTATTCTCAGCTTCAATGGCTATCTCATATGCCTCAGGTAAATTAAATCCTCCCATCGACTATAACATTACTACTACATTAGTGACAATAGCCTTAAAATAGGTGGGGAATAAAAATCTTGGAGGAAGCCTCATAATAGGTGGCAACCTATGCCATGTTCTTTGAAATCTACCATGGATTCATTAGGACCTTTTTTTATTACATTTAGTTGGTGAATTAGTGAAGTATGGTCACTCTTATTTTTTAACCTATTTACCAACAACTCTCCAAAACTATCCTAATTAGTAATACAACCACCTTCTAATGTCCTATACCAATCAAGTGCCTTTCCCTTTTAGAGACATGGCAAGTAATCTAATAGTTATGTTAGCTTGGGTGATATTGTGGAAATTACAAAAGTTTGAAATGTCCCTAATATGCTTAAATGGGGTAACAAGACCCTCTCCATTGAAATTGGGGAGACTTTTGGTAGCAATAGGAGGAATAAGATCATATGCAGGAAGGTTAATTGGATCTTGGGTATTGAAGGATGGGAAAGGATGTATTCTATCCATTTCTTCTTCCTCTTGATCTACTATTTCTTCAATTTCTTCTTCTTCCTCTTCAAAACCTTCTTGTTCAAGATCTCTAAAGGTTAAGAATGGTTCAGGGTGTTGTTCTTCAAGAGGATTTTCAGGCTAAGGAACTTGATTGAAAATCCTACTAAAAGATGGTCTAGTGAGGACCATCTAGTATACTATGAAAATTTGATCTACAAATAAATATTTTCACCTTTTAGAGGCACCAAATGCTGGATTAGAAATCTTATGCAACCTTGGACTTGTTGAGGCCAATATTCACCTTGACATGGAAATAATTAGGACTAGCTATCCCATCGGGCGTGCTATAACTATTGTCATCAAATTGTGCACCCTAGAACATTCTATGAAACTCCTTCAATTTGACACCACATTGAATCATCCCTCAAGTTTGTGGGAACTTATAAGAGAGATGAGTCTCTAAGATTGAAAAGGGCTAGCTCCCTGAATTCTTCTCTAAGTGTCTATCACCTAATCTAATGCTTATTCATGAAAGGAGTCAAGAGTTTGCATTAAAAAAAACTATGTTAAAGAGGTGATTCACCAAGAATTTATCCACTGACTATCACACTTCTACTGAGTAGAAATGCTTTCCAAAACTAATTATATGAATTAAAAGATACTAACACAATGTTTCAATGTGAAGGTAACATGCTTGAAACCATCATCAAGATCCTCAACCTAAGGGGTAAATTTCACACCATAAACACAATTACATACTTGATAGAAAGTTTAACACATTCAACAAACTTCAAATGACCTATTAACATCATAATCTTTGTTTAAACATGAAGGATAAAGGGAGTAAGGATGATGCTATCACTTGACTTCACCATACATCACTTACATACTCGAACAAAAATTCATAACTCAGAATTGGTCTTGTATTCAATGTTCAAAATTAGAGTGCAATGTCATTTTAGCAGGGCTTCACCATACCAAAAATGTGGTTATCTTTAATGGCCAAAATGGCTCAATTTATAGAACTTTGGGGAAGAGAGAGAGAGAGAAGAGAAGCTAAAAAGGCACAAGGATATGTGTCCACATGTGAGAATCAGTTATAGATGTATGAAAGGAATGGATGGGGTGATCCATGCCATGTCAAGAGTCTTACTTGTCCAAAACAAGTCATGATAATGGTGGAAAGTGGCATCAAACCTTTAGGAGTGTCACAGGAAACTGTTTCTATCAAAGATCATCCATGAGAGTTCAAAATTGAAAACAAAACATTTGACACATCACACTATTGGAACTCATGATGGTAGTTAGAAAATACTCTTTCTAATTGCTAGTTATCTTCTAGACACCTATATTTATCAATTTCATGGAAGCAATGACATGAACCATCAACCTGTCTATTTTGCTTACTTTATCTACTCTCATGTTCTCGTCAAGTCTTTTGAATAGCAAAGGCTATTTCTTATAGTTTTAAATTAGTGTTTTTTTGGCCATCACTCCTTTCAGGTATTTCCTTCAGACTTTTTGTCTTGACCCTTTCTTGTAGACAATTTTCTTGTAAGAATTCATCAGACAATCTTTCTAAAAAATTCATGTCTTTGAGAGATCTATTTGTATTAGAAAAAATGCTTGAAATAAATGGACCTTAGCACCTTTTCAAGTTTTTTGAAATAATTATTCAGACAATTTTTCCTAAAGAATTCCTTCAGATTTTCTATTTGGCCCTTTGGAAAATTGAAATGGTCCTCCAAAAAATTAAAATGGTCCTTCGGATTTTTGAAGAGTACCCTTTAGAATTTTTTAAAGTGTCCATTTAGCCTTAGATTGTCCCTTCGAAAAAGTTTCAAGGGTCCTTTTTGACATGAAAGAGTCCTTCAAAAAAGTTGCAAAGGTCCTTTTCAACTTGAAAGAGTCCTTCGAAAAGTTGAAAACTGCCCCTCAAAAAAACTAAAGTGCCCTCTAGAATTTTGAAATTACCCTTCAAAATTTTTAAAAAGGGCACTTTATCCACAATAATTTCTTCAAAAAAGTTAAATTGAACTGTTCAAAAGGAAAAAATACCCTTCAGAAAAGTTACAAATTACTTTTCAACTTTGAAAGGATATATTTCAGGAAAAACGCGTAGGGTAACTTTTGGAGGCTTATCCTTCAGTAAAGTTGAATACAAAATGTCAGAAAGAAATATACTTAAGGAAGAAAAGCTTCGAACAAAAAGTCTAAAAGAATTCAGTAAGGGCTTAGGATAAAAAACCTGAAAGAATTAGGCAAAGGCTTAGAACAAAGACCAAAATGAACCT
The DNA here is from genome assembly GCA_037957365.1 of Torreya grandis. Classification (NCBI taxonomy): domain Eukaryota; kingdom Viridiplantae; phylum Streptophyta; class Pinopsida; order Cupressales; family Taxaceae; genus Torreya; species Torreya grandis. Next base: position 1,130,762 of record JARHVA010001577.1, read on the forward strand.
TCTGAAAGAAATAACACTTGGTATTTTTGTGAGCTTTGTCAAAGACCATTTCTTCTGAATGAAAACTAAGTACTGGACTTGGACAAATATGAAAGTCACAAACCTGGGGTTGGAATTTGACCAACAATAACCAATCAAATTCCAACTATCATCAATTTAAAATAGAGGTTTAAAATAGTGAGGGCGCTCGATTAAAATATGTGAAATCATGAGTAATAAAATTTTATTGTTATATTTGTTTCTTTTTGAAAATTTTAATTACTTACTTCATTTAATTAATCAACATAATTCTAGGATGGAGCTTCGAAGTGTGCATATAATAATATTTTATCAAATCATATTTATATGCTTTATAGATTTAATTGTTAGTGCCACATACATCTATGGATATCATTCCTTGAGACACTTTTTTTGTTCTTTCATATTGCCCTTGTACACCAATGTGACTAATTGATACAATGACATAATAGATTATTTAATTACTAAACCATAAAATAAACTTATAGGTAAATCCTAAATATATGAAATGAAGGAATCATGATTGGATTTTTGCCTCTCTCATGTGCCCCAAACTTCTAATTAAATCATATATCTTACAATCTAGAAATACATTAGTATATATTAGTATGTTGAATATAAAATAATTTAAAATATATATTTTTCCACATTAGATATTTGATTCTTAATCAATGTTTAATGTGAATGTTGAGGCCTAAATCAAGTGAAGCCTCAATGAACACTCTCATCAAATAAATTCAAATCAAAACCATCAAAAACATTAAGCAAAGCAATCTAAATTGCTTATCTTAAATTTTCTTCATTATATGATTAAATACTAAATAATATTTATCGCAAAGAAAAATAGTGGCTCAGTATTTTATTATTTGTATCTTAATTTTTCTTTCATTTCTCTAAACTTTTGTAAAAATATTTCTCCAATGAATATCTACATGAAAAGTCCAAAAATCAATCCACAAAATAAATTATATAACATTAAATTTCCATTCAAACTAAATATTTACGTGATAATCACTAAAGAAATCCAAACCACTACATTTAAGGAACTCAAAATACCTTTCTTCCGAAAAAAGACATCCTCATTATATATATTAAAAATATATTAAATGTAAAATTTTACATTATTTTATTTTATTTATTAATAACTACTATATAAAATATTATTTTGATGTGTATATTAAATTTTGAATATAAAATGATGAACATATTTTTTTCTAGATTGTCACCTATTTTTTTAAACATATAATGTTGAACGTCAAATTTGAGCATTGCAACTTCCACCAAATTGAATAGGGTTGATTTTTCCAAAATGACTTCAATGATTTGTATTTCAAGATGATTCAAATATGAAGAGTCAATTATGGAAAAGCTTTTTCACTATTTTTTAAAATCATAATGACCATTTTCCTTCAATGAAAGAATAAATTAGACTTTTGTATCATTTAATTAAATTAAATAAATTAACGTTTAAATAAATAAATCATAAATTATCATCTAAGCATACATTAGATTTGATATTGACATAGGCATAATTTTTATATATTAATATAGAAAAGTATGTGTAGACACTAGAATTTTGTATCCTATATATGATTGATTAGGTGTCATAGGCCCTTATTATTATTTAATCCCCTCAATAATCCCTATCCTAAGGTTTAGTATATTTACCATTGATAATTTAGTAATTTACTTTTACTATTACCTTTCTACCCCCTCGCCACCAACCTCCTAAATCCATTAATAACCTAGAGAATCTACCTTTAACCACTTTACCCCCATATAAATTTGTTACCAACAACCTCACACTCACCAAAGCCCAATTTTACCCATAGTTGAAATAAAATAGCCAATTTGGGTGAATCAACATTAATTCACCCATGATCGGTGTCAATTCTTTGGATCAATGTCGATCCATAAGTACCTAGCTAACCATGGCTTTAGCCCTAGGAATTCTGATCATTGAAGTGTTGCTTAGATTTTTGGAGAATTAAGGAATCCCTTAAAATCACTCTATCATAGTTTTATTGCATTTAATCTGCATCTATTTATCACAATCCTAAAGGATTACCTATATTCATGAGGAAGATTTACTTTGTTTATAAACAGGTCCAAGGTAAGTAATCATGTTATTTATTTAATTTTATATTAGTATTTATACTTTTATCTAATTATCTAGTCCTTAGAATACCATCCATATCCCTCAGTATTCATTTATTAGCCATTGTCATCCAATCTATTCTCTATTTTAATTAAGCACACTTTTAGAGAGAATTGATGTCGATTCATTCTGAATCAGCACTAATCTTAACATGATCAACATCGATCCACTATGTTTAATTTTCAGCCTAAGACCTTTATATTAGACCCTTATCTCTAATTCATACTAATTTTCTATCCTCTTAACATGGATTTGTTATGTAGATGACTCTAACATGCATACTACATGATATAATCAATATCACTGATCTTCTCATAGTATCCCAACCCCTATTTTTTGATTAGAGTGACCTAGATTTTTAGCTAGCTCTCTACACTATGATTTATTCTCCCTATTTTGAAGCCACTATTGACCAAATTGATGTCATACAAGAGGAATTAAATAATTTTATAGCTTATTGGGATAAATATTTTGCTTACATTGATAGCTTACATGAGGATTGAATCTTAATCATTATTGTTATCATATCTTTATCTACCATAATTTCAAGTGTTGTTTATCCACTTAATCATGTAAACATGTGAGCTGACATCTACTTGAGGAAGTTCACAACTTCTTAGGGTTGGTTCTTAACTAGATAGTTCACCCATTTATCTATTGATCTATTTTTGTCCAAGTTGTTTATATGTGTGCAATTTATTCTTCCCAGCCAAAAATAAACTCCCTTAGTCATTGGATTCAAGTGGTGCACAACCCCTTCCTAACCTATAGGTATTCATCATAAACCCTGATTTTTCATTGAATTTTTATTAATTAATTTAATTTAAATAAAAATGAAAAACTACTATAACATTTTGGCATGCCTAGTGGGACCCCTAAGGTTTCATTTTTCTTATTAAAATTCATTGTGAATTTATCCATCTTCATCTACTTTTCTCTTGATTGTTGTCTTCATTCAAAAGAAAATCCAAATTATTTTTAATTTCCTTTTTTAAGGTTAAAATATTTGCATCCATTTATGCTTGCTTAAGTAATTCATATATAATAATCTAGGTGGGTTAAATTTATCGTAGCTATCACTTCTTTCACACACAGACCAAACCAATTGCATAATAAACTCATAAAAGCATTGACATAAGGGAATCAATTAGGATTTCATCACCTAATGGTAACCTTATTCCTAGCTATCCCACTTGGATTTCATCACCAAAGGGAGAACCAACTCAGTATGTTGACTAAGTATAAACCTTGGCTTTTTGATATATATTGTCTAAGCACCTAACACTCTTATGTTGTGGTGTGTGAAGTGAGGGGGTAGGTCCCAATACCAGGCCAAGTATTGATTCCAATACAAAAATATTTTCAAGCCTAAACAAACCTAAAACCATCTCTAGATTGCCACTTTCTAAGACCCTTGATAACCTTTTATTTTCTTTTATCACACTTTAAAGTTAAAAAGTAAAATATTTTTAAGTACGTCTTTATCATGTGTGCCTTTATTTTTCACTAAATATGAGATAATCAAAATGACTATTGTTTATTTTTTTGCTTTTGTTTCTTATTTTTTCCTTTATCACTACATATTTTTGATGTGATAGCATTCATTAAAGCAAACTGAACCCCCATCTTCATCCTCATCCATGGAGAATTATGCTAGTCCTCTTACTTCACCTAAGTCCACAAGGGAAGGTATTCCCCAGTATTATACCCAGGGCAATCCTAAATTAGCCACCATATTGGATAATAATTCAATTGTGCTTAACCATTACTTTAGTTTCTAAGCTATATGCATCCTGCTTTCTCCCCATATTCAAATTTTTAGGAACCCCTATGACATGTCTTTAGAGGAAGGTGAAGGGTTTACCACTGCTATGGTGTCTTCCTATAAAAATCCTCCTCTAACTAGTTATAACACTAATACTATGCATCCCTTAGGCAATCCACCTCCAATGATGTCTAGTGCTCCATCCCCAACTAGTACCCTATCTCAAAATGTCATCAGCTCTCAACCTACATCTACTCAGCTTATTACCATGACACTTCAAAACCTAGTTATCTTAGTCCCAATAACCCTTCCACCTATCCAAGCTAGTGTACCTTTAAATCCCCAGAATCAACCTTTACAACAATCCCCTATAAGTCAACTACCTTAATAATATATCCCCTTGACAACTTAATACATAACACTTATGCAAGCTATTGGTTCTACTTATATCCCCTTACAAGCCCCATTGTATATGGTGGCATCCCAACCAATTATAACCACCTTAGTTAGTTATCCCTTATCCCAACATTTTCCCACTCAACTTCCTACTTATCAACTCCCACAATAGAATGTTTTGGGAGGAATTCCTCAATATAACACCCAACCTAACCTTATGAATAGGATGGCTAATTTGGAAGCCTCAACCTCTGGGTATAAAAATATGCTCACTTATGAGTAAATCTATAATGAACCTATTAACCCAACAGTCCCCATTAGACCTTATCCTCTATAGTGGGATCTTCCAAAGTTTATAAATTTTTAAAATAAGGAGGATCCTCAACAACACATTTGAGTGTTTAGGCACTCTTACTATCTTATAGTTCATGATGATGTACTTCTTCTTAGGAACTTTCTTATGTCTCTAGTTGGACCCACCCTATATTTTTATTGATCAATTCCTCAACATTTCATATTCTCTTTTGGGTAGCTAGCCAAAATATTTTTAGAACACTTTTCTATCAATATCACAAGAAAATTAAATATCACCAACCTCTATGCCATCCAAAATTTTGATGAAAAATCTATTGTAGATTTCATGGCTAGATGAAGGAGTCTCATAAACCAACTCACCTTTTCCCTTCCACAACTTGAGCTAATTGAATTATTCATGAGAGCATGTGCTAAACATATCTCATCAATGTTATGGGTGTAATATTTTAAAAACTTTGATGAGGCCTTTTTTATGGCCTATAAATTGGAAATTAGAGCCCTGAAAAAAGGGAAAGTAAAATTATGTAGTAAAAAATTAAAGTCTAATCCCTCTAAAGGGAATAATAATAATAATAAAACCAAAGGAGTTGTTAATTCCATAGTTGTAAAATCAGCACCACCACAAACAAAAATCTAATCTAAGCCCTCTACCTCTCAAGCACAATCTCAAAAACCATTGATGTGCTTTCCCTCGAGATAGTATACCCCTTTAGGAGATCCTTACGCATATATTTTAGATAAGCTCTTAAAGGCATCTCTCATCTAGCTTTCTTCGATAAGACCTCTCAATGATTCTCGCCCTAAGCCTAGTTGGTTTAGGGAAAATGACTTTTGCAACTTCCACCATGTAATAGGTCATGATGTCAAAAGGTGTCTCTATTTCAAGGGTCTAGTATAGAACCTTATTGATTAATGGGAGTTATAACTAGATAACCTTAATGCTCACCTAATCAATCTATAGACATCTTTAGGTAGTCATTCCCTAATCATGCTTCCACATCTATTTCTATACATGCTAATTCAAGAGCCACATCAAACCATGAAACTCATGTAATCAACATGATCCATGATCAACTTCAACCTAAAGAAGTTGATAGCACTTATATCCTTGATCTTTGTATAGGAGACACTTTTGAACCATCTAAATTAAGTGAAGCTATCTCAGAAACTCACTTAAGTTTTTTGGATCTCATTATTTGGGATCTACTTGAGGAAATAATATCTAAAAATATTTAAGATAATCAACTATAAATAAAAGAGGAAAAACTATCAAAGAAAAGGTTTTCTTAGACATTCTGCAAGATACATATATCATTCCTTGCATAATCTCAATACCTGCATCTAGTATACCCATCTCCTCTAGCTTATTACCTTTTGAGGAAACTATCACATTACCTCAAACTAGCTTACGACTAATTTCACCCATTTCTCTAGAGGAAATAAATCTTAGGGAAATCAAGGGAAAAACTATAGATATCAAAAAAAAAACCTTAGGGGCCCCAAGAGGAAAATATTTTTAGAATCCTCCTATTAGGATTTAGATCCCTAAAGAGGATATCCCCACTGCCATCAATCAAATTTGAAAAGGGAAGGTACCTCTGTCACCTATTTAAACAAAAGTATCTATATCAAGACCCCATCTTTTAGTAAGACTAAAAGCCACTATCATAGAATCCTCTACTAAAGAGAATATACCATCATAAAAGGATATTCCCACCATGATAATACTAATACATAACCCTATAAACCCCTATTATCTATAAGGTTTAGGTATAAGGGCTTATCCTAAGCATAAATTACCAACTGTAGGGAATATTCAAACAACTAGTTCAAAAGTTCAACATTAGAAGTCACATACCTCTTCCCTACTAATGGCTCAAAGGATTAAAAAATCTAGTCTAGATCCACTTGAAGGGGTCTTATTTTAAGATCCTCAATCAGCTTCTCTAGACATCCCTTGTCACTTTACCACCCATAAAACCTGTTAACCCTCATATTTAGAAACCAACATGGTATTGATAAAATAAGAAATGCACATATCATCAAATAACAGATCATGACATGGAAAGTTATAGAACGTTAAAGGTTGTGGTCTAAAATTTATTTGAAAAAGATGATATTTTAATGGAATAGTTAGATCATTACCATTCCCACAATCAAACCACTAGGGTCACATCTACCTTAAGAAGTAGTATATTACCCACATTATTAGAATGAGCTCAGTATCAACCCCTCCTAAACCCCTTAGATGTGGATGATTCTAAGAATTCAATAAATCCCCCTTTGTTTTAGATAGATGTAATTCACATAGCTATGTGATCCCAAACCAAGGGTCATAAGACCCACAATCATGAAAAATCCAAAGTGACTATTTCCAAAGCACTAGCACCTACCACAAATAGTCCAACAATGCTCCTTTCAAAACCTAAAATTTGTATTTTAGGGAAAGCATAAAACAATAATGCTTCAGAACTCATGCATATATTTGTTCTGAAGCAACTTCATCAGCTCTTGATCAATATGTCTCTATATAAACTTGTCCAAAATTCTCTACAGCATCATGAGGCTATGATAGAAGCCTTGCGGGCCACTAAGATACATGATAATTAACCCCAACCTTTATCGATTTTCATTGCATCTCTTCAAAATCCATTATCCATAACATTTCATGATTCATAAATATACCCTTATAGCTTGATGACCATGATCCCATACTATTTATCACTACCTAAATTGATCAAACTTAAATCAAATAAGTAATGATTAATAATGGTGTAAGTATAAATATTATATCTTCTCATGCATTCAAACAATTATAGTTACCTAAAATAGTTATATCCCAATCCCCCATCATTTTATGAGCTATTAATGATACCATCACCCCTACATCAGAAACAATAGTCCTTCACATTCAAATAGGTGTACATGTTCTACCTGAACTATTTTATGTAATAGAGGGGGAGTTTTAATATAACATCCTATTAGGTCATCCTTGAATACATGCTATGCATTGTGTCCCCTCTACCTTGTATCAATGTATTAAATTTGGACATGAAGGTAAAATCCACAATATTCCAATAGATCCCCATCCATTCAAAACTTACAACCTCACCTTTCAACTAAATGATGTCTTAATTATGTTGTAAATCACTACCCCATCATCATCTAATGAGGCATCCTATTGTATAACAATCCCTACATCAAGGATTGGTAAGGATTCCATTGATTCCACATTACAACAACTTTCAATTAGAGAGTATTAGTTATTGACACTCAATACTCTTCCCACTCCCTAGGAATATGGGTGTCCAAACAAACAACATGTTTATTATCCAAATATAAGAGAAATTATTCCCTTTGGTTCACCTTTCCTCCACACCCATTGACCTATGGGGGAATCAATTAGCCTTATTCAGGCCTTTCCAAACAAACCCATGCTAAATCATTTACCTCAATTTTTTCTTTCCTCAATAAACCCCACTTTGCAAATAAATACCTAAAACAATATGCTTGGAAGGGTTTTGGCATAGGATGCTATGAACAAGGTCCACACAAGGTTACGTTAGGATCTTTTAGGAATCCCCATGAAAATCATGGTCTTGATTTTTAAAAAAATCTCAAATCTACCCTGGAGGTTACTCTCCTTCCTATCCTTGAAGAGGACATGCCATCCTCACCATCTAGCACCCCTTCTTCGATAGATGACATCGTATCCATTCCCCCAGACTTTTTTTTTTCAATGCCATTATTATATAAGTTCTCATCTATTAACATAATGGGGAGGTCAAAACCATTCCTCTATCCTACCCAAACATAATAGGGTAGGATTTTCCCACCATCCCTATTCTTTAGTGCTATGATGATAAGTTAGTCTTAACTCATTTAGGCACAGAGAACTCCCTTCTACATAAATCCCTTCCATCTAAAACCTCTAGTCTATTAAATGATTCCACCATTGATGTTAATATAGGATCTCATGAGACTCTATGAATAGTTAAGATTAAAAAATCTTTAGATCCCCAAGAGCAACATGATTTCACTACATTTCTAATAGATCATAGTGAAGCATTTGCTCGGTCCTATAATGACATGCTTAATATCGATCTTGCTATTATCATCCATAACACTATCACATTCCTTGACATCAAACCTATAAAGTAAAATATTCAAAAAATGCACCCTCACATCGCACTCTTAGTGAAAGAAGAGTTACAACATCTCTTATCTATTAACTTTATCCAACCTATTGATTACCCTCAATGGGTATCTAATATCATCCTTATCACAAATCCTAGAGGGAGATTATGCCTTTGTTCTTACTTTCATGACCTTAATCTCACTTATCCTAAAGATGATTTCCCTCTCCCTAATAGTGAACAATTAGTGGATTTAATCATTGGGAATGAAATGTAGTCACTTATGGATGGTTTCTTTGGATATAATTAGATCCTTATCACACCAAAATACCAATAGAAGACTTCATTTATTACTCCCTAGGGGACCTTCTGCTATTGATTTATGCCTTTTGGCCTAAATAATGTAGGAGCCACCTATCAAAAATCGATTACTTATATATTCCATGATATTATCCATAAAATTGTTGAGGATTATGTGGATGATCTCCTCAGTAAGTTGAAATTATGAAAAGACCATCTCTCAATCCTAAAGTTAATCTTCACTCACTTAATCCAATTCTATTTCCATCTAAATTCAAAGAAATGTATTTTTTGAGTATTAATGGGTAAGTTTTTAGGCTTTATTATCTGTATTTTAAGGATATAAGTCAACACTACTAAGATTAAAACTATTTTTAAAATGCCATCCCCATCTAATCTTAAGTAGATTCATAGTTTACAATCTAAATTATAATCTATCCATAATTTTATCTCCTAGATATCTGATCAATATTAACCATTCCATCACCTCCTAAGGATAGACATATATTTTAACTAGGACTTTGGTCATTAGGAGGCCTTTGATGCTCTTAAGATCCACCTTTTTTCACCACCAGTTCTCATTCCCCCAAATGAAGGACAATCATTCTTATTGTATATTTCCATTACAGATCATGCCCTTAGAGCCATGTTTATCCATCATGATGAGAATCATAAAGATCAAAAAAATTACTATATCAGTCACACACTTATTGAATACGAGATGTGTTATTTTCATATAGAGAAATTATGCCTGGTTTTGGTCTTTATATCTTCCAAGCTTCACCATTATCTACTCAATCATAAAACCTATGTGGTCATGAACACTGATCCCCTAAAGTTTATGCATTCCAAGTATTATCATAATCAGTGAATGGCTAAATGGCTTATGCTTTTGGCAAAATTTGATCTCAAGTTTATCCATAAAAAATTAGTTAAAGATCAAATAATTGTTGATCAACTCCCTAAGGCACCTCTTGATGATAATTAACTAGTTAATTATGAATTCTTAGATGAATCCATATCCTCCTTTTGACCATTATGCTATCCAATCCACTCCTTAGTTAACTAACAAGTTTATAGATATTATGGCTTCCTTGGCCTCTTTTATCCCATCATCATCTCAATAATTTAAGTTATTTGTCCTCGTCCACAGGATTAATCAACCTTCTTTTACCAAAATTGATCTTCCTTCCATCCATAGTGTGGAGGAAAATACATCAAATCTCTGGTACACATAGATATTTGATTACCTATCCAAGGGTATTATTCCTTTGAATCTATCTATAAATAACATACAATTTTTCCAACATAGTGTCACATGTTTTGTCATATTAGGGGGTGTTCTTTATAAATGTGGTTTCAACAGTATCCTTCTTCATTATCTCTATAATCATGAAGCTACCCTCACTATTAATTAATCTCATGATGGGTCATGTGGTGAACATTTTAGTGGCCACACCAATATTATTATGACCTGGCATCTTTATGTTCCCTTTACCTTATGGGCTTATCAAACTAGTATTTGAACCCCTACAGGGGTTACTCTTTTCTCCCTAGTCTATGGTACTAAAGTTATACTTCCTGTAGAGGTTCAAATTCCTTCCCTTCACATATCCTTGAAAGATGTCATTTCTAAGGATGGATTTCATCAGGAATGATTAACCCAACTCAAACTCTTGGATGAGTGTCAATCAACTACCCTTGACCATCCCATGTATATCAAGAATGAATAAATTAAACTTATAATAAACATATAAAAGAACATGAATTTAATATTGGCAACCTTGTTTTAAAATAAAATCAGCATGTCACTAATATGGAAAAAAGTAAAAGGGGAAATTTGCTCCAAATTGGCTCAAACCATATATTATCACCCATAAGTATAGATCTAGAGCATATCTATTAGCCTCTCTTGGTGTAAAATTGGAATGAGAACCTCTTAATGCATTGCATTTTCATCCTTTCTATTTTTAATAAATATTAAACACCTTGGTTTGCCTAGTTTATTTTTTGGGTTTCATATCCCTATTATTCTTATACCCAATAATGATATTTAGAGACATGTGGTTATCTGGCAACATTGCCCATTTTTAACCTTGAGTATGAATACCCAGGCTCTATTCATAGCATGCTCTAGGTGGATAATCTTTGCCTATAATAGGAAGAAGCTCCAAATAATTATTACTTAAAAACCATCCCTATCCCTAATTCATTTTAAGAATAAGAGTATTATCTTGTGCAACAAAGCTTTGGTAAATTATTATAGGATACCTAAGGCCAATCCATAAAGAAATAATAACACATGGATAAAAAATTAAAGATAATCATCTAAAAGACAAAGAAAAATAAATATACTTCTCCATCAAAGGATAGCTATTAAATCTACAATATATATAAAAACATATAAATATTAAAAGTGTGGACTATTGCCTTGAAGGATAGTTGCTTTAAAAGGTATATCTCAAAATATAGACCACTCCCTCAAAGGATGGCTATCATGCATAAAATATCCCAAGAAATATTCTCACATTGATCATTTTTCTTTAATTTAGTAGACTTCCCAAATTGATCAGTCTACATGGACTGGCACAAAAGGATTGTAGGCCTGACCTTAGTTTTGGGTATACAAGATGAAAACATCTTCTTAAGAATCCAATTTCTATCAAATCCTATAATAATTCCTTAGAATCCTCCATCTCAAATCAATAAGATCCTAAACTTAGTTGACGTAAAATTATTAGGATAGTTATTAACAATTGGCTAATGATGCACACGCATTCCTTTCAAATGGTTTTCTTGGGTAATGGTACAAGCCAATAACAATAAATAAAACCCTTTGCAAATAAAATTTGTGATAATTAATTACATATTTGTCACATATACTAATCTAATAAATCAACAATCTATAAACATGAAGTCTATAATCTATAAATCATGTTAATAATAATCATGATCCATGCACATTTTTCATAATCCATAAAATCCATAAGCAATAATCTAATTCACATCTATGAATAACATAATCTATAATCATTTTAATATTTTATAAAATTTTAAAATCCGTAATCCATAATCACATCACATAAAATCTATAATCAATAATCAAATATACATCCATAATCCATAAACATTTTTTTCATAGAATCCCATAATCCATAATCTAATCAAACTCGTAATCATTAAATCCAAAATCACATAATTAAAGGTGCATCCATATTAATCACAAACATTTTTAGAATCACATAATCTAATTCGCATTCATAATAACATAATCATGATCTATAAACATTTAAATCCATCAAATCCATAATCTAAACCCATAAACATATCACGTAAAATCCATAATCCATAATCACATAGCATAAAATTTATAATCTAATAAAAAATATAATGATGTCATCCATAATCCATATTCACATTGCATAAACCATAATCTGAATTACATCCATAATACCCATAATCCATAAGCATTTTAAATATAAATCCATCACATGTAACAAATCCTAATTTATCACAACATCTAATAAACTAAATCCATAATCACATATTCAAATTTTCATCCATGATAACAAAATCCATAATCCATACTCCATAAATAATATCCACGAGAACATCATAAACTCATAATCATGAATCTATATAATAATCAAGGTACATCATAAATATGTGTATATATGTATGTGGCTCTCTAGATATTACAATGAATAAATGCATCAATAAGTGAACTATTGTGTAAAATGTATCCTACTCAGATGCATACTCTTTAGGGCTACACCACCATCTTCACTCCCATCCCCTCCCTTGTTGCCTCCTCCTCCTATGCTGGGACATCTATTGTGTTTGGTCCTGGAAGCTCATGCTCTATATCATCCCACATATATACACATGGGGCACATGGAATTTACTATGTCAAACTGAACTACCACTAAACTTGCCCAAAATGGAGGTACTCTACATACTCCATCCTCCTCCTAGTCACCCATTTCTCCCTCTATATGCTTGTAATCTCTATCTCCACTCTAGGCCATGTAAGAGATTTGAGATAAGGTCACTATATGATATATCCATTTCTCAACCTCTTTAAGACCCCTCTATAGTAATCAAGGTCCCAAATAATGTCATATGTAAAGTTTCATGCTAAATCATCCTTCCATCATAGGAAGGCCATGTTGTACTTAGTCTTGTAACATCATATATATGGGATACCAATGGGTTACACCACCTTGATGTGATCATATTCCCAACACTATAAAATAACAATAAAATCTATGCCATATCATCTCTAGGTCTACCAACTCCATAGCTCCCTATAAACCTATGCAAGTGAGGTGGATTCCCAAGCAAACAATATCTTATGCTCTAACATGTCAGAAACTAAACCTATCAAACTCCATGGAAATATGCCTCCTCTTAAGTATAGGAGTGCACAATAGGAGATTACCACCAGTATCATAGTCAGTACACCTTTCCCCATTGCATTAGCCTCATATAGAGGCTCAAAAATAAATCCACCAACAACAAATGTGATATCAATAACATCTCCACTATATAGGCATTTAGTGTTATTCCTCATCCTTGCTCATCTACAAGTAATATATGCACTCCCTTCATAAGAAGTCATAGAATCTAGTAAATGTCCTCCTCCATAATGGTCATCTCTCTGGTTGGAAGCTAGAATGTCTTGGTAGTAATGTTTCAACTCTCCAATAATGTAACCAACAAGTTTAGATCTTGATGAATGTGTCTATAGTAATGCACTCCTCCTAGGCCTATGGTCTTTAGATTTGCCTAGTCATCATCATCAAGATGGTCTCACAGTCACTCCAATAGTGGTGATACTTGATCTCGCATCCACACTAGAGTCTATGCATGTTACCAAAATCCCTTGCATGCCTAAATTCTCCTACAAAACTCTAATTTATCCTAACCTTAGACTCTAATCTAAGCCTTTCACATTATTTTATGTGGATTGGCATCGATCTATTATGGATCGATGCCATTCTATCTAGATAGGTACTATTTCAGTGAAATGACATTGATTCTTAGTGAATCATCTTTAATTTATGGGGAATCAACACTGATTCACTGGTACCATCCTACCCTAGTCCTAACACCTATCCTAACTCCAAAAATCCAAAAAACATAAAATAACAAAATATCAAAAACAATGGGACCTACCTCATCTTGTGATCATCTTCATCACCTCAATCCACTACCAGTAACATCTATATCATCTCATGTCATGCTCATCATTTTAGCTTTCAAGTGTCATTTCATTTTTCATAAATAGCAAATGAGCCCTTTTCCACATCAAATTTTCTTATATACCCAACTTCATATCGACACTGATCTATTTTGGATCAATGTTGATTTGGTGGATCGGTGTTGATTCACTTATTTTTTCACTAATTGTAATTTACATGCATCCATTCATGTTCCTTAGCTTGATCCTGGTACCTTGCCACATCTACCCTATTATTTATCTTATACCATTTTAGTTTTATGTATTTTGACCCCCTATTAGTCCCATAACCTGCCTAAGGCATGTACTCTTTTGGGTATCTCCCCTCAGTGGGTCTCACAAGTGCATTTTATTTTGAACACAACTATCTATAGGTAAAACACACATCATATATCACACTAAATTCTTCAGTCAGTGAAATCCTATCACTTATCCTCTTGTTTAGCCTTTGTTTAACCCCACATGTTTGTAGTTATGTCGTTTTCCTATGGGATTTACCTTGGGGTATCTCTGCCTATATTACCTTACACCTTGTTAATGCAAAACATAAACTTCATGTTATATATCTGCATTTATTAGATCTCAATATTTATCTACCCATCTCATCCACTATTATATTTTTAAAACCCATCACCCACTCCTTATCCCATGCTGACTCTCAGTTTGAGGGGGGATACCTCCTCACATAAAATTGGGGCATCAGACCTCTCATGGTTTTTATCTTGTGACACGTATTTTGTATCCTATATATGATTGATTAGCTATCATAGGCCCTTATTTTTATTTAATCCCCTAAATAATCCCTATTCTAAGTTTTAGTATATTTATCATTGATAACTCGGTAATTTGTTCTTACTATTACCTTTTTACCCCTCTAACCTCCCAAATTCATTAATAACCTAGAAAATACACCTCTTAACTACTTTACCCCCATATAATTTTCTTACCAATAACCTCATGCTCACCAAAGCCCAATTTTACCCATGGTTGAAACAAACTTGCCAATTTGGGTGAATTGGCATCGATTTTCCCATGATTGGTGCCAATTCTTTGGATTGATGTTGATCCATAAGTACCTAGCCAACCTATGACTTTGAGACCAAGAATTTTGAACATCGAAGTGTTGCTTATATTTTTGGATAATTAAGGAAACCCTTAATGTCACTCTATCAAAATTTTGTTGCATTTAATTTACATATATTTTTCACAAGCTTGAAGGACTACCTACATTCATGAGGAATATTTACTCTATTTGAAAATATATCCAAGGTAATTAATTGTGTTATTCATTTCATTTTATATCAGTATTTCTATTTTTATCTACTTATCTAGTCCTTAGAATACCATCTATATCCCTTAGTATTCATTTATCAGCCATTGTCATCCAATCTATTCTATGTTTTAATTAAGTACAATTATAGAGAGGATCAATGCTAATTCATTCTGAATTGGCACCTATTCTAAAAAATCTACACCAATCCTAATAGGATTGACATCGATCCATTGTGTTTAATTTCTAAAACTTGAGACCTTTACCTTAGACCCTTGTCTTTAATTCATATTGATTTCCTATCCTCTTAAACATGGATTTGCTATGTAGATGACTCTACCAAGTATAATGCATGATGTAATTAATATAAATAATCTTCCCATAGTATCATAACCCCTATTTGATTATCAGAGTGACATATATTTTGAGCTAGTTCTATGTGGTATTGTTTATTCTCCCTCTTTTGAAGCCACTACCAACCAACTCAATGTCATATAAGAGGATGTAAATGTTGATATGGTTTATTGGTATAAATATTTTGCTTACATTGATAGTTTAAATGAGGATTGAATCTTAATCATTATTATTATAATATCTTTATATATTATAATTTTAAGTTTTCTTTATCCACTTAATTTTATAAACATGTGAGCTGACATCCACTTGAGGAAGTTCACAACTTCCTAGGACTAGTTCTTAACCAAGCAGCTCACCCATTTATCTATTGATCTATTTTTATCCAAGTTATTTATGTGTGTGGAGGTTCTTATTCCTAGTCAAAAAGAATCTCCTTTTTTCATTGGATTCAAGCGGTACACAACCCCTTCCTACCTATAGGTATTCATCATAAACCCTAATTTTTCATTGAGTTTTTAGTAAGTAATTTAATTTAAAGAAAAAATGAAAAACTACTATAAAAGTAAGCTATGGAAGAAATCATAATATGTCTTAATCCTTAGTTAATAATTTTAAGCCTCCCACAACCCCAACCTGAAGAGAAAGAATAAGCATATTCATGAGTAGACGAATAAGTAAACAAAAGAAGAGTAAAAATAAAGGGTGGTTGAGAATGCTTCTCTCCTAGTAAAATGTAAAACCATATAGAAGGTACATGGGTTGATTACAAAATACCTCAATAA
>JARHVA010001577.1:1752500-2110000 GCA_037957365.1 Torreya grandis
CCAATAGACATGGTATCCAATACACAAATAATGATAATTAGTTGTGTGCAATGACTCATGTATCCGGTATTACATGATGTATGCTTATGAATTTGGATGGAAATTAATTGAAACACATGCTATTCACATTTTAATCTACAAAATTGATGTTTATTTGCCACCAGTTGCTTACTTCATATTGTGTAATTAAGTTATTTATGAGCAAACAAATGACTATGTTCAGAAGCTGTTTAACCAAACAAGATACAAATTGACTTCTTCTGAAAATCTACTAGTCATATCATTGATAAGTATATGGGCTATGTCATCATGGATTTTAAAGTCCATCGAGTGGCTTCCTGACTTATTTTTGCAGCTTCTTCTAATCATGTGGCTTATTTTTAAATATAAACTAAGCAAAAATGAGTGGTAATTACATAGTTTATAGGCATTTTTTGAGCCATGAAAATTTTCTATTGATTGCAAACTTGCTTGATCCTATAACATATATGCTATATTATTTATGAATGTTCATAAAAGATGGTATGTGTGTCCTGAATGCATAAAGATGATGTCTATGTTTTGAATGCATGTAGGCTTGGTTCTCATGAGACCTAATTATCTGATTTTGTAAAACTTTGGATATTTGGAATAGTTTTTGAAGTAATTGAGTGCTTTGTTAAAATAAAGGGTAACATTTTAGGATTTTATTAAGCTATAGTGAAATAAACTATAGATGTATAGTTAAGCTATTTATTACTTCTATATATTAATTATTACATCTATTATATATTTTTTAAAATGTATTAATATTCAAATGCCCAAGTGTGTCTTGAATAGTTTTATGTGCCTCTCAGTTCAAAGATGAAAATCTTGGGCCTTCTGATCCCACATAGAGAACTCTTACTAACTATTTGAGTTCAAGAAAAACTAAACAATTTAGAAGCAATGAAAATTAATCAGATGCTGAAGGGGATGTTTATGACTTTATAGAAGTAGATATGATGAAGAGGTAATGGGAGAAGTCTTCATAAACATCAATATGTGGTTCTCAATCCAACTATTTACACTCACTCATTGGTTTAATCTTTCAAAAATTCACATTCAATGTTTCCTTTGCTCTTCAAGGTTCTATCTTTTTCCATCATTCCTCTAGGTTCCTAGAATTAGTAGTCTTATTTTACATATACTTGTCCCTGGTATATTTTAGATACACTTCTTGGATTCATTATAGATATATCATGTCACTAACATTCATCCCTTGCTCAGTTCATAACACTGATCTCATTTTTCATGCAATTCTCTCACTAGCTCTTAGGTCTAAATGACCAATTCTTATTTAGGTTCCCACATCTCAATCATTATTAATAGATAGTTATAGGTGCTCTTATAACACCTAGATTAACCCCTTTCAACTATCAACTCACCCTTAATTACTTCTTTTCACATAGTTCACTATCCATGGTTTGTCTAGGTTAGTAGCCTTGTTTTGGATGTTTCTCCTTTGTGTATCTATTATATAATATTTATTATAGGTTTAGGGTTTCATATGATCTCCCTCTATGTGGGTACAACTTATTATGAATTTTCAAGAGCTAGTTTAGTCCTCACCATTTTCTTAGCCCTTTTCTCTACACAATTAGCCCTTTTAGGCCTAATTCTACCTAGTTAAAACTCAGTTAACAAAATACATACATGATGAGTCCATACAGGACCAAAACTTATGGAATAATATTTTAAATATTATTTCCTTTAAAATCACAAAGTTTCACATTTTTCTAATGGTGGAAATTGTCCAAATTGACTAAACCCTAGTCTACGGTTACTTCGCCTATATACAAACCTTAGAGTAACAAAATTGTATTAAAAACATTTAAAATACTTTCATACCATTTTTAATGGTTTTTAGGATCTATAGTACCCTAATTCAACTCCTCCAACCTTTGAAAACCAAAATCCAATCTTTTGTTCACATGTTCTAACTCAATTTCCATGGACTATGCATATTACAAGGGTTTCCTACAGGATTGTGTCCCTGTTAGACAACCAACAATAATGTTTCAACCAAAGAGAGATTATAAACCACTTAAAACCTCCATATTTAACTTACCGACACATTTTAGAATCCAATAACTCATTGATCATATGGCTCTCTCAAAGATAATCCTTGTAGTCATGAAATAACAATGCAAGTATAGAAACATGGCTTGTATATTGTCAATTTCCATTCTAGGGTCTATTTATTTCAATAATTATCATTAATATATTTTATCCTAGTTATTCACATCAATAACTTGCTATCATAATGATCTTACCTCTCTCCCAATGTATATCCATTCCAACATCTACCAAAATAGGGGTTATGGACTATGTAACAGATTTGATCCTTTTATGGACTATGAATAGAAGCTCACTACCTCTCTTGTATTCAAATAAAAAATCTTAACCTCTATAGGAACCACTCATTCATATCTCAATCATCATCTCATCACATAGTTGATTTATGTCTTAAATATGAAGGACTACCTCATTTTATGATGGAGACAATAGTCTATAGGGCCTTAAAGATTTAATGGTCCATTTTACTCTCAATATCACATTGTTACTTATATTATCATAAATATTTCAAGGTTTGTAATTTATCAACCTATATAATTATTTTTTCCACACTAAACTCCAACTCTAATCTATAACCAAAAATTCCAATATCTTCCTTTTATGACTGTAACCTACAACCCTTATTGGTTGTCTCCACCAATCATTCAACAACTTGCAACTCCACATAAAGATAAAAAAATAAATGGACTCAAGGGCCTTCAAAGGTAATATACATTATTTAAAAAAACTCAATATAGTTCAATAACATCAACTGACATGGTTAAATTCCTTATTCATTACATCAACTAACATCACAAACTAATATCAACATCAACTAAAATCTGTTTGATATTGTAACCGAGCATGGAAATCCTTCATAGGCTTAAGAAACCAATGATATTTATAAAACCATGAATAAAAAATCATAAGAATTCACTTGCAGATTTAGTAAATGGAGGTTATGTGCACAAAAGAGGAAATAACATGGATAGTGTAGTGGAAATTGAGATTAAGAAATGGAATTAAATGTTTAGAAAGGTATAATTATTTTATTCAAAGGCTTTGAAATTTTTGATAGCATTTTTAAACATTTGTGTGAAGTTAAAACCTTGAGACAGAGTCTAGAAACCCCGTTGATGGAGTCTGAATGTATAGTGAGGTAAAGATCTTGTTAGAAAAGTTGAATGGAGGCTCAAGTGTGGAAATATAATGGATTGAAGAGGTGTCTTGTAAATAAGGACAAAGGGTATCTGGAATTGAATTTGAAAATTTAATCCATACATAGCCACATAGAAGGCAATTAGCCAAAAATAGGGCTACAACCCTGTGTGAGTAGAATAGACAAATTTGTGTAAGTAGAGGGTTGAAGATAGGAAGAGTTAATAAGTGAATTGAGGATTCTTAAGAGACCTCAAAGAGAATGTTTAGATACCTTGAGCCTAAAGATGTGTTGATGAACCATAAACCACATTGTGAGGAATGAATTAGTGAAAATTTAAAAAGAAATGTAATCAAGAACAAGGAAAAGTGTGAGATAAGTAGCTTATTGTCTACATTAATAAACATCAAGAACAAAAAATAACATCAACATCAAGAACAATAATAAATATGTAATACACAAATATGTACTTTATTTAGCAATAAATTAAACTATATATCAATTTTGAAACATATTTTTATAAAACTATTCTATTCACTTTTAGAACCATCACTTTCATCTGATGGATTGTGTTAGTGCCCAGAATTGCACTAGAACAATTGGGTCCTTGTTTGTGTCAAAGTTAATGTTCTTAGCCAGATTTATGTCTCCATGTATTCCTTTGGAAGGTCAAGTTCATGTACATAATTTTCTAAGTCCTTTGTCTTGTCTTTGCTTGGTGAAGGTGTTATTTCCCTTAGACTTTTTAGGCCTTTTACATGAACACAATGACTGACAAAAATATGTCTTCAAAATTTTTGTCATGGATAAAAACTCGAAGACTTATTTTCGTTAGACATTTTGTCTACTACAAAAGTTTCAAATGAATTCAATATCTTATCACTTTCAGGCTAAGTGTTTTACAAAATTTATGAAGGGCTATCTCATTGGTTTCAGGTCATTTGTTTTAGACTTTTCTTTTGTGGAAAAAAATCCTAAAGGGCACTTGTCCTTTAGGCATTTTTCCTGCACAAAAATATTGAAAGAATTATAAGGTCATGTGTTTTGGCCAAAGGTACTTTCCAAAAATATAGAAGGGTCATTTTGCCTTTGAAAAATTCCCAAAGCGCACTTTGTCTTCACAAAATTCCTGAAGGGCATCTACAAAATGTCTAAAGGATAATTTTGGATTCGAAGGATACTTACACAATTCTGAAGGGTACTTTCAAAAGGTAGAGGACACTTAAAAAAATCTCAAAGGACATTTTAAATACTTTCAAAGGGTTATTTTACCTTTGAAAAATGTTCTAAGGATTATTTATTTTGAGAACTTTGCCTTTACAAAATTCCCAAAGGGTATTTACAAAAAGTCTGAAGAATAAGTCTAGATGGTGAAGGACATTTTCAAAACTTTTGATGGGCACTTTATAAAGATGGAGGACACTTTCAATAGTTCCGAAGGGCACTTTCAAGAGATCAAAGGACCATTCCAAAAGTTTGAATGGAATTTTTGTAGGGTAGGTGCCCTTAAAAAAATTTATGAAGGGCATGTTCATGTGCCCAAAAAGATTCTTTGGGAAAAATTGCTGCAAGGCAGAGGTATATTTCCTTTGAACATTTTTCCCAAGTAAAAAGTTTGAAGGAATTGCATTTCTTCGGGAGAAGTGTTAAGGTCAATTTCTATGAGGAAATAGTTTCAGACAAATTGTCCAAAAAAATTATCTCAAAAAAGGAGCTAAGAGGCCCAAATCCTTCGGCAAAGGTACAAGATACTATTTTCTTTGAGATAATTATTTTGAACAAAATGTCTGAAACAATTTTTATGACTAAGGAGACAATCCGAAGGCTCAATTATTGCAAGAAAAGTGTAAAGTCAAATCCTTCGGGGAAATTATGTCAAACATTTTATCAAAACGAATTGTCCTGATAGAGTACCCAAAATAATTATTGCAAGACAATTTTACCAAAGAAAATCCCAAGGCAAAAGTGCCAAATAAAATAGGGAGGCCAAGGCTTAGACAAAATTGTCATGAAATAAAGTCCTCGAAAGAATATTTATAATTTGTAGGTGATGGTCTCATGAATGTTTTTGATAGGCTTATGAATGTCAACTTTAAGCTGCAGGGACTAACCATTGGGATTCAAATGTTCAAATGGTCGTGCGAGCATCATTTTTAGATCCCATGAAGTATCCATTTATTTTTAAAAGGGGCAGATCTAATGGTATGCATTTGTTTAGAATGGGATGATCTAACAGTGCACAACCAAGGTTGAAAAGCTAGAGATCCTATGGGTAAATGCAAAAATGACAAGTGGCATAGCTATGTGTCATAAGCTTATAGCTTGAGCATCTCATTTTAAGATATACAACTCATGCATGCTCAGGAGATGAAGATCCAATGGAGTGAGGCAAATGTTGAAATGTCAAAGCCCAAAGGAAGCATTATGAGGGTGACAAGTGGCACAACCATGAGAATTAGAAGAATGGTGCAAAGTTGAAGAATTACCTAATGATCTAAATGAATGACATGTGGTGGGTCCTCAAGGTTTTTAAGCTCTAGGCCTTTTCTGAAGCTTTCCTCATTTTCCTTTTGGTGGGCAAGGTGCAAAAAGTCCTCAAAAGCCCTGAACACCCAAAAAAGTAAAAAGGGTGAAATAAAGATAAGATTTTGTATTTTCACTTGCTTTGTTTTGTCTTAGCTCATCTATGGAAGGATATTGTAGGTTTGTAAGATCTAGGTGGGCCACTCTAAGGAAATATTACTCAAATGGCCATGGATCTGGAATATCCCCAAAAAATCAGTGCAAGAGTAGGTTATTCCATGGCATGAATAAGAGGAAGGGAAGTTGTTCAGGTGGTTCTAGCTATGCTAATGAGTGGTCAAAGGGCATCTCCATAAGGTTACATAAAATACAAATAGTTTTTTGGCTCCTCGAACAAATATTCCTCTTCCAACTCATGTAAGGGGAATTTCCAGTAAAGAAATCAAGGAGTTTATTCTAGGTGGTTGCAAGTCCTCATCATTATTTGTGAAGGTAGTTGAAACAATGATTTATCTTGGAAATCAACAAATATCTCAGGTATAGCAAAAGGCATTTTTTGGCTAGGAGGATCTTGATGGGACTAGAAAAGTTCATTATGCAATTTTTGAAAATTACAATCCATGGTCCCATATTTGGGAAGGATTGAAAAGTATAAATAGAAGGCTTCTCTTTTGTTTAAAGGTTGTTGGTTATTGTTGGATTTTTGGGTTCATATAGGTCATTTTAGGCATCCATTTCCTCTAAATCTAGGTTTTGGAAATTTTTTTTGGGATCAAGTGTTGTGTGCAGACTCTGTCTCCCTTACTAAGGTGGTTGCATCTATGCGGCCATTAGTAGGCTTTAAGAGCATGTTTATGTCTCCCTTGTCAAAAGAGAAGTCTCACCATGCCTATCCCCATAACATCATTTTGAAGTGTTGATGTCTGTAATATTTATTTTCAAGCATGTGGAAAATATTTATGTCTCTTTACTATATTCTACTAATGAAATGCAATAATATGATTTGCAAGTTTTGTTGATTGGATATTTGGGTCTATGTTCATTATTGGTTGACATTCTGAGCATGCGTCTAGTTTATAAATCCCTTTCTATAGTTATATTTGGAAATGTATTTTTAAATACCTTTTAAGGACTCCTTGGGTTCATTAATTTGGTAGGAGAAAGTATTTGGGATTTTACCTTCAATGTATGTCCTAGTCTCCCAGGGATCATTTGATGTTTGTCATTGTCTTGCATTTGAAATGTTTTGTGTGTCTTTACTAAATAAAATTGTCATGAAATATTTTTAGATACACTATTGTTTAGAATCCACCAACACACCACCCTCCATTCTATAATCAACTATAAACTATCCTACCCTATCTTACCCTACATTTAACACACCCTTTGCATACTATAAGTGTTACTTGTCTTGAAAATGCATAAGATCTTGCATATATGAAGTGTGTTTGTAGTTTGTGCTCTAAATCCTAGCACTATAGTTTTCAATTTAACCCATGTTGTTGAATATTTTATAAAAATGAAGATTGCAGTCATCCTTTCATCTGTCTTTAGTAGCTTGTGTATGACATAAAACATTTGTGCATTTTGTGTGATAACCCTTCATGGGTGAAGTGTAGAAACTTGGTTATGATTTGGTCATATTTACCCCTTATGCCAAGAATCTCCATGGAGATAGAGTTGTAAAATCCCTCCATGTGAGAAAGCTACCCCATAGGTTTTCTCACATTGGTTTAGGTAGAGCCAAAAGTAGCAGGGAGTTAACCATACCCTTCATAGGTGCCTCTCAATCATTTTATCTAATTTGATCCATTCTTGATGTTAACCCCTACCCCAGATACAACAACATTCTAATGGGTTTCTCATCATTTTTTTACATTTCCTTCAAGTGTGCAAGGCTAGATTAGAGAGGTGTACAACTAGAAACCAACACTCTTCTGACATCATTGTCAAGGACTCTTGCAGAGAGTTTCTATCAGTTTGAAAGTTATCTATTATTACTACATTGATCCAACTATATTTGTCCATTAACATCATAATACCTCACTTAGGGACATGCCAGGATTTGAGGTTTGACAATTTGACTTATACTATGTTTATTGTAAAGAGTTGTTAATATTGCATGTTGGAATGTGTCTTTTCCATTTTGAACATAATCCTGTAAGTTTCAATCTCTTTGCATATTACCTCATTATTAAACTCAACAAAGTATGTTTTTAGCATGTATCACAACTAGTTTATGAACTGTTATATTTTATAATTTTGGTTCTAGTGGTGACTCCCATTTTTATCACCTAGTTTCAAGGAAGATTAGTGCCTATTTTGAATATCTCCATTTCAGCCTTGAGTGTTCTTTCTTATTAGGAAACCTGGAAGGATTAAGATCATCCTTCAAAGGTAACTCATCCAAAAGGCTTATCTCACCCTTAAGTTATCACCAAATAATAAGGGGACAATTTTAGAGGCCTATTGAAGGGTAAAGTTCAGTTGTTCAAGACTTTTGAGAGCCTAATAACCTTGAAATATTTGTTAACCCCCCATTATTGAGGACTATCATAGTTCTTCTATTGATTTTGAGACACATAGTCCTATCTATTTTCTAGCTCCTTCTCAACTAGTTAAATCCCCTTCTAGATCTCATCCACTGAGTCCACCTCATTCATCCCCTCGTATCCCTTTACCATTTGTTCTTAAACCTCATATTAAACCAATCATGAGGCATAGGGACCAAGGTGAGAATGCACAGCCTACATTTCACATTCCCATATTCAAACCTATCAATTTTGATGAGATGGAAGGTTATCCTAATGAGGTTCCAAATGAAGTTAGGAAATGCCTCCCAAAATTCCAAGGAAATAATGTAGTGAGTGGTGATCAACACCTGAGGGATTTTAAAAATATCATTGAAGATTATGAGGTTGAATATGAGGATATGTACATCAAGTTGTTGTTAGGAATAACTTTTACACTGAGTGAAATTTTGGTATTTACCATGTGGTAAATAGTAATTGGTAAATATAGTTTGGTAGTTTATATATCAAAATATTATTACATAAACAATATTACGATAATAGATATATAATTTAGGATATATTGTTTATATTATTATAATAATATATCTTGTGTTTATTTATAGGATTTATGTGAGAGATTTCAGGAGAAAATATTAGGGAGAGGTTATAGGATGTGATTCCTATAAATATGTACTATGTCTCAAATGATTAATTATTAGAGAATAGTAGAATATTATTTGTGTGTGATCAAAATCTATCTATGTGTGTTCGGCTTATTGTCTCTATGCATGAATTAATCTGTGTTTGGCTTTATAAATTCCTAATAATGGTATCAGAGTAGGATGTTTTTAATGAAGAATTTTTAAGATGATGTTTAGGTTTAGAGATAGTTGTCTTGTCCATCACATCATTGGATGAGAGTACAAATTATTTTATGAAAAATTTATAAGAATAAATTTTTTAGAAAATGGTTTATTATTTTCAAAAAAGTATAGATACGGTATCATGTCATTGTTAGACATAGTTAATCAAAAATTATAGATCTGGGATATCATGCAGACCTTCATATTTGGATGTCTTTCACCTGTAATCATACGAGTTAGATCTTGATTCTAGATAGGATGCATTGAAATTTCATTGTAGATCAACTTCACATTTATAGAATTTGTGACATATTTATTAAAATTTACAGTACATCTATGTCATCAAATTCTTCTTCTCAAACATTTACATTTATGAATTTGATTTTACTTTGATTAATGTGGTATATGTGAATAAATAATAGGTAGACTGTAAAGAATTCAAGTGGTCAAAATAAGTTTACAGCTTTGAATACCAAACTTAATCTCCCATAGAATTGGTTTTTTAAATCACGGAATAACTAAATCTTTCCACACTTCCCTCCACAAGTGCAAGTCCTCTACTTATGCATAGTATATAACACAAAGTCACATCACTTATGTGGTGTTCCATTCTACCACTTGTTGCCAGCATACTTAGATTCATGGTGTCAAATTCTTAGTAAAGGTATCATGTGCATACTCAACTTCAAAATATATATTAGACATTACAATAGTCATCCAAATCTCTGACTAACATATCCAACATCAAGTTCAATCTTGATAGAATTAAATATAGCTCACATCAAATCACCTAGCAGTCAATCCATCCTCTCACGCCAAATCCTCTGTATGATCATAATGCATAGTGAGTCATTTTAAGTTGTTTAGTATCTTTTTGTGTTCAAAAGTCTTTAGGTTTTGTATAGTTTTGTTATTTATAGATTTTGCTTTATCTTTTTTAAGATTATTAAAAGTCAATTTTAGGTTTTGAGTTTTATATAGTGTCTTGTGTATATAATATTGTTAAATGTTAGAATTAGAGTCATTTATTAAAGTTCATTGATATTATTAGAATAATTTTTTGGGTTAAGATATGTCAGTCATAAAATTATTATAATAAAAAAAGGTCAAGTCATCAATGTTAATAAATGTCATTATTGTCAAAAATTGTCTTATTGGATGCATTATTACTTGTACACAATATCTGCATTATGGGGGGATTTCTCTCAAAAATTTGCATCTGAGCTTCATGACATAATTAGTTGAGTGAGTAGAGACATACTAGAGGTTGGAGTTTACATGAAGGATGGAGGTCTCTCGATGACCTCTCGTCAGTCACCAATGATGGGGCCACATCATGTTTTGGTGGTGTGTTTTTCATTTCTATTGTGTGTTTTTTCAATAAGAATAGAAGAATGTGCCTATTCATGTAATTAATTTTGTGTAAAATTCTAAGCATGATTCCTTGAGGTGAAGACATTTTAAAAAGTTAGAAATCACTAATGTAAGTCAGTTCATGGATCTTAAATTTTTTTGTGGTAGATCCAAAAATCCATATGAGGTGAACAGTGTTTTGGCAACATTTAGGAGAGTAAATACTACAAAGATCCCATGATTGCCTTACTTCTTTATGGAGATGACCCATAGTGACACATCCATTGTGGTCATGTAATATAAATTAATGATGCATTCCTTCGCATATAGTGGTCATGTGCAACAAGATTGCATCAATATTATGTAGACCTATGAGTATCTGGTGGCATATAGTTTTGTGACAATTATTGGAGGTAGATGGTGTTCTTATTTATTTCAAGGTTTGTGTTAAACTTGTAAAACCATGAAAGGAGTGAGGCTCTTTGTATCAAGGTCATGAGCTAAATAGGGCATGATACAAGAGGTGAGCATATTGCAGATAAGAGTGTGAATGTTTTTGCACCATGTAAAAAATATGGGGGGGGGAATGTTAGGAATAGCTTTTACATTAAGTGATTTTTTGGTATTTACCGTGAGGTAAATAGTAATTGGTAAATATAGTTTGGTAGTTTGTATATCATAATATTGTTACATAAATAATATTATGATAGTAGATATATAATTCAGGATATATTGTTTATATTTTTATAACAATATATCATTTGCTTAGTTATAGGATTTATGTGAGATATTTTTGGAGAAAATATTAGGAAGAGGTTATAGGATGTTATTCTTATAAATATGTACTATGTCTTAGATGATTAATTATTAGAAAATAGTATAATATTATTTGTGTGTGATCAAAATCTATCTCCATGTGTTTGGCTCATTATCTCTGTGCATAAATTAATCTATGTTTGGATCTCTAAATTCTTGATAGTTGTTTGTGCACATGTTGAAGGAATATGGTCATGAATGGTTTAATGCCATTACCACTAGATTCATTGATTCATATGAAGAGATGCAAAATATTTTTATAATTTAGTATGGTGCTAGGATTGATCCAATGTTTCTCTTGGCTAAATTTGATAATATCAAGAAGAATCCTAATGAGTGTGTGCAAGAATTTAACACAAGGTTCAACAAGATGATGATGAAGCTACCCAAAAGCATTAGACCCACTAACACAATGTGTTTGATAAAGTATTATGATGACTTTGATAATAAGGCTACGTCCTTCTTCAAGGCAAAAGCTCCCACTAACCTATAATTGGCATTAAATATGGCCATCCAAATTGAGAACAACATCAATGTTGTGGGAAAACCCTTAAACAAGTGAGTTGATGTAAAGATGGTCAATCTAGAAAAAACATAGCCCATGAAGATAACCGACTTGGAAGAACTATCAAAATTTCAACCTCTACTATCAAAAAAATGTCATATAAGTTAGCTAGAGATAAAAATGGGGTCCCTCAAGTGTCTACCAGTTATGAAAGGGCTCCAAATCTAAATCAATCATAAAGGGGGCCTACTTTCCACCATCAAGATAATGATAAAGGGAAAAGGCCTGCACATGAAGAAAGAATAGAAAGAAATCAGATTAGAGGGGTTGGAAAAGAAGTCCCTGATCCTTTAAATGCTAAGGTAAATTCTATAAATTCTGATTTAGACATCGATTGGTGTGATAAATGCTTCCTTCCACACCCTTCATGTGATACTATTGAAGAAGTCTATGAAGATATGGATGAACCTGAATATGCATCATCTGACTATGAGATTTTTATGTTTGATTTTAAAATACCTCAAGATGAATCAACTGCCTACATGAAATTGTTGATTGATGCTATAGTTGATCAGTTTTGGAGTGTTATCAAATTGAAGAGTGTCTTAAATTATTGATTTGCTTGTGATGTTAATGTGGCACAAGCATATGAATTACCCATTCATGATTTTGATCTCTTACTCTCTATGATGATTAAGAAATATCTTAGGGGACATCCATCAGTTGAGGATAATTAGCTATTAATTAATGCAACAATTACTCAAAAGAATGACTACAACTTGAGAAGTAGGCAACTAGGTGTTGTTACTTAAGACATTGCCCTTACAAATCCAAAGGCAGGGAATAAAATCAAGGAAGGAAATAAATCTATAATATTCCAAGAAGTTTCCAACATGGCACCTGTAACCCAAACTTTTAAGCCTAGAGGTGCTCCTATTAGGAGCAACAAAACACCTATATTATCTATCATCCCTAAGGGTATGAAAGATCTTAATCAAAATCCACCTTTGAAGGCTACTATCAAAGTTATAGAACCACCTTAGCCTTCTCCACTTTGGATTTTAAGTGATTGTGTTCTAGGTGAAAGTGACATTACCCTTCCACCAAAAACACCTCTTCTTTGTTATAGTGTGTGTGATATGGCTCAAGTGTTGAGTCAAATAAAGATCACCATACCACTTTTTGAGTTATTAATAATACCTAAACACATGAAAAGGGCCTTTGAATATTTAGAATTGGGTGAAAGGTCAGCTATAAATGAAGTTGAGTTACCCCAAGCACCCCTAGAAGAAGATGAAGAATCAAAAGAGGTTGTTGAACCTACTCTGGAGGTCTATTTGGGGACTATGCTTGTCGAGAGTCAGCTGAATGTGGATCCATTTTATATGACTTTATTGATCAATGGTTTGGTTGTTCACAACTACATGTTTGACTCTAGTGGTTCTTGCAATGTGATGCCCTTGGGTGTCCTCAATGAGCTTGGATTAAAGATCAAGTTAACCTTTGGCAAGTGTTATGCCATGGACTCATGAGAGTTTCTAGTTGTTAGACAAGTTAAGGGATTAGTGGTGCAATTAGAAGTTCATCCTGGAAAGTACTTGAAAATGGACATGGTGATTGTGGACTACCCACCTAAATGGGGGATGTTGTTGTCATGTAAATGGGTTGTGAGCATGGGCGAAAGTGTATATATGGACCTTTCCTACACCACCATTGGAGGGTAATATGGTAAAAATTTATAGAGAGCCAAAGATGTTACATGTGATTGAAGATCTGAAGCATGCTCTTAATGAAGTGTTGTACACGGACATTAACCTTGGCAACTTTGTTGGGAATGTTGATGCTAGCGAATAACCTATTATTCTTGATGTGGAGCTTGACAAAGAAAATGGAATTTGGAAGATGTGCTTTGATGGATCTTGCTCCAATCTTGGAAATGGATTTGGGGTTGTCTTCTATGCCCCCAATGGTAAATGCTTTATGTTTTATTTTTAGCTTTATTTAGAGTGCGCTAACAATATTACTGAGTATGAGGCACTTTTGCTTGATCTACAGATTACCTGTGAATATGGAATCAAGTGTTTGATTGTTAAGGGTGATTCTGAGTTGGTGGTAAAGCAAGTCCATAGTGCTTTTGCCATGAAAAATAAAAGGTTGATCAAAATGTTATTTGGGACTTATTGGATCTCTTTGATACATTCAATATTTGTTATCATGATAGGAGTTTCAACCAAGAGGATAACAAACTTGTAGGACTAGGTGCTCAATTTGACATTGTAAATATGAGCCCTTATTATCAGTATCAGGTAGAGGTGCTTGTCAAGCCTTTAATCCTAAACAATGTTCATCATTGGCAAATCTTTGATGACAATGAATAGATTAAGAGGTTTCTAAACTGTGAGGATGAGTTCCATGATCAGCTCATAGAATTGGAATCTATGGTTCAATATTTTAATGGGAAGGAGACTTTATTTAGGAAAGACATCATTTAGCTGAAGATAAACACTATCCCAAGAGGACTGGTCTATTTAGAAGCATCTTTTGATGGAGCTGATAGAATCAAGTTGAGAGACTTATTCATTTAAAAAGACGTAGTTGAGTACAACTTGGGTTCTCATGAGAACCTAAGGAAGGTTTGGTTGGGTACTCATTTAAGTATAGCTGAGAAGAAAGATTACATGCACCTGATAAAGAAGTACCAAGATTTTTTAGTGTGGTCTTATTTTGTGCTGAAAACATATAGGGAGGACTTGTTCCAACACGCCATCCCATTACAACCTAATAGAAAACCTTTTAGGTAAAAATAGAGGCCTATTGACTCCATCTTGGCCACTAAGATGTAAAAGGAGTTAAAAAAGCTAAGGTATAGTGGTATCATGCATTCCATCAGGTATTCATAATGGGTTGCAAATCTAGTCCCCATATGAAAGAGGAATGGTGATATTCATTTGTGTGTGGATTTTCAAAATCTAAAAAAATATTATTTAAAAGATAATTATCTACTTCCCAATATGGAGAACCTATTGCAAAGCATCAATAGTTCAAAAATGTTGTCCACATTGGATGACTTCTCAAGGTACAACCATGTTGTGGTCAAAGAATTCGAGAGGTCCAAGATTGTTTTCACCATGCCATGGGGCATGCATGTATATATGCAGATGCATTTTGGGTTGATGAATTTTGGCAAAACATTCCAATGAGCTATGAATGTTGCATTTACATGGATAATTAACTAATTTATTAGTGTGTATCAGGATGATATCACTGTGTACTCTAAATTAAGATAAGATCATTTGGAGAATTTGGAAAAGGTGTTGATCATAAGAATTAACACTTTGGAGTACAAAAGGCCAAGTTATTGGGACATATAGTTTCCAAGGGTGGTGTCATGATTGATCTTGAGAGGGTCAAATCCATTGAAAAAGTCCCTATCTCATAGTCCAAGAAAGGAATTCAATCTTTTTTTGTAAAAATTTACTTTGTTAAGAGGTTTGTGTCTAATTTTGTAGAGATTACTTTGCCTATTACTTCTATGTTAAAGAAAGACCAGACCATCAAGTGGGAGGATAAGGTCATAAAAGTGTTTAGTGACATCAAGGGAGATTTGAAGTCTTCTCCTATCTTGGCCAGTGTTGATTACATAAAGTCATTCTAAGTATTCTCTTTTGCATCATATAATACTATTGTTGTTGTCCTATTGAAAAATAATGAAGACGGTTATGAGAAGCCCATATCTTTCTTTAGTAAATATATGTAAGGTCTTTAGCTAAAATACAATATCATGGAAAAATAAACTTTCACTCTTTTGAAGGCTGTTAAAACATTCAGGTCATATATTCAGAGTTCAAAGATTATTGCTTATGTCCCACACACCATGGTGAAAGACATTTTAACTCAGATTGACATATCTAGAAAGAGGTGCATGTGGGTCAACAAGTTACAAGAGTATGATATGGATATCTAGACCACCAAGTTAGTAAGAGGGATGGGCCTAGCCAATCTTATGGATGAGACTAATTTGCAAGCTATTGAGATAAACACTATTGTTTTTAATGTTGATGATTCCTTGAGTCACTTTAATGCATTTCTATGGTATAAGGATATCATTTAATACTTGTAAAATCTGAATTGTCCCTTGACTTGGATAAGAATCAAATGAAAACTCTCAAACTGGTCTCCCGAAAATACCTCTTAACTAAAAATGGACTTGCATGGAGGAATCCAGATGGGGTTCTCCTAAAATGTGTTCTAGAAGAACAGACTGTTGTCCTAATT
This sequence comes from Torreya grandis, assembly GCA_037957365.1. Lineage (NCBI taxonomy): Eukaryota > Viridiplantae > Streptophyta > Pinopsida > Cupressales > Taxaceae > Torreya > Torreya grandis. The sequence goes on from JARHVA010001577.1 coordinate 1,768,584, forward strand.
TAATACTTCCATAGTGGAGTTTTCAATGGTCATTTTACACCTAAATTTATACCTCATAAAATTCTAAGAGATGGTTATTGGTCACCATCATTGTTTAAGGATGTTGTTTAGATGGTTAGAAGGTGTGAAAAGTGTCAATTTTTTTCTGGGAGGATGAAAGCTTCAGGTTCTCTTCCTTTGTATCCTATGACAATTGAGGGCACATTTAGATAATGGGGAAATGGATTTCATTGGAGAAATCATTGATTCTTCAAGTACTAGGCATAGATGGATACTAGTTTCAACTGATTACTTCACCAAATGGGTCAAAGCAATCCTTACAAAGAAAGCAACACACCAGGTAGTCATGGATTTCTTACTAAATTAGATTATTTTTATATTTAGTGTACTTGTTAAGATAATTATTCATAATGCCATGAGCTTCAAATCCAAGCCTTTGGTGGTGTTATCCAAAGATTATGGGATTGAACTGACTTATGCTTCCAACTACAATCCTCAAGGGAATGGGCAAGCTGAATCAAGTAATAAAAACTTGCTCAAGATTATTACAACTTTAGAAGCAAATAAGAAGAGGTGGGGTGAACAGCTAAAGTTTGCCTTATGGGTTGATAATATTATGCCTAAGAAATCTATAGGCAAAAGCCTTTTTTATCTTGTTTATGGAGCTCAAGAAGTTTTTCCTTTGAATTTACAGTTGCTACCTATAAGTTCATGCAATAACTAGAAGATGATGAGCGAATCAACCACTATGAAATTAGGGTTAACTAGATTATTGAGATTGATGAAAAAGATAGGCTCATGAAAGACACCTCAATTTCATGGAAAAATTGAAGAAAATATTTGATAGAAAGGTCACTCCAAGAACTTTCCAAGTAGGTGATTTGGTTTTACTTTGAGACAGTAGGCATGAGGAGAAAGGTAAGCATGGCAAGTTCGATGCCTTGTGGATGGGTCCCTATTCTATTGACTATTATATTGGGTAACAAACCTTCTTCTTGAGATACTTGGATGGTGAAATACTAGAGTTGCTAGTCAATGACAGGCATCTAAAGCACTTCCTTGATTGAGTTCATAATCTATGTACCATATTATATAGTGTTTTTTTCTTTGTTCTTTCATTGATTTATTGCCCCTTTGTTTTGGACCTTGTTTTTACAATTTCCTTTTGTGTTTTGTCATGTGTTCATTTTTAGATCCTCTTGATCTATTTTCATTAGTCTTTCATGTTTTATTATGCTTTCATGAGTGTATGTTGAAACATTTTTAAGTCCTGACTCTGTATCCCAATGGATTGGCACATGGTCTTGTGTTCTAAGGTTCTTTGCACACCCATAGGGGGTATGCATCCCTAGGTAGGAGCCAGTCTTAGTGCCCAAAATTACACTAGAGAAATTGGGCCCTTGTCTATGTCAAAGTTTATGTCCTTAGTTATATTTCTATCTCCATGTATTCCTTTGGAAGGTCAAGTTCATGTACATAATTTGATCATTCCTTTGTCTTGTCTTTGCTTGGTGAAGGTGTTCTTTCCCTTATACTTTTTGGGCCTTTTGCATGAACACAATAACCGATGGAAATAGTCTTCAAACTTTTTATCTCAGACAAAAAGTCTAAAGAATTATTTTTGTTAGACATTTTGTTTGCTACAAAAGTTCTGAAGGAATTCAATGTCATATCACTTTCGGGTTAAGTGTTTTACAAAAGATTCAAAGGGCTATCTGATTGGTTTTAGGCCATTTGTTTTGGATTTTTTTCCATGGTAAAAAGTCCAAAGGGCACTTGCCCTTCAGGCATTTTTTCCACACAAAAATCTTGAAAGAATTGTAAGGTCATGTGTTTAAGCCAAAGGTACTTTCTAGAAATCTTGAATGGTCATTTTGTCTTTGTAAAATTCCTGAAGGGCAATTTTAAAGGGTCATTTTGCCTTTGCAAATTATTTGAAGGATTATTTCCTTTGGGCACTTTGCCTTCACAAAATTCTTGAAGGGTATCTGCAAAATGTCTAAAGGATAATTTTGGATTTGAAGGACACTTACACAAATCTCGAAGGGCACTTTCAAAAGGCAAAGGATACTTCAAAAAATCCTGAAGGACATTTTTAAGACTTTCAAAGGGTTATTTTTCCTTTGCAAAATGTTTGAAGGATTATTTCTTTCAGGCACTTTACCTTTGACAAATTATTGAAGGGTATCTACAAAAAGTCTGAAGGATAAGTCTAGAAGGTGAAGGACATTTTCAAAACTTTTGAAGGGCACATTCTGAAGATGGAAGACACTTTCAATGGTTTTGAAGGACACTTTCAAGAGATTGAAGGACAATTCCCAAAAGTTTGAAGGGAATTTTTATAGGGTAGGTGCCCTTAACAAAATTTGTGAAGGGTATGTTCAAGTGCCTAAGAATATTCTTTCAACAAAATTGCTATAAGGTAGAAGTATATTTCCTTCAGACATTTTGCCTGAGCAAAAAGTTTGTAGGAATTGCATTTATTCAAGAGAAGTGCTAAGGTAAATTTTTGTGGGTAAATTATTTTGGAAAAATTATCTGAGACAATTGTCTCAATAAAGAAGCGAAGAGGTCCAAATCCTTGACAAAGGTAAAAGAGACTATTTTCTTTGGGGTAATTGTCTCAGATAAAATGTTTGAAATAATTATTTCGATGAAGGAGAAAATTTGAAGGCTTATTTCTTGTAGGAAAAGTGTGAATTCAAATCCTTTGGGGAAATTGTCTTAGACATTTTTTTTGAAACAATTATCCTAATAGAGTTCCCAAAATAATTGTTGTAGGATAATTGTGTTGAATAAAATCCCAAAGTAGAAGTGCCAAAGCAAACAGGGAGGCCAAGGCTCAGACAAAATTGTCATGAAATAAAGTCCCTAAAATAATATTTCCAATTTATAGGTAATGGTCTCACAAAAAATTTTGATAGGCACATAAATGTCAACTTTAATCTGTATGGACTAGCCATTAGGATTTAAATGTTCAAAAAATCGAGCGAGCATCATTTTTAGATCTCATGAAATAGTCATTGTTTTCAAATGGGCAGATCCAATGACACATGCTTGTTTGGAATGGGATGATCCGATGGTGCACGACCAAGGTTGAAAAGTTAGATATCCCACAAGCAAATGCAAGAATGATAGGTGTCATAACTACGTGCCACAAGGTTATATCTCAAACATCTAATTGTAGGATATATGGCTCACATGTGCTCGAGAGATCAAGATCCATTGGAATGAGGCCAATGTTGAAATGTCAAAGCTCAGAGGAAGTACCGTGAGGGTGAAAAGTGACACAAACATGGGAATAAAAATAATGGTGCAAAGGTGAATAATTTCTTGATGAGCTAAATGAATGGCATGTGATGGGTCCTCAAGGTTTTTAAGCTCTAGGCCTTTTTTGAAGCTTGCCTCATTGGCCTTTTGGTGGGCAAGGTGCAAAAAGTCCCCAAAAGCCTTGAACACTTGAAAAGGTTAAAAAGGTAAAATAAAGCTAAGATGTTGTACTTTCACTTGCTTTGTTTTATCCCAGTTCCTCTATAGAAGGATATTATAGGTTTGCAAGATCCAAGTGGGCCACTCCAAGGAAATATTACTCAAATGGCCATAGATCCATAATATCCCCATAAAACCATTACAAGAGAAGGTTATTACATAACATGCATAAGAGGAAGGGTAGCTTTTCAGGTGGTTCCAATTGTGCTAATGAGTGGTCAAAGGGCATCTCTAGGTGGTTATGTAAAATACAAATAGTTTATTTAGATCCTCAAATGTATATTCCTCTTCATGATCATGTAAGGGGCATTTCCATCCAAGAAATCAAGGAGTTTATTCCAGGTGGTTGTAATTCCTCATCATTTTTTGTGAAGGCAGTTGCAATAATGAATTATCCTAGAAATCAATGAATATCTCAAGCACAACAAAAGGCATTTTTTGGCTGGGAACATCTCAATGAGATTGGAAAATTTAGTTATGCAATTTTTTAAAATTGCAGCCTATGGTCCCATATTTGGAAAGGATTGAAAAGTATGAATATAAGGCTTCTCTTCTATTTCAAGGTTTTTGGTTGTTTTTAGATTTTCGGGTTGATATAGGTCATTTTAGGCATCCATTTCCTCTAAGTCCAGGTTCTATATAAATTTTTTTGGGATCAAGTGTTGTGTACAAACTCTATCTCCCTTGCTAAGGTAGTTGCATTTGTATAGCCATTAGCAAGCTTTGAGAGCATGTTTATGTCTCCATTGTGAAAAGAGTAGTCTCACCATGCCTATCCCCATGGAAGCATTCTAAAATGTCGATGTCTATAATATTTATTTTCAAGCATGTGGAAAATATTTGTGGCTCTTTAATATATTCTACTAATGAAATGCAATAATATGATTTGTAAGTTTTGTTGATTGGATATATGGCTCTATGTTTATTACTAGTTGTCATTCTGAGCATGCGTCTAGTTTATCCCTTTCTATAGTTATGTTTGGAAATGTATTGTTGAATACATTTTAAGGACTCCTTGGGTTCATGAATTTGGTAGGAGAAAGTTTATGGGATTCTAGATTCAGTGGATGTCCTAGTCTCTAAGGGATCATTTGATGTCTATCATTATCTTGCATTTGAATTATTTTGTGTGTCTTTACTAAAGAAAATTATCATGAAATATTATTAGATACTCTATTATTTGGAAGCCACCAACAAACCACCCTCCATTCTAAAATCAATTATAAACTATCCTACCTTGTCCTACCCTACATTTAACACACCCTTTGTATAATATAAGTGTTACTTGCCTTGAAAATACATAAGATATTGAATATTTGAGTTTACAATTTGTGATTTAAATCATAGCACTTCAATTTTCCATTTAACCCTTATTGTTGAATATTTTATAAAAATGAAGATTATAGTCATCCTTTAATCTATATTTAGTAGCTTGTGTATGACATAAAACATTTATTCATTTCATGTGACAACCCTTAATGGGTGAAGTGTGAAAACATGGTTATGATTTGGTAATGTTTCCCCCTTATGCCAAGAATCCCCATGGTGATTGAGTTATAAAATACCTTCATGTGAGCAAGATACCCCATAGGTTATCTCACCTTGGTTGAGGCAGAGATAAAAGTAGAAGGGAGTTAACCATACCCTTTATAGGTGCTTCTCGGTCATTTTATCCAATTTGGTCCATTCTTGATGCTAAAACCTCCCCCAGCTACAATGACATTATAGTAAGTTTCTCATAATCGTTTTCCATTTCCTTCAAGTGTGCAAGGATAGATTAGAGAGGTGTATAATTGGGAACTAATAGAATGTAGTCACCATCACTTTCATCCTCTACAACATGCATGTAAAAAAATAGTGGTTTTATTCTTGAAATAATTAGGCCTAGTTGGATGAGAGGAAAATCTTTATTATGGGAGATTGTGTATCTTTTCCATAATACTGCATATGATTGTGTCAAACAAAGATTGGATGCCTAAAATAGGTTATTCTAAACACTATATAGTTTGAAATGCACTCTGAATGGTAGTTTAGAACCAATGAATATATTATTTACTTGATTTGGATGCACATAGACATCCGAATCATTAGACACCTTTGTTGGTAATAAATTCTCCAAGAAGAACCTCATATTCAATAGAATAACACTAGGAGTACCCCACACATCAAGCAAAATGACATCATCCTATGGTCATAAATATGACCACTGTATGTAGAAATCATGATCGAGATTATGTATGAATGTCGTGTACTCATATCTCATGATTAGAATGTGGTAGGAAAGATGCACCATTTTGTAATGTAGGATAACATTCACCCATTGCAATCCATCATGCTACATGAATTTTTTTGTGGTTTTAAGCCTCCTCCAATTGATGGAATTGGCTAACACACATGAGATTTCATGCAATGTTGGTTTTTATACATTGATTTCCTCTAGTACATTTGATTTCTTCCATATGAATTTATGGAATTACCCTCATGTTTATACAACACTTTCCATGTATTATTTATGCCACCTGTGACACAATTACAAAAAGTAATTAATGATAATTTCCAAAAATAATTCACAAACTGTAGTTAATCAACATAGTAAGATGTTTTGTGGAGTTTGGTAAAAACTAATGTAATTTCAAATGCATAAGATAATGTAAATGAAATGTGGTAGTCAAATGCATAAGAGAATGTATATTAAATGCAATTTCATGCATCAATCAATTTGTAACTACCTACATACATGTAACTAACAAGTAAATAGAAGAGAACAAGCTATCAAAATTGAGTGTCAATGTGTGTGTGGGACCTTCTTATTTTTGACCCAAACATCCATTTTTTATTGACACAAAAAGTGTTAAAGTCGAATATTGGTTTGCCTGATCTTTTGTTTTTAAGCCACTATTGCTTGACCAAAACTACTTCTATTGATTGTTGACTACTGCAAGGCACATATTTGATTGTTAACATTTTTTCAAGAGGTAATTTCAACAATGAGTCTGTTTTATTTCTACACTTTATTTGAATTAGAACTTAACATTGTTTGACTACTATACTTGTTTTAACCAAGGATTAATGATACTTTGATTTATGTATAAGCCATTGTATTAAGGTTGGCTAGAATAATGTTAGTCATTGTGTTAAATGCTAAATTCCAATAAATATTGTTGTCTTAGTTTGATAAAAAATTCACTATTGGTATATTGGGTAGAGGAGAGAGAAGAGAGATAGGAAGAGGTTTCCAAAGAGAAGGAGGAAAGATGAGAATGAGAAAATGCTTAAGAACCCTTAATAAAGGTGACCAAGTCCATTGATGGACTGTGTTATAATAAAATGTTGACTCAATGAATACAGATAAGATGAATACATTAGTTTGGAGAAGGTTGTAAGTATAGTAAAAAATGAAAGTGATGCAGAGGATGATCAACACTTCACTAAACTCCTTCTATAACCAATATTCTCTCTCTACCTTAGGTTCATCAATGCTATGTTTATCTTGTATTTAGTATTATTCTTCTTGTTATCCTTATGGTCTCTTCAGACCATCTTTCCTATTAGTAATACCTTTCTTAAATTATTCCCTATCCTTTTTGATGTAGGAGCATCAAACCAAACTAGTAAATTGTTAGTGTTCAAGGTTCAATTATGGTGTGGTATGGATTCAAAACACCAAACATTTTTCCTCTCTGTTAAGGCCTATTAGGTCTCTCTAGGTCTACCACATCCCTATGCACACATAGTACTCATTAGGTCATAGGTTTTTTATCTCACTAAATACACATAGGGTTTAAGGTCTATGGAGCTTGTTTTAATGGTTCAAAACATCCATGTTATTTTAAAAATTATCAACAAGATTCATAAACCTCAACAATAATTATATTCACCTTATCCCATAAATATTTATACACAATCCTTTCATTTGATCTATTACCACGTTCTAGGTTCAAAATGAACACCTAGTCTTACATGCAAGGTTCTACTACCTAGTTCTAGGTTCAAAATGAACTCGTCCTCAATCTTATCAAGTCAATAAATACACCTACCAATATCTCTATAACATTTTTTCCTATGCTTTGTGTACACAATGGTAATGTTTAGGTCTTCAAGTGTTCCTTTGATGTCTTATTTTGGTCTCAATGTTTCTAAAACATGTAGATTATTGAAAAAGGATTATCAAAAATCTATTAATCTCAAGAAACAAAAATTGCTCACGAGGATGCTCCCAATATATTATTCATGATATTCTACTTTATCAATACTTGGTTTTGCTAACTAAGTACAGGACTTTAGTTGTCTGGGGAGCAAGTTGAGATCTTAAACCTTTACTAAGGATTTCCAAACAAAGTAAAGGACTTGTTAAGTTTTGTTTTGTTTTGTATTATAAAGGAGTTGAAACCTTAAATTTTGTAGGAATCTTGGAATTACCATTCCATATGTGAATCACATGGTTCTTGTGAGTTTTGGCATGTGTGGAGATCGAGATAAGGGAAACTCAGGGTTGTAGGGTTGAAGACCTAATGTCAGACCTAATTGGGGAATGTTTAAAATAGAAAACACATTATCATGGGTTGTCAAGTTCTGAAATTGAGCATAGAGCTCAATAAGGATAAAGAGTGCTAGAATATGAGCTTAGTTTTCCAAAGAGAATTGTGGAGTATCCCAGGCAAGGAGGTTTATCCAAAAAATGGCTACAAGCCTTGTGTAATCTTTTTGAAATTGGGGTATAAAATGTTATGATGAGTTAGGATGGAACACCTAAAAGGATCCAAGATAGGTTAAATAGCTTATTTTATCATCCTAAGTAGCTATCCTAGTGGACTAATCCATAATAAAAGAGAATTTTCATGATGAAGGATTAGTTTCAAAACCTTCCAAATCCCTTTAAAATGATGAACACAATGCCAAAAGTCTATCAAAAAAAAATTTCAATGAAGAGTAGTGTGTGTTAAGAGGAAAGGTGATTTACCTCTTTATAATCAATAAGTGGTTTATTTATTTTTTTAATATATTTTTCACTTTTTTCTTAAATATTTTTAAGATATAATTCAAATTTTTTAATATCCATATCCAATAAATTTTCCCACAGTACATTTATGCAATATGTTACAACATGTGGGTAGTCTAAAAGAACTATTCACCTTAAAGAAAAGGTATTTATTTTTTGTTACATGTATTTATCATTTTTACATATATCTATTATTATTGTGATGTCACTGAAACCTACAAAGGGCTGAAATTAGGATGCATTATCTCTATTATGCCCACCCCTATCTCACTTCACTACCCTGTTAATCTCGTCATCCCAGACTTGTTATTTTGGATTGTTACAAGGTGGGGTTGGAAAAAGTGTGGTCTCTTGAAACATGCTTTGATATATTCATCTATTCATATTTTCTATGAATTCTCTCTCTCTCTACAGGTGGAAGTTCCATGCCCATCCTACACTTTTTGGAATGGATGAGGCATTGGGTGTTATGCATTTGATATCACCCTGATCTGTACTTTGTTGTAAACCTGTGCCATATAGTTTTTAAAGAATGCCATAGTTTATATGCTTTTGTACACTGCATAACATCTATCAAATATATCTCATACTCTGCATATCAAGGCCTCAACATCATCAACTCTAGCAGTATATAGGATTTATTCATAAATTGAAAAGCATCTAGTTAGAAATTATTTTAAAAAAAAAAAAAACATATGACTGCATCTAGTTACTAGACTTAAAATATTGGCCCCCTTAGTTGGTCTTCAGTGTCATCCACCAGATTTGATGCAACACCTTCTAGTGCATAGCCTAATCCTTGCATATCCATATCTGATACACTATGCATTTTGGTGTGAAAACTTCCAACATCCATGCCTTCTCACTCATTTTAAATTTTAACTCCATTGTCTTTGACCTTGGTAATGAAAACATATTACATAAACTACAGTCACCTCAAAGTTTTCAATGCATACATTATGGGGGGAAATAAAAATTACATGGTACTCAACATTGATGTTGTTGATGCTCTCATTAACACCATGCATTATGGTTGTATCCTATAAAGCTACCTAATTTGTCATCTTTCTCATCAGGTCCACCTTGAGCACATACTTTCAAGTATATCCTTGGATTAAAATGAGAAATTACACATCAACATAGAAGGCATTACATTAAAGATGCAATAATAGAACATCTCATCTCTCATACTTTACACCCATACCATACAAGGGTCGCTATTGTCAAAGGTAACATAAGAATATAGGATGTTCCAAGTCCATACCCATGAAATATTTTCATGTCTTTCTAATTTTAAGTTCCTATAAAAGTCAGTGTCCTTACATAGTTTTAGCCACTAATAATAAATGTAAACCCATGTTGTTAGTTGGTGAACCAGCCTATGCACCCTATGATGTGCCAAAGTCCTTAATTTGCTTAAGAAATGACATTTCAAATGGGAATGGTAAGATTTTATAGATTCATTGGTGTCTTTCCTAGCATGTGTAAGTGTTTGATAACATCACAACCACATTTAAACCCTATATGCCTAGTGTTGTTCCTAGTATTCAACAAAAGCAAGCTGAAAGGAGAAATATCTTTCTACAAACTTTTTAGAATCCATTGTATCCATTTAATCATCAACACAACTATGAATTATGAACCCCAAGTCCTAAAACATCACACGTCTTACATCATCATCTTTCACCTTTGCTATAAAATTGTTCAACCACTTGTGATGAACATGCCAAATTCATAAGTAGACCTCAAAATCGAATGTCTCCCTGAATAGCATAATAGTGTTGCATAAGTTAATGGAATATTGTGGGGATGGTGTCTATGAACATTCAAATATGAAGTCTATGATGAATGTAGGAATAATGAAGATGAACCTAATAGCTTGTTATCTCCACCCCGGCATCATCGACCATGAAGGCACTAATTTTCCATTCAATGTCTTTCAAATGTACTCTTTGAATAATAATTTTCATCCATTGTATTATTTTTACATTACATGACCGAGACTTAATGACCCATGCAATGAGCACACCTTTGTGTTTGGAATAAAATGCCAACATTGTGTATAATTAGAACTATACAATAAAAAAATAAAAACATTGGAACAACTACTAACATTATTACAAACATCAAAACAACTAATATTATCAACTAATCTTACAAACATTGACATAATACCTTAATTTCATTCATCCCAAATGTTGCATCCATCGCCAATAAGCTATGCTTCCTAAATTTCAATAACCATTCTAGTTGTTGTGGGATTTGGATGCCCAAGATGAAGGGGATTTCCCCATCCCCATCAAGCTCTCCCCCATTACATCCTTGATAAAAAACCAATCATCAAGATTCATCAATGCCCACTCTTAAACACTTGTTACATCATCATCATTGTACATGTATTTTGCCTCCTTGATCAATCACTCTTTGTTATATACGTCATCCTTACTCAAGAAATCATCCCACTCTATTTTACCGCTAAACAATACAAGTTTTTCATGTACCATCTCCCAGTGTTTAAGGTAGATAACATTATCAAACATTCCCAATAATATTATTCTATGAACACCTTCATTAAGTTAGGGGTTGGTGTGAGGATAAAAAAACATTTCTTACCCTTGAACTATTCATATTATTAGTCATTACAATAGTTATGCTCATTCTTCATATGTTCTAATTTATTATATGTGAGACACACATGATCATGTCTATAGAACATGCATCATGTGCTAAAATGACAATGAGAATTGCACCTTATATGTTTTAGACCTAGCCTCCTACCCTTTCTATATTTGGGCATTAAAGATTTGTCTTTTGGTATGGCATCAATTTCCTAAAAGTCATCAGGGCCATATGAACACCAGTACTTGCATGATTATGGTGAATAAATAAATAATCATGCAAGATGAAAAAAATGTAAATGAATGGAACATAATAACATCTAAATAGACACCATCTTGCAATCTATAGTGTGAATTAACTCACATGATATATTCAAAAGTTATGGTGATCTTGATATCCTTTCTAGTAAAATTTAAATTTCTCTTGTGATGTGAAAGACAAAAATTTATAGGGAACAACACCCTTCTTGATTCTCTTTTGATGAAGTCATCAACCCTATCCTACTCAACCTAGGTAACCCACAAGTCTTCCTCATTGACATTAAGAAAATTATCCCACTTGATACAATTGCAATCAAATGGACCCTCATCTAGCTTATGTAGTTCAAGGTGCATTATTTATTCCCACCTTTTTGCCATCTATTACAGCCTATAAGGAAAAAATTTCACTGAATTAATTAGAAATGGACTCTTCGTATTGAGAGAATGTAATTTTCTATGTATTACAGAGTAATTTTTTATTCTATTGAATGTTATCTATCATATATTATAATGTACAAAGGATAAAAATTGAATAATGCATACAATATAAGCATACTTTGGTCCAAACAACATTAAAATACTTACACATCATCAAAATGGGTAGTCAGACTCGTATGCATCGACAAAGAAGAGAGCACCCTTTTTGGATACATTTATTGTACTTATCATTCAAATACATTGTTTTGCATTCACTATTAAATTTAACACATATTGGGTTGTTTAATCTATAAATATATTTTAGAGTTTGTCATATGTAAAAATATTAAGAAGTTCATGACACCATATAAAGAGTCAAAATAAAGTATGTATAAAGATATGTTTAAATTATTGAGAGAAGTGCAATAGATATACAATTTTTTTTTTCATGACTTCCTTTGAACATTACATCAAGTAGGGGAAGAGAATGGAGAATAGTATGATAGCTATAAAAGTGAACATTACACAATGAGTAAATGGGAATCGATGCATGTCAGCATCGACAAATATGTTGACCAATGGAAAATTGGTCAAAGTATTACAAAAATTATCCACAAGAATATATTTTAAATTAGGCATTGAAAATTCATCCACAGTGATTTGTTGTATTTTATTTTGTTTCTACTTGATGATGCTTGTTGAAGATGTTTATTTGTGTAACAAATGTGAATATTTGGAAACAACCCATACATGAAAGTCTCACTGTCATGTAGCTCAGTGATCAAACCTCGAGGCACATCCCTATCCCCTATAGTTTCATGATAAATGTCTTTGGAATTGATGTCTATGCACACACATATTTGATCGCTTAAATACAAACATACACCTAGCTAGTTTGTTAAATCAATGTAGGAGGCATGGTGTAAAGACACTTCATCAAATATAAAAGTGCCATATTATCATATAATTTTATTTTGAGGAGACAATAACATTCTTTTTATATAAATAAGTATTCATTTCCACTCAAACCTAACTAATAAATGCATGTGTTGATTAAACATACCTCAAATAAAAGCCATGAACTGCACATAGAAATTAAAATGTGAGAATTCAAACTAGCTAAGAAAAATATGATAGAAACTATGAAAAAAAAGGTTATAAGAATGTACAAAACCTCATTGAAATCAATATAAAATCCTTCATAAATCATATCGAAATAAATGCATCAAAATGTAAAAATGGACAAAATAATACCTGCACAAGGTAGTTGCATTTATAGATGATCTTAAGTGGCACACACTAACTGCGTGCATGTGGGTTGAGTGTAGGAATGTGATTTTTATAATAATCCCATAGATTTAGGAAAGGGTTAATAAAGATAAATTTCTAGGAAGCCCATAAAATGAAGATAGGGTTTTAAAAATAGAGAATTTGCTATGAAGCCCATAGAATCAGGAGAGGGTCAAAAAAAGTGAAATTGATAATAAGCCCACATGATATTCTCATTGTCTATCAACTAATCACTCAATATATTGAATTTGAGTCATGGGCATACTGGTATTTATGGATAGCGCATGAAAAGAAATGCTAAAAGGCAATACAAGAAAATTTTGTACAAATGTATGTATTACAAATTATATGATCCTATATGGGATGCAATTTATCCCATTCAATTTTAATGCTAGGTTTCCTTATCACCCATAGTAAGGTCAGGTCATATCCCATATTGAGTTAGTAGAGATTTAGTGTAGCAAAATAGGCCACCAATTTTATTTAAATAATTTCCTCATAGACCACCACTACCATAATTCACACCTAGTAAACCATAATTTTTGGCCCCTAAATTTAGGGAGGCCCATGAGACGATAGAACACAATTATGAAACAAAATTAAATCTTCTTCTTCATTACATGTAAAAAATTATACAAAAATCTATCATGATAAAAAATCTTCTTCTTCATTACATATACAAAATTATAGCATTGTCTAATGTCAGTTCTTTACAACTAATTTGAGTAGTGCCCTCAAGGGTATTTATATCATCCTCAGATTCTTCTGATGATGTTGGAAAATTACGTCTTTCCCATATTAATTCTTGGTATGTAAGGTCATCCAACACATGTTCAAGATCTAATTCAGGATTTGAATCTAGAGAATTCCATAATTATACATAGTTATTATGAAGACCATCCCACATTAAAAGTTGAAATCTAATCACAAGGTGATATGTATGAAATAATCTCTCTAGTAAGAATGTTGCATGATTAGTTCTTTCAAAGTATATTTCAAACCAAATTTTCATCATGGGATTCAAAGATATTCCATGTTTTAGAATAATTAATTCAAATAAGAGATTAAATTTAAAAATTATATCCAGCATTTCCATTTGTCGACGTGACCAATTGCCTTTTAATAGCTCCAAAATAAAATCATTATTAGTATTCCACCAAATCCTATCAATGTTATTTGTATGAATATACCAAGAAGGTGATGGTCGATTGAAAATTTCATTCAATTTAAATACAACTTGATCTAAGTCTCTTCTTGTTACATTTCTAGGTTAGATTAGGGAATTCCATAAATGATTGTAATGTTGACTAGAGAGGGGTTTCAAAAATAGTGACATAATGCAAACAAACACACAAACCATAGAAAATAAATTATATATAGGATCCACTACATCTTACACAATATATACTTCAATAGAGTGATTATCAATCTCCCAATCAACCTAAAATATAGATTGTCAAAATATTCAATCATTTTCATTCTAAAAAATTTACTTTAGAAATGTACTTGTAAGAATGTAGTTGTGAATTATGCATCAATTATTTTTATACAAGTGGAGTAAGACCACCATGTAGACTACATAGGCAAGAGGATCCTCTTCAATTTAGAAACACCTCTGACATAAATATCATACTCTAAAGTGGTGTCATACAAATATAAGAAGCTAATATGATAAATATCATATTAACATTCAACACTAATACTTTACAAGTATTTTATGGGCCTCCATACTGAGATGGAGACACAACATCCATGTGAGTGGAATCTCAACCATGAGATAAAGGGTTTTATCTCATATCCTAGATAATTCAATGCAACTACATGCTCTCAATATAACCTTAATTTGATACAAGCACTTGGCACTAGATATATAAGGGAAAAACTAAATCAATGTATAACTCCTTTGATTAATTTCAAGACCTCTTGATAATACTTGATTAAATAAACATGACAGACTTTGCTTATAATATGGTTGGATGAGAATATAAATGATGAAATGACCAAACATTATGTGTGTGTATGCACATGTCTGTGCACATGCACTCCTCAAGGGCATACATACATACATACATACATACATACATACATACATATATATATATATATATATATATATATATATATATATATATATATATATATATATATATATATATATATATGGGTTGACCTTAAAATATAGTAAAAGGTGAAAATCAAGGCATAAAGGACCCATAAATAAAGGGGATAGTCATATGGGCTAACCAAGGAAAAGACACATAATATTTTGGACATTTTGAGAGAATTCAGAGTTGTACAAAGGAAAATGAATAGTCAATATGTAGGTTTTTATACAATATTCATCTGATGTATATATTATTGTATGAAAATAGTGTTCACAAAAATTCAAGTTATGAGGAAGACCTAAGTTAGGGGATGATGACATATGGCCCCAAAAAAGGAAAGACTAGTAAAAATATCTAAATGTATGCACATAGACCATATGTGATAAAACATGAACCATACCTAATGTAAAATGGTCTTGTAATAAAATTAGGTATCTACAATAACACACAAATATAAAAGGAGAGATGGCTCATCAATTATAAATCATATCATTTATAAATTATATAAACTAACTAATAGAATTCATATGATCATAAATGTTGATTTTGTTTTATTGTCGCCATATCGTTGTTGTTATGTGTTAAGAATATGAATATAAAATATTGTATATTAGCAACTATAATGTAGGTTAAAATGAATTCATTCAAAATTACATTTCAAATAAGACAATGCAATAGAAAAATGGGATATTTAACATAAAACACAAGAGTTAATTTTTTAAGATCTTTCTCCTAAAAACTTATGATTGTTAAGTAGAATAATGGATATGTTTGTGCCTCTAAATTTGAGATTGGAGAAAAGATTCTAAATCTAAACAATGAAATAAAGAGTTGTGTTGACGAATCTTAAGGTGGCCAACTCTATGTTGGATTATATCTCTAATGAATAGAGATACACATCGTTGACCTTTATAATGAATACAATCTCATATAGAGCAATGATTTCCTCTAAAGAGGTAATAAACCCTTCCATTAATGTCATAATAAATTGAAAACATATATACATAATGCTCTTTTAACTTTGGTTACTTATACAAATTTTACAAATACATTGATGTGTGGAATACAGTGATTTGAATTCATGAAATTCTGATGATAGCATACTAGTGATTTCTGCAAAACAAATCTCAATCCAAAAGGAAGAATGGTGTATTTTGGATTTTTAATAAGTCCATCTTCTATTTGAAGATAATGAAAAAAGTAGTGATGCATTTTTTTATAATAGTTTTAATGGTTTTGTCGAAGTTGATTTATATATGATTTTTATATATCATCCCTTATGCATTTATGAATATCAACATGTATCGTGCCTTGATGGAAAATGTATAAGGAGGCACATGATTGATATCAATACCAATTCCCTACAAATAAATAATTTGATTTAAAATAAATGGGATATGGGTATTATATATGGGATTGATATCAATACCATAAGCCTCATGGGTATTCATGTTACACATCTATCCTTATTATATATTTTGTATAAAATAAAATAAAATCTCAAATTTTACTTCATCCCATTTATTTGAAATCTCTCCTCATATTTATATAACAATTATAATATATGGTTATCATCAATAATTATAATATAACCCCTAATCCAAAAATTTGATGTCCATGAAAATTTAAGTGTATCAAAACCTGTATCCATGGAAAAATAGGGCTATAATCATTTAATAGTTTATTAAATATAGGTTGTATAGAAAAGTGGGTCCATGAAAAGTAAAGTGTATCAAATCCAGGTTATTTAGCAAAGCAAGTCCATAAAAATTTAAGAGTGTATCAAAGCTAGAATCCACTATAAAGTGGGTCCATTAAATTTTAATCACCATCTTAAATGGAACTAGGTTAGAATCTCCATCCTAATCACCACTTTTAAATAGATTGGGAGATCCATTCTAAAAAATAACCACACATGATCATAATACAATCAACTCTACTCTTATTGTATGTACCCATCTTTAATCAATGTTTATTATGTGCATCTATCCCTATTATATATTTTGTATAAAATAGAATATTATCTCAAATTTTACCTCATCCCATTTATTTTAAATCTCTCCTCAAATTTTTATAACAATTGTAATATATGGTTATCATCAATAATTACAATATAACCCCTAATCCAAGAATTTGACAAGGTATTACCCTGATTTTAATGTTTTAACTATTCTATTTAATAGCTTAGTTAAAATCCATAGAATAGGCATATGGTATGTTGTATCCTTAACACCATCCACAATAAAAGATATGAGTAATAAAAATTTCATAGTTTTTACCATGTTTGCAAAAACCATACATTTAATAAGAGATTTAAGGAATTTTCCTAAATTTACAGTAACAACATATTTAAAAAAATATTCATAGTTTTTGCCATGTATTTACAGAGATGGTACATATTTAATAGAATATTTTGAAATTTTCTACCCTATATGCATATAAATGAAGCATTTGACTAAATTTTTTAAAGTTTTTTACCTTGTATATACATAGATTGTATATCGAATGACATCTTTACAAATTTCACCCGATATGGTCCATATTTTAGCAATTTTCACACTTATTTATTGTAGAGCAGGAAACTAACCCACACATTTGAGGAATTAAAGATTAATTTGAGGGGTTAAAGAGTAAGAGGACAAACTTAAGGAAAATGTGTGAAATTAGCAAACATTGGAAACAATGATGTCTCATGGTAGGAGGGCAACAATATAAGATAGGTTTTAAGCTCCATCAGAATCTCTAGAAACAAAAATGTATTTTATTTATAGTTAAATAAATGTAGCTTGAGGGTTTATTGGAAAAAACTTACACTGAAGATCATAAAACACCAATCACAAAGGCAAGAGATCACCCCACATTAAATCCTTTAAAAGGGCATATGTCTTTAATTTACCTATATCTAATGTTTCTCGAGCCTTGTTTCACTTTGCCAAAGGCCCACTATACATAAGATTAAGCTCTCCCAAGATTTTATCTCTGTTAATAATTTATTTTTATACATAAAGACAAGATTATATGTAGGGTCATATGCACTACAAATTTAGAGGAAAAGATCTATTCAATATGGTAAAATAGGGTGTATAGGAGCCTCTATTATTTTCCAAGCTTTAATTTATTATCTATAACACCCCACATTAAATGTACAAATATGAAAAATACATATTGAAATCAAATGGAATGGATTCATAAAAATGAGTACTCATAATGAGCATAATTCTAAGGATTTGATTGAAGCTTTTCAATCTCGAACTAGCCTTGTTATTGCCAATCTCGAACCAACATACTCCTCATCATCTTGCTTTGGAAATGTGCATAGGTCATCAAAATGGAATGCAATATTTGGGGCTAAATTGAATTAATGGTCAAATTACTATTCATGCACTTTGTTTCCCACCTAAGTAAAAACATGTTTGAATTTTGTTATAGTTTACTATGGGTTACCATGACTGCATAGGTTACCATAAATGTGGGTTACATGACCATGATGGTAACTGTGAATGTCAAGTTTAACGTCGTCAACTTTTATCAGTGATGAATTTTCACTGGTGACAAGAATGCACTTAGAATTAGTGCATGATATTTAAGCTCATCATTCTGGGAGGAGTAGTTAGAGATGGAATCAAAGGGAAGGTTAATAAAGAAGAAGGAATAAGACTAGTTTCTAATTTCCTAGGAAAGTTTAATTCTGTTAGTTTCCTTTCTTCCCTATTTATTTTAGCAAAGAAAACTGATTAGTTTAAGATGTAGTAAATGGGTATGAATATTATGTTACTTTCAAATTAGATATGAAATTTTTCCTTTGAAAATGCTAGTTAATTCCTTGAATGGTTTAACACCAAATAAATATGACCATGTTTTATATAACACCAAGTCTATATCATAGTATTCCACTTTAAAACTACACTTTGAACTCTATTTTATTTATCTTATAGTCTAGGGTTCTTCCAATATAATTTAGGCTCTAATAAATTAATGTGCAGTTGTAACATGTAAGTATATTACATTATAGATGGAAATAGTGATCTACACACTTGTATTCAAGTTTGATGCATTCATATGGGTTTTTATCAACTATGAATGCAATATGAAATATAATGCAAAAGGTGATATGAAACGTTACAATACTTCTTTGATTTATTTTATTGCAATAGTTTTATTTCAATAAATAAATCTCTATCAAACAACCCTATACCACATAGGTCCATTAGTAATCAATCCTAGGCTGAACACCTGACTTGAACTAGAATTGATGTATGCTTCCTGAAATGTGAAAGTTGTAAACTTGCATGGCATTTTGTTTGACTACTACCTAATGTTTACTCCACATGGCCTTCTGGGATCTATGTTAGTGATATTGTGCCTTTTGGGTTCATCCCAAAACTCATAGGCCAAGTGTATGATATTACGCCATATATAGTAATATCTATTTTGTGCCATAATAGCATAAATTGTTTAATTTGATCCATTTGGAGGTTTCTTTCTTGCAACATAGGACTTAGAGAGGAGGATATGAACTTAGTGGCATTTGTAGCAATTATAAGCTTTTAGTCACAATAGTATATTTTTGTTTAACCATGAAAAAGAGATTTAAATATAAAATGCACAGGTAAAAGGCATTCTAACCTTGGTGGAGATAAGAAGTCGAGTCTCATCTTATCTTCTTATAAAGAGTGAAAACCATTTTACTAAGAATCTAAGTATTAAAAATGTGAAAATAAATTCAACTTAAACCATCAACGAATGGATTGAATTAGAAATAAAATCATAAGAGGATATTAGAAGCAAAATCCATTTCAATAGAAATGACAAGATGTGTAATTTGCTAAACTTAATACAAATAGGTAGATGAGTCTATAAACCAAATGACAAACTTAGCAATTATAATCATGCCTTGTATTATCTTACCTTCCCATTTTTGCTTCAAACTCAATTTATAATCCCTTAGCGGTTAGTGATGAACCTTGACTTGTGAAAGGTTATCAATGTGTGTGTTATTGAATTTGGGTTAGATAATGATTGAAGTGTTAACCACACCATTGGATTTATGAAGCATCCATTTAAGTGGTTTGAATATTAACCCATTTAGAAATATTTTAAAACTCAATTCATCATAGATTGAGTGAGTGATTTAAATTTATCTTTTTTTATTCTCATTTTCTCCTGATGAGGTTGCATTTCTTGAATAAATCTTGCTCTCATAGAGTGGTATTGCTATATGGGTTTTCTACCTACTAAATAACATGAGTGGAATGACATTTTGGGATGTAGGTCATGAAGTTGTTCATTATCCTTGATCATGCATTTAGGATAGTTTTAGAGTTGAAACTTAATTTCTTTCTCAATACAAATTTTATTTATATGGTAAAATATCCTTGTTAAAATTTGTTGATAGTAAAAATTTGATTTTGTGTTAAATCATGCTTATCAGAATTTGGTAATATGGTAGAAATACCTCATTCAAATATTATTTATATTAAGATGTTTTATTTTATTTGAATAACGTGGTGGATGGTAAAATAATAGGATTATCTTGCTAGATTTGAGTTGACACACTTGTGTGTTTTTACTGTAGGTTTCAACATGAAGTCTGTGCATTAATTAAGACCAAGTAGAGCATATATGTTATTTATTGTATTGGTTATGGGGAAAAGAGTTACATTTATTTATTCCTAAGATGATATGTAAAGCATTTGTTCTGAAATAGCTTTGTATATATTGTGTTACTTTACAAGTCTAATTATAACCAAATGTATTTTACCCTCCTAATAATGGTCTTCTCTCTTGTTATACTATTTGATAAATAGAGATGTGATGATGTTATCAAACTAGATTGTATTTGATATGTTATCAAATAAGATTGTATATGAATCTTATTTTGAATTTAAATAAAATGTACTAGTAGAATGAGGAACATTTGATTACCTTATTTAATAACAATTATGGATCACATGTACTTTTATGTCAAATAAATATAATTCTTGATTCATAGAACTAATATTTGGATCCAAATGAATTGATCTAAATATAAAAATTGAATGATATGAGATTTTAATTAAGAGATAAATATGATATACTTGGTATTTATATTTAGTTTAAGATGGTAAAATAATAATTATACATGTTGAACTCATATATAGGGAGCATCTAACTTATTCATTGGTTTAAACTGTGGATTCAAATAATCATTGCCAATTAAGTTTCAAACTGTGGAAAGTCTACTTTTTGTATATTAGTGCACATAATTTATTTAAAACTATTGGTAAATTTAAATGGAATCACGTGATTGTCATTGAATTATTTTGAGCATGTTTTTAACTATAAACTCAAGAAGTTCCTTGGAGAAGAGTAAATCAAACTTCTAGGTAATGAGAGATAAATCATGACAATTATGCAAAAGGAAGTAAAAAGATCTAGATGTTTAAATTGTTGAATTCTATGGCTGATAAAAATTAATAAATGGTAATCAAACCTTCCTTAGAGAAACAATGAAAATTATGTGACAATTATTCTTTTTGGATCATCTTGTATCAAACTAGATCGTTAGTAAATTGGATAAAAGATCTAGGATCAATTCTATAACTCTTAGTTTGTGTGGTGTTATAGTGCCTGATTTCCATGTTTGATGCCAATACTAGTGTAGAAGACCATAACATTTTATGCAATGCTTAATTAAAGAAGGATAAGTAAGAATACCCTCTCAAAAATTATATTCAAAAAAGAAATCTGATATATTTCTATGATACCTGACTAGAGTGGTTCTTACATTGTGGTATCAGATCTCTATGTTCAACACTTAGCCTAATGTCTTCATTCATGAGTATATGATAGATGGTAAAGATAATACTCGCACAAAACTCTGATTCATTCAAGAAAACTTTTTGGGATCTCTGAAACACTTGTCTTTTCCACTCCTGATTGTTTCTAACTTGGGATATTTCATTCTACTTCCAAAATGTTGCATAATGAGAGCATAGGAAATTATTACCATGGATTTTGTCATGAATCACCCCACATAGATTTTTAAATCAACCTACACATTATTCAAACCTTGCATTGGGTTTTGTATTTATTAGAGGTGATGTTATAATAACATCAACCTATGGAAAAAATCAGCACATTAACATTGTCAAGGAATGCACAACTGTGATCACTCGAAGTGTTGAGCTAGGTGACCAACTGTAATGCTTAAGGAACAAGGATGACTCACCATTATCCTATAAGGTGCAATATTTTGAGACAACTAGCATTATTAGATCATATGTAGTTAAATGCATAGGCTAAACCTATAGAGGCTATAAGTGTGGAGCTAAATAGAATATTGGGGGTTCAACTTGAGAAAGTGCCTCTTTCAGTCATTTGTGTTTTTTGTGGAATAATCAGTCACTTTGTGTAAGAGTGTCTATGTAAGGCACCAATATATTCTAATTTTTTTAGGAAAGCATAGGGCAGATGGATTGGAATCAACACAAATTTTGGGGGTAAACATAATGATGACCATCATGTGTTGAGGCCTAGACCATTGAGACCATGAGGTAATTAGATGTGGAATTGAATTATGGTTTAATTATCCACATCATATATTATTTTATTTTTTTATAGTAATTCCTTGTGTATTGCTGAGGATTTTGATCTATGTTATTGTATTGGTAGTTTAATACAAAGCAAATGGGAATTGATTTTAGGTGATCCTAAGTTTTTCATTGGATCAATGAACCCTTTTATTGTATGATGTTACCTTTCCCCTCTAGAGGAGAGAGTCTATGGTTTCTTGTGGTTCCCTCACCCTACATGATGAGATTCAAATCGATAGAAGTGTGTTAGGCAAACTATTCCCTTATTAGCAATTATCAATTATACCCCTATGAACTTACAACTATGGCTATTAGCAATTTTCTTATTACAAATTTACTAAATATTACATAGTTTTGTACCTGATATGGAAGGAGGTGCTAATCACATTCAAATAGCTCTATGTTTACAAGCTTATCACATGCCTAAAATTTAGTGATATAACAAACATCTATATTAATTTTCCAAAGCTAATATGGTGAATTACTTCAAAATAAAGAATCATTGTATTTAATTTGGCTATTTATATTTAATTTTGTTGAATAATAAAACTCATTAGTTCATTGGTTCTTATCATCTATTTATAAGATCGATGCACTTATATTGAGAAAATATTGTTATAAATCGCTACACTCATAATATAATTTATATCATTAAATTTTAAGTCATTGTAGTTCAATGTAAATCACTATAGTTAATTTCCATAGAAGACATCATTATTTTGTTACCTAAAAGTTTACTGTAATGATTTGATGTATTACCCTTTACCTTAAGAATATTTTTACATATAAATTAGATCAAATTCGTATACATGATTACCCCAATTCATAGAGGTCAATACACTCAGAGATCAATACACATAGAGATCAATACACAAAAATAAAAATCTCACAAAATTTAAAACATCACCTACCTCGCTATAGTGTTCATATGTGAGTATAAGACTCTAAATAAATAACATTTTACCCATCTCTTTCTCTCCTCCTTCTCATCTGCTCCCTTATTCTTCTTATTTTGTATGTTTTTTTCCTTCCCTATTATGTAAAGGGTGTGGATTTTGTATTTTAAATCATGCTTTCCCCCTTTTTTTATTTAATCTCTTTTCTTTTTTTTTGTTTTTCTCTATTTTCATTCCCCTTTTCAAAAGTTCACTTTTATTTTATTTAATTTTTTTCCCTTTTTCTAAAAATATATTCCTTTAAATATTTAATTACTATTTTATTCCATTTTTTTATTTTATCTTTATTTCTTATTTTTATCTCTTTCTAATTTTTTAGAAGCCATCAAATAATTTCTAACACTAATTATAAAAATTCTTATATTTACTATTTATATTAACATCTCCAAACACCATAACGAATTAATGACAAATAAATCAATAAATCCTAATTTAAATTTAATTACACAAATTTATATTTTTAAATCATTAACCATCACACCTGCCAATTACGTAAAACAAATTTCAAATAACAATTTATCTAAACTAACCATGCACAATCAATTTTAAATGTAATAGCATTAAACACACTATGTTAACCATTCAATATGCATCTAACATGTGCTAGTTGTTGTGGTGTGTGTAGGGTTCTCACTAGATCTTTGTCAACCTCTGACGTCTCCATCTACATCATCCTCTCTGATGATGCTCTCCCTGTGGAACACTCTAAGGTATGGGTTCTCTTGTGTCAACCTCACAACAAAATAGGTTGTTAGATCATAATAGTCATGATATACATTCATCATACAATATAGCTGAAATGACAAATCAACATGATCACAAAGTAAACATATACTTACAGCTAATTCATATCATCATGATCATGTAACTTAAAAAATATCCTACTATCCCATAACATCATATATCTCAAAACTTAGTTAAAAATAGCCAAATCTAAAATTTTTAACTATAGATATCCACGAATAATCTAGCAAGTTTGCCTAGCGAGGAATCAGGATGTAATATCCTTCCCCCTAAAGCTAGTCATCATCCTAGATGACTCTTATTCAAGCATAATTTTTGAATTAAAATATTTATTTAATAGAAAAATAACATGGTATAATAGTATCAAACCATGCAATAAATTCAAAATTCACTTGTAGAACTCTTTAGAGTTATCCCAATTAATAATATTCTCATAGCATTGGTCCCATAAGACCCTTCTCTATGATATTTCCTATTATGTAAATAGGGGTTTTTAGTGTCTCTTACATTGATTGGTTCTATCATGATCACCCTGGGGTCCCTAAACATATTTTGGTGAAAGTTTCGTTGACTTCTTAAGAGCACATGAGATCATTATACAAGCCAAAAAAATGACCAGAGAGAGTTACACAAAATCATCCAACCCCTCTGCACATATATATATATATCCTAGAGAGTGTTTTTCTCATTCTAGAAAAAAATATTTAGGGAAATCGGTAAAAATGATGTGCATAAGTTAATACAACCACTACCCCACGTAGCTCTTGATAATTATAACATGTTAATACTATCACTAATCTATGGAGCTCTTGACAAGTATGATGATGAATATAAACTAGAAATACTAAATTTTCAATGTATACAAAATTAAGGAATAAATGTTCTACCGTATATATGCACATGGCCATATGATTGAATTTGACAAGTCCATCTATCAATTTTGGATTCGATAAGTCCATCTATCATATTCAAACTTAGTAATTACTAAGTCAATGTGAGACTAAGTAGGATCCACTCCTATCACTTAGTGCTAACATTCATAATTCACCACTCTTCCCTTAGGTCTCCATGACCTAATGATCTTCAAAAGTGCACAATGTTAAATGAATCACAATTATATACTAAAATATCATAGAAGGCAATAATATGTGCAAAATAGTTATAGAAGTATCAACATACGTACAAGAGAAAACATACAATCAATTTGTAATTGTATTAAATTACCACTAGCTAAACATAACTAGTATCATATAACCCAGCTTAACTTGTAGTGTTATATTCATAGTTAAGAGGAAATAATGTTAAAATTAACATAACATACAAAGGCCAAGGGTCACACCATCCTTTCAACCTTATAAAGGAATAAGTGAGATAATATCTCCCTACTTACTCAACTAGCACACAAAAAGTTGAAAGTTTATCTGGACCCATAGATTGACAATATGTTCTGCACATCCTATACCCTACTCACTTCTGATGAGAAGTAAAAAAATAACTCTTTAAAATAACATGTTTTAATCAAAAGATATTAATATCAATCTAATCAAGGGTATATAATATCATAATAATTATAATCAAATTATAATTCTTAATATATAATTTAATATAAATTCAAGGTTTTCTACCCTACATGGTCTAAAATAACAAGTTGCATAAAGTAGTGACCTTAAAGAGTCACAAGTGAAAAGTAGATAACTATCATCTCAAAAATAAAAATATTACATACCCTCACAAGGTAAAAATAAAACATAGCAACTCAATATTTCCAAATCACTACCTACTTACCAAATCTATAAGTATAGTATCAGAATCTATTTCCACAACTGAAAGAGAAATATACTAACCACAAGGAGGTATTAATCCATCCAATCCTACAAGTTCTCTCTCAATCAAGAAGTAAAAGACATTCTCCCATGAACTCCAAGGAATATAATCAAAATAATATTTCAAAAACAAGTTCCCATTTAAGATAACACTAAATCAACATCATGAAAATGTGAATCCCCTCGGTAGCTTATAATGATGTCAAGGAGAATGAGATAATAATAAATCACCTCTAAGATAACTAAGAGAGATGACACTTCTTCCTAAACCACATAAATTAATGGTGCCAATCCTTAAAAAAAACTCCTAACACATAGAAATTCCCAACCAATGTATCTACACTCTAATACAAAAAACTTCCCACTGCCCTAGGTGGTACTAACTAAAAATGGTCTTATAATATTTTTCATTCCTAGGATCAACGAATGTAAGACACAAAACTAAAACACATAGATTTAAGTGAGAATCATCACGTTCTTCTAAAACATTCAAAATATAAAATACAAATGGTTAAGTTGACTTGATTACCAAGAAGTATATAAGCATACTCAAGGTGTTTGATCTAAGTGATCAAACTATGGTAGGAATCTCTTATTCATAACTCATGAACTATACTATGCACTCACCTACCAAAAATTAATTATAACCAACACCATTGAGATACTCAATAAGCCAATCCCCTAAACAACTCAAAAGTGCATGAGTGATCCTAAAGATACACACTCAAGGTTCCTCACACACATTTCATGAATGCCTCATACTTACTATAGTCACCAATCCATACAGGTGGATCTATCAAGTCTTAAAACTCCAATCATGGTGTAACATAGTTCTGCATTAAGGCACCAAAAATCCAAAATACCAGTGCAATAATTCATGTCACTAAGTTCATACTAGTGAATATAAAGACATGAAAATTTTAATGGACTCATTAGGTACTAGAGTTCAATTCATAGCTCTAATACCACATATAACAACCCCATGGGGTCAACAAGAAATATGTGATTTTTTAAAAATAAAAACATATACCAAAAATAGATTACACTAAGAGAATATAAAAAGACCATATTAAATACTAAAAGCATGATAATAGTAAACAAGCATATTACATCACACATCACTGATCTTTAATAGCATGAGAGCACATAAAAATGCAAATATAGAAAGTAATTATATTAACGTGGCTACAAATGATACAATTATACATCCACCACTATCAATATAAAAGAATAAGTAATTACAACTCTTCATGACAATATTCAATGATAAGTATAATAAAAATAATTTACATATAAGATCCATGGCTTACCAGAGCATAGTTCCCAAACTCAAGTATCTATGGCAATCTCAAGTGTCATCTCAATAAGTAGTACTATTGTGGGGATGGAGAGCATCATCTAATTAATTTTACACATCAACCAAGGACCAAAGATCCCCCACACTAATACCATTAGGAAATGGCCTTCCCTTCATAGATGAGTAGATAGTGATGGCATGAGAATCTAGAAAGACAAGCAAGTACTTATGTGTTGTATGATATCTAAACTGAACATGTAGTGTATCATAAAATATCATTCTATTATAATATATTGCACAAATATGTAAATCATACTCATGAAATGATAATGTCTCACTAGACATACTTTGTCCCAAAGTTTTATGAATAGTAAATAATAACGATTTATAGATCAATCAAATTCATACACACCACTTGATCAGACTACCTTCATCTATCATTATAATACTAGTAAGACAATGAAGTCCATCTCACTCCTTACTCTATATTAGCAATGCAAATTGGTCAAATATAATTCAACCACAAGATTCATTTAATTTACATCCTAATAGCAAACACATCATATAACATGCTAAACATAGGAGTAACCAAAACATACATTTATTCTATCAAATATATGAATGAATCTTACATTATTTTCTGTCTCATATTATAAATAATGACTACAATTTACAACACCTAGGTAAAATACACATTTAATTACAGATTTTTAATACCACAATTAGTTTCTAAACATTCTACTCCCTATGATAACTCATATTACCATATTCTAGTATTCTAAGACATAACTACTAGTTTTCCACAATTAATCATATAAAGTAGTCTAAAATAGATGGAAACATAAGCTTCTATTCAAGTAACTAGATATAACCAAGCAAGTCATAGTTCCCATAGAACATAATAATAAACTATCATGGCATTCTTTAAACTCTCAAAGGTTTTGTGCATGCACACATAAAGTGCTACTAACTGTCATAAACCATACCATTCATAGTAATAACCAACACACATACATTTAATCAGTAAAATGTAGATGTGAATCTAGACATAAAAAATATAGTATGTACCATTTAGGTACAATTGATTTAACTTATTTAGTAATAATGGATTTTTATTCTTATTTTAGTTAAGGGTCTAGATTAATAAGTTAGTATAGAATATAGTAATAAAGACAGTCTTGATTTATGTAACTGTTTATCTTTTTCACCTTTCTAAAAATATAAATAAATAAGAAGAAATATAACTTAGCTGGAAAATAAACTGAGATGACTGATACAGAGGTTAAAAATGGCTATGTAGGACTAGGAAGGTATCATAAACCTAAATCTAGATTTCATTGGGTGAAAGTATAGGAGTGTCAAAAAGTAGATGCTTTGGTGTCTAACATCGTTGTCTGTTCTAACCACTATTATTCAAATTGATCATAGAGACCTAAAACTTTCTCAGTAGTTATGTTGTGCTTGTGTGAGCATGCCTATGAAAAATTGAGCACTGGTTGTCAATAAAACTCATTATGGAGTTGATTTTGTCTTCAAACCCTAACCCTCCATCATACTTGATAAAACAACATTTGAGTCACTTGAGAAAGAAGGGGGTTAGTGTGAAATATGTATTGAACATGCAATCCACACCCTTGTGTGAGAATGCTACCTACATACTAATACTCCGAAGAGGGATCAAGCCATATGTAGCTCTCCCACCTAGTGTGCTTTGTGTAATAGTGTGATGCGGATACAAATACCAAATTGATAGTGTTTGAGGTGGTTAGGGATTTGTATGAGGATTTGAGTAGGTTTATAGATATGTTGGGTGACTATGTACAAAGAATATGGAATTTTACCTTAGTGATTTGTTTATATTCTTGCTTGCTTTGTAAGTTTTGTCACTTCCTTTATAAATGAGCTTTGAGTGGGATTTTATATGGAACAATTGGTCATAGGTCAGATGTATTCATGTTAGATCGACCTCATTAAGGATAAGGATCAAATGAAAATGACTGTTGGGGCTCAAAGTAAAAATGGATAGGACCACTGGAAATGTGACACTTCTTTATGGGGTGGTATAGTCCAAATGGGACACTCCTATCCTATAGGCTTAGGACCTAGGGGAATAGGATTGGAATAGGGAATGATGTTTGACTGAGGTATAATGACTATTTGAAAGGTTTTGGATGAATATAAATGAGAAAGAATATGTCTAGAATGGTCGCAAGAGCATGTAGAAAGGACCTATAGATGGGGTATCACAAGCCACACTCAAACTACCAATTTGGACATTTTATATGACTACATTTGTCCCCCTTTATTCTAGTGATGTAGAAAATCAAAATACTAGGATAAAGGAAAAATATAAAATGTACCTGTGCTTACCTACAAGGGTGAAATCTATAAGGATGTGTGATGTTGAATGTGCATAGAGAGAGCACAATGTGAAGCATAAGTCTGCAAGATAAAACAAGGAGTAGATCAGCTCTTACTAAACACACTATGTATAAAATAAGAATGTACAAAGAATGGGTAAAAGAGAAAATAATATAAAGGAATGAATACACCTCATTGGGTATGTGAACCAATACAAAACTTGTTGTGATGTTGAGTGATGTTGAGTCATACTGGATATGTGTTGCACCAAGAGTAATATCATGAATGGAGCTAAGTACTCAATTCCTTGAGGGTGGATCAAGAATATAAAGGATGACCCTTTAGATCCATTGTTGCCTACTATGTAGTGAAGTTATATGATCATGCATGTGTTAATTAATGTTTGGACTATGTGTCCAATCCCTCTAAGTAGGTGGCTTAAGAATACAAAGGCTAGCTAGTATTTTGGCTCCATTGTTACCCACTATGTATTAAAGCTATGAAATGATACCAGTATGAATGTGTGTCATATGAGATGGCTCATGAAGCCCATGAATGCTATGTAATATAACAATGTGGAATGGATAGACTAATGTGTATTGAGAACTAGGTCAATTTTGGCCACTTCGAAAGGTGGAGATTAGGCTTGTATGAAATCCTCTTCTAAATTGAGAATTAGGCTTATATAAAAGCCATGATGCCAACCACTTGTAGATGGAATAAGGCACACAACTACTGAGAATACCTAGGTAATATAATGAACTAGAAAGAAAAGAAGGAAAATGCGCCATGCACATTGCCCCCAATCACTAGTGTTTGTAATATGGATTAGGATATGAAAGTTGTACCAATTGCCCAATCTAAAATTGGAAGCAAGAGCCATCATGCCGCACATGATGCCCCCTATATCTAGATAATCTAAGTAAAATTTTACTAAAACTACCCATTCTAAACTAGACTATAGTTGACAAAACTATAATTAACCTTACCTTTCTATCTGTTTCTAAAAATTATGGGTTTTTGATTGTTTGGATATGAGTGTTGAAAAGTGGACAATTTATTGCAGGGAATTATAGTTTGAATGGGGCACTCTCATCCTCTACTACTTTTGATGATTATTTTGTGTTTGTCCCTATTTTTATGGTCTGTTATGCATGTTTTGAATTTTTATTGATGTTCTGAGTGTTTTAAAAAGTGATTTTGACTGGTAGAGGGATCTAATCTCTATGACAAAACCCTCGTTTGCTTCCCCCTCTTCTAAGGGTAAGAATGAAGACCCTACAATATCTTCCCTTAGAATAAAGATCCCTACAAGTGTGTTATACTACAAAATACATGATATAGTAATGATAATCCAAAAGATGTCTCAAGTTATAGCATAGTTTATATTGGAGATTGTTATATCAATAGGGGTATGCCTAAATAGAAGTAACAACGTAATAGCATGTGCAATATACTAAATTGAAATTTGAAATCTTGTTAGTTGTTAAGGAGGGATGGAGAATGATGTCTATCATGGCATTTAAGAAGGCAAGATAATACATGATGTAGATCATGGCATTGCAAACAATTGAGAAGAAAATAAACAAACAAGAAAAGAAGTAAGAAGGATACAAAAGAGGCCAAGAGGCCAAGAAAACAAGGGACATGGACACATGTCACTCTAATTAGGAAAATCAAGCATACAAGGTATGTTTAAATTCCTACATACACATACAATTGCAAATAAGTAATATTAGCACGAGGGTCATAAGCACATACAGAGTACAAATAAAGGACATTAGTACATGTCCTAAGGCACACACAAGTAACAAACATGAACTAAAAAATGCAATCACATTTAGCTACTCAAAGCAAGAAATGAAGGCATGTAAATGTTTTAAATACTATCGCATCTAACTAATCAAAGCAAGAAGTGAAAGTATGAAAAATATGTAGTAAAAGACTTGGTAGATGCTAAGAAATACACAAGTGATATATATTAGTGAGTGTCAATAGAATAATCTGTGTAGGCTAGTAAGTGATATACATTAACATGATAACTAGAGTGTGTGTTGTAGGAATAACATAACCTAGATGGTGTAGTCATGTAGAAGATGCCCTTGATGGGTAGATATGTCAATGTATGTCTTGAATGTAAAAGTAGGATGACCCCTTAATGGGTAGAGTGAATCAATAAAGGATCTAGGTGTCACTGCACACACTCAAATAAGATCAAGTGAAGCATGGTAATGTAGATAAATTGACAAATAATAACATAGAACAATAGAATGTAAGTCTAGCATGGTAGTAGAAATGTAAAGCATGGATAATGTGTATAATTAATTTTTTTTTTTTGTTTTTTGAGTTATTTGAATGTTTTTGTATTTTGACATGTTATATTGTTTTTGGTATTTTAAAATGAGCTATGTACAAGTAATCATAAGGAAACTATGTACAAGAAAGTGAAAAGAAACTATGTACAAGTAAGCTGAGAAATTATGTACAAAAAAGACTGAGAAGAAATGATACTAACCGATGAGTCTCATAAGAGACTCACTATAATAGTGTCTTGTATCAAGGAGAGGGATCATGCATGATCATGAAGCATGATGGAAGGGTTGAGATTGTGACTCTGAAAGTTGTGTATGTTTTAATTTCTCTAAAATATTTGTAGTAGAAACTGACTCTGAGGTCCCCCTATAACTCTGATAAGTGGATGCAATTGTGAGGATATTAGGGACCCATCTGGTAGAATAATAAGCTCTCAAAAAATGTACTATATGTGTAGAGTCATGAGACCTCAATGATACTACCCTGGGTGTGAATAATATAGGTAAAAACTATCTAGAGTCCTAAAACTATCACTGATGTAGTGGTCGCTCTAAGAGAGGCCTCCATGGAAGTGTATGAACTCTCTATGCTAGTGAGAGAGGCCTTGATTGATTCTAAATATCAACTAGAGGAATAACTATAAATGTATTAGAAGGGGTGTTAACCTAAGTGATGAAGCTATATCTATTTGTGTAATCAACCTACCTATCTTCATAAACTTGGGTGATAACATGTACCGCATAATCTACTATAGGCATAGAGTTATTATTAGGTGTGGGATAAGAGCTAGGTGAACCAAATTTTAAGGGAGGAGGAATAGATATAATTGTTAGTGATTTCTTATGTCTAGTAGTGATAGGGAGATACTCAAAATTAGCCAAAGAGTTAGATACATCTAGGTAAAAACCATGTATGTGGGATGAAATGCATGTAATTGGAGTTATAAGTTGTATAACAATATGATTATAAAGAACATTACACATGAGAGATATAAAACAAGGGATAGAGAGCATGGAACTTTTCACTAATGCATAAAAAACTTTGACTTGTAACATGACATTTCTAACATGTTTAGCAAGATAGATTTGAAAATGATTCCACATGTGAGAGAGAGAGAGAGAGAGAGAGAGAGAGAGTATGTAAAAGAAATAATGAAAGCTTGTATTAAAGAAAAGTAAACATTACTATGAAGGAAAGGGATCTTAACATGTTTAGCAATAAATTTATTAGTATCATCCCATATTATAAAAAGTAATCATGAAAATGAAAGAATGAAGTTTTGCATTAACATATAGTAAACTTCATCATTCATATACATGATATGACTTAGTATGGACTCCTTATTGTTTTGAAATAAGTGAGATCCATTTTTTTATTATATGTGAAATCTGATTTAATTTAAAAAAATTAGAAACATATTGCTAAAAATCATCAATAAATTTTCCCTAATGTTTCTAGGGTTTTTGTGCGCAAGAGAAGTAAGTCAGGTTCACTAAATGATTTAAATTATTTGGGAATAATGGAGTTTTATTCCTATTTTATTTAAGGGTCTAGATTAATAAATCAATATAAAATATAGCAATAAATATAGTCCTAATTTGTGCAACTATTTGTCTTTTTCACCTTTTTAAAAATAATAATAAATAATAAATATAAATTAGATAAAAAAATAGACTGAGACAACTAATACAGAGGTTGAAAATGGTTGTGTAGGACTAGGAAAATGTCATAAAATTGAATCCAAATTTTGTTGGGTGAAAGGATAAGAGCACCACAAAGTGGATGCTTTGGTGTCCAATACTATTGTCCATTCTTGCTACTGTTGTTCAATATAATCACATATACCTAAATTTTTTTGGGTAGTTATGATGTGCCTATGTGAGCATGCCTGTGAAAAATTAAGAGTTGGTTGTCAATAGAACTCATTATGGAGATAATTTTATCTTCAAACCCTAATCCTCCATCATGCTTGATAAAATGGCATTTGAGTCACTTGAGAAAGAGGGAGTTAGTGTGAAATATGTATTGAACATGCAATCCACACCCCTTGTGTGGGCATGTTGCCTACATACCAATACTCCAAAGAAGGATCAATCCATATGTAGTTCACCCACCTAGTTTGATTTGTGCAATAGTGTGATGTGGATACATATTCCAAATTGATAGTGTTTGAGGTGGTTAGGGATTGATATGAGGATTTGAGTAGGTTTTCAACTATTTTGGGTGACTATGTGTAAAAAATAGGGAAATTTTCCTTAGTGCTTTTTTATATTGTTGCTTTATTTGTAAGTTTTGTCACCTCCTTTATAAATGAGCTTTGAGTGGGATTTTATAGGGAACAATTGGTCATGGGTTAGATATATTTATGCTAAGCTAACCTAATTAAGGATAAGGACCAGATGAAAATGACCTTTGGGGCTCAAAGTGAAAATAGATAGGACCACTAGAAATGAGACACTTCTCTATGGGGTGCTTTTGTCCTACATGCTCAGGACTTGGGGGAATAGGATTGGCACGGGGAATACTATCTAGCTGAGGCATAATGATCATTTAAAAGGTTTTAGATGACTGAAAATGAGAAAAAGGTGTCTAGAAGGGTTACAAGAGCATGTAAAAAAGACTTATGGATGGGGTGTTGCAAACCCCACTCAAACTACCAATTTGGACATTTTATATGACTACAACAACATACATTTATACTATAGTACTCTATGATATCCCATACTATCATAGTTCACAACTACAAAAAAATACATAACCAAACTTACAATTTCAAGAACCAAATGACCCATGTACATAATAACAATAAATTAAATATGGAATTATAATTTTTGGGTATACCCTAAGTTTAAACTGCATAGTAGCATTCAAAGAAACATAAATTATAAGCATGCATCATGATGCACCATTATATGGTAGATATAACCAAGCATTTATATATATTAACACTCTCATAACATGTACTGCACATAAGTATTCAATACTAAATACATATAACTAATAGCCAATCAATTATTTGCTAAGAAATAGAGAACTCATAAACCCATTATAACATTCATTTAAACATCTCATTCCATTTTATAGAAGACGGTTTAACATGGTTATATTTTTGGTCCCTTAGGCACTTAATGACTAGATAAATTCATAGACCTTGGTTAAAATAATTTGTTATATTTTATAAGCTATAGTTATTAGTAAATTGTTTTCATTCCTAAAACTAGGTTTTTACTAGTCCACACACACCACGATGTGCTAGTATATGCTATATAAATTTTACCACTTTTACATTATATTTAATTATAATATGTATTTCACACATATCAACAATTAATAATTATCCTTTTACAATCAAGGAGTCTGTGTTCATACAAATAAGTTTTCCTTCCCTTCGTAATTTTATGGTTTATGATAACAGTCCATTAACTATAATTATAGGCATACTAGCCATTACACCCATATATGTGATAATTTTTGTATGATTACTTAATCCATTTATAGGTACATTTAATAGACCCAAGTAGATTAACTACATGTATCCTCATGATAAGTAATGCGTAACTAATATTTAAACATCACCATAAAAATACATATTCTTAACTTGATTTATGTTAACTATGTATACTATCCACGATTATAGTTAACTAATGCTATACTAACCAACTTTCACTTGTTTTGATAGTATGTTATAATACACTACTGTAGAGGAAAATATAGGTACTAAAAATATATTATATAGCCAGTATTATATATTGTATCATTTAATCACTAACTACTATCCGTTAACTATATACGTTGTTGACAATTATCTAACTATCTAGATATTGACTATAATCATATCAATATAAACTAGTTACTTTCATTTTCCATGACATCATGTAACTCAGTGATTTACTGGAATATTTATTAAGTTTTTAGTTAATATAAAGAGTTGTTTAACTAACATACACCAAAATACGATTACACTTAACTCATCGATTTACTATAAGTCCATTGACTAGTTTAAATAAGTCCAAAATGAGTATAAATAGTTATTCCATGTAATCAATTTATTATTCCACACCTTAACAAAGAACCAATAAATTCCCTTATTAATGAGGGTTTTAGATTTATATTGGTGGGGTCCATAACTCAACAATTTTTTTAAATGTCAAAGTATTAAACATTATACTACAACAAGATTTTGACAGAGGTGCCATAGTATTTGAATTTAGTTAAAAGTGAGATGCCATCCAAAGAAAAGTAAATCACTGCTATATTCATTGCAATATAAATCACTTTGAAAATATTAGCCAAAAATTAATAAATTTATTTAATAAACAATGAATTATAGTAATATCATTTTAATAATTATATCAACCAGAATTTACTTCCTAGATTGGAAAACAAATAGTAAGATTTAGGAATATTTTGAGTTAAAAAGACCTACTTGGTTAGGTTTACATCCCACTAGATTTGGGAAGATCTAGTTTCACAATTCAACAATTACAAGAGAAGGCACATGTAGATCACTGCACATTTTACCATTACAAAACTAATTTTGACACAGTTGGGATTCTATGTAGTGTCCATGTATGCATAATTTTTTGATCCTATGTTCCCTATTATCCATGGGAATTGTCTTGGTACAATTATTATTCTAAATATTATCATTGTATTAGAAATAAAGTGTGCTTAACTTATTCTATGCATTCTCCCCAATTATAGACTTCTAGAAAATGATGGAGTTCCTTAATTGTTTATTTTCCTTAAAGAGGAATATCAAATATACAATAGTGACTATCATGAATTATACCATTACGAACTTATAGTTACCACTATTAGTAATTTCCCTACTATTAATTTACTAAATATTACATAGTTGAAAACCTGCTATGGAAGGAGGCACTAATCACATTTAAGTAGCTCTATATTTACAATCCAAACACATGCCTTAATTCAATGATATAACAAACAACTATATTAATTTACCAAAGATAGTATGGTGAATCACTCCAAAAAAGAGAATCGATGTATTTAATTTGGTTGTTTATATTTAATTCTACTAAATAATAAAACTCATTAGTTCGTTGGTTCTTATCATTTATTTCTAAGGTCGCTACACATATCTTGAGCAAATATTGTTATAAATCACTACACTCATAATATAATTTACTGCATTAAATTTTGAGTCATTGTAGTTCAATGTAAATCATTGTAGTTAATTTCTAGAGAAGACATCATTATTTTGTTACCCAAAAATTTATTGTAATGATTCATTGTATTCTCCTTTACCTTAAGAATATTTTTACATACAAATTACATCAAATACATATACGAGATTGCCCCAATTCACAAAGGTCAATACACTCAAAGAACAATACATAAAAATAAAAATATCACAAAATTTAAAACATCACCTACCTCGCTATGGCAGTCGTATGGGAGTAGCGGACTTTGAAGAAAGAACATTTTACCTGGCTCCTTCTCAACTGCTCCCTTCTTTTTTTTTTATGTTTTTTCCTTCCCTATTATGTAAAGGGTGTGGTTTTTGTATTTTAAAGCTGGCTTCCCCCTTTTTTATTTAATCTCTTTTCTTTTTTTCTCTGTTTTCATTCCCCTTTTCAAAATTTCACTTTTGCTTTATTTACATTTTCCCCCTTCTTCTAAAAATATATTCCTTTAAATAATTAATTACTATTTTATTCCATTTTTATTTTACCTTTATTTCTTATTTTTATCTCTTTCTAATTTTTCATAAGCCATCAAATAATTTTTAGCACTAATTATAAAAATTAGTATATTTATTAATTAGATTAACATTTCCAAATGCCATAATGGATTAATGACAAATAAATCAATAAATACTAATTTAAATCTATTTACGTAATTTTAAATTTTGAAATCAATAACCATCACACCCACCAATATTGCCAAATGAATTCCAAGTAACCATTTAGCTAAACTAACCATTCACAAGCAATTCTAAATGTAATAGAATTAAACACACTATGCTAACCATTCATTATGCATCTAACATATGCTAGTTGTTGTGGTGTGTGCAGGGTTCTCACCAGATCTATTTCATCTTTTGATGTCTCCATCTATGTGACCCTATCCAATATTCCTATCCCTATGTCACACTCCAAGGGATGGGTTCTCCTACATCAACCTGACAACAAAATAGGAAGTTAGACTATAACAGTTATGATATACATTCATCATACAATATAGCTAAAATGATAAATCAATATGATCATAAAGTAAACATATACTTGTATCTAATTTATAAAAGCATGATAATGTAACCTAAGTAATATCATATTATCACATAAAATCATATATCCCATAGCATAGTTAAA
The DNA here is from genome assembly GCA_037957365.1 of Torreya grandis. NCBI lineage: Eukaryota > Viridiplantae > Streptophyta > Pinopsida > Cupressales > Taxaceae > Torreya > Torreya grandis. Next base: position 1,807,169 of record JARHVA010001577.1, read on the forward strand.
AATAGCCAAATCTAAATTTGCTAACTACAGATATTCACGAATAATCTAAAAAGTTTGCCCGGCAAGGAATTGGGATAAAACAATGAAGGTATATTATTGATTATTCCTATTCACATGTGTGAAGTGAGGAACATTTTGGAATCATGTGGAAGTGGTGTATGATCTTGTCTCCTTGGATCTCTTTATTTTTAACCATTGCACATGGTGACAAGCTTATCATTGTAGATCAATAGTGATCCCACTTGAAGGGGGCACATTTCTTTACTTGTACATGAAGTTTCCTCTCTATCTCTTTATTTCTAATGCATTTTATAAATAATGGGTGATCTCCCATTTTAAAATCATTCATGGATATATTTTGAAATCCCCCCCCTCCTATTTGTGAGATTTAAACTTGTATTCAATCTTTCTCAACCAAGGATGAAAACCTTGGTTGTTTAGAGATTAGGAGGATGAAAACCCTCATAGTTTATTTATAGGATTAGAGGACTAAAACCCTCTTATCCAAGTGAGGTAATTCCATATTAGAATTAAAATTATGCTTCAAAGAAGACTCATAATTCCAATTCAAATAAAGTGTGGTGTGAAGGATCTCGAGTGACGTGTGTGGAGACTTGTGGGTGTTGTAATGTGTAATTGTTTATTGTTGTATATCAACATTTCATTAATGTAAGAGTTTTCTATTATGGATATTAAATCCAACAATATCTTATGTAATCTAATTATTTGAATGTGTAATCATAAATTTATAGTGTCATTAGTTTTATGTAAGGGTTATTATAGTAATATATTATGTTGTTCATTGGTGATTCTCTTATTGGAATTACATCTAGTTTGGAATTAGAGTATAAATCAGAGTTTTTTGTAAAAACCCTAAAAAGGGATATTTCAGTGGTATCAGAGCATAGAGTATCCTACCATCTTGTTGGTGTTTTAATCTTCTATTGAGGATTTTAGTATTGCATTTTTATGATTAGCACTAGCATGTCAAGTGTTAACCATTACATATGTAGTTTTAACTACTACAAGTAGAAGAAGGAGATTTTTTTGAAATGGATGAAAGGATAAAATATCCATCCAATCTAGAAAAGGTGATGAGTGTTTTTACTATAGGATACCATCAAATGATGTTGTAGATGGCTCAAACATATCAACAACTTAATCAGTTATTCCCACAAATGATGGTTAAAGTATCTAATGCAATATATAATAGAGATGATCCTTCATAGGATTTCGATGGTTTGGTTAACTCTAGACCTACCATGCCTAATTTCATTTCAAGGAATAACACTCTAGAAGGGAATCATGAACCCATAGATCAATAATTTCATGCTCAAGTAATGAGAGATTGGAGAGCATTAGAGGTAGGTTTCTTAGATGAAACACCATTCCATGACTATTTAAAATTCAATCAAAGGCATAGACCCTATAAAGGTGGAAGACCATAGAACAATGAGTTGTAAAGGAAAGAGGGTAAGTTATTTATTCCTTATTTTGATGGTTCCAACAAGTATAGTGCATATTTGTGGGTGAAAAAATTAGATACATATTTTTAGCTTAACCCCATGTTATAAATAGATGTCATTAAGTATGCCACACTTCATTTAGATGGGGAGGCTCATAATTGGTGGTACATGGTTTGGTGACCTTAGGACATGATAATATCATGTCTTATGTGGACTTCATGCAAAGATTAATTACTAGGTTTGATACAAAGGATATGGATTTTTTAGCACCTCCTAAAAATAAAGTTCAAATAAAATCTTTCCCTTATAATAAATATTTTCAAAAGGAGTTTCCCAAGAAAATAAATGTAGATACAGAGGTGAGGAATGAGCTCAAAAGGAAATAACTTTATTTCTCATTCAAGGAACCTTGGGAGCCTGGACATAGATGTCTTGGGGAAGGCAAGGTACATCACATTGAGGTTACTTATGACATATAGGAAGAGGAGGAGAAATAAGACTCTAGTTTAGATGAAGATTAGGTGAATGTAGATGTGCACTCATTAGAGAAGGAGAAGGCATATTCTAGCTCAGATAGTGATCAAGAGAAGGCTGACATAGAGAAAATAAAGAAGGCTGTGAATAAAGATAGAACTAAATAAATAAATAAAGTAATGGATGAGATTGATATTATTAAATAGGAATCTAATTTATAGGTCTCACCCAATAACTCAGAAGTTGCATTTACCAATCACCTAGATGGGTTTGAGAAAGAAGAAGTTAGAAAGGTAGCTGAAGACAAATCATAAGATTTGTTGTGTGAAGAGGAAGAGACCTTGGATTTTTACCAAGAGGATGTGGAAGGAGGAATAATCAATACTCTTATTAATACCCTAAGGTACAACCCATTTAGAGTAAGAGGTGTAGTGAGTGATAGTGGGGCAACCCAAAATTTCATAAATGAGAGCTTGGTGGGCACGAGGAATATACATAGAGGATTTCAAGAGGTTTAGTGTGATGGTGGTAGATGGCTCTACTATGATAAGTGGTGCACCCAAGATCATGAAAACCAAGTGGATGGAGGTCCTATACTATATGATGAGGTTTCATGCACAACCCAAGCATATGGTATGGACCCAAAGGTTGTAGTTGTTATGAAGGAAGTGTTTACTATAACATCACTTGGTGTGTGGCTCCCAAACCTTGATTATATTAGAGTAGAAAACATAATTGTGTTGGGCCAGATATATCATAATTAAGGTCAAAGACTAGGAATTTTAAATTCCCATAATTGGTTTAGGATCTTAGTATATGAAAATAGGAGGTGAACAAGTATTACTTGAAGATAAGCAATATTTGGGAAGAGAAGACTGTAATGTCCTTTTTTTATTTTGAGACATTTGTAAAAGACTATTAGCCTATTTAATTCTTTTAGGATAAGCTAGGTGATATAAAGGAATAATTTTGTGCCAAGTCACTATTCACAAGTACTATTCACATGTTACTATTCACTCTCATTATTCATGGTGATGTGGTAGGTGATGTAGTTGATGATGTAGTAGATGAGGTGGATATGGATGATGTGGAATGGACTACTAAAAATATCCCATGGAATATAGTGCATTTTATTGAGTGGGTCATATTACTCCACTAAGAGATAGGTTTTTTATCTCTTGTGAGTCACATTACTTTGTCTTGGGTGGTAAAAGACAAAGGTGAATAGTTGGGGTGCCACCCTTGGGAAGATGCATGTTTTGGAGTGTGGGAGAAGACAAAGGAGGTTTGGAAGCATGTGTGCACATGGGAGGAAGATGAAAAAGGATTACTATTGATGATTCCCTTTCACATGTATGAAGTGAGGCACATTTTAGAATCATGTGGAAGGGTAAGTGCACAAAGTTGGGGGACAAAAAGTGTCCTACCCATGACATGATTTTTTAGAAATTTTAGAAATATGAAATTTTATAGATAATTTGAGATATCTAAACTCCTAATTTGAAGATGGTGTGATAACATGAAATGTATAATTTTGATTCTAGTTTCCAAAACACTTTTTTTTTAAATGGTTAAGTATAACTAGGTAAAACATATAAAATTTGAAGAGGAACTCCTATTTTTTTTTAGAAAACATAGTAGATAGATGGTCATGATGCACACCATTTTTTGAGTATAATTTAATATTATTTGAAACCCTTTGGGGAAAATTTAGATAATATCTTATAGTAGGTCACCTATATTTTTTTAATTTTTTAATGAATACTTTTCTTTTATGAATTTTACAAGTAAATAGATCTAAAAAAATGACAAAAAAATAGACAGATATCCATGTAACATGCCGAACTACCTCAATTTTTTTATTTTTTATTTTTTATATAAAATTTTAATGTGTGTATAATTAGGCCTACTTTTTTACCATATAATTTTTTTTCACTTGGATCAACGAAAGACAAATTACATGAACATGTATAGGCATAATTAGAAATCAATATAGTTTAAAACTTTAAATTAGTCAAAAAATTATAAAAATAATATTTTTTGAAAGAAGAGAGCATGATCATCATGATGGTATCAAGTTTTTGAATTTTCAAATTAAAATTCTTAGTGTATTTGGTAATCAAAGTTGAAATTTGTTATTTATTTTCATACCTTCCAAAAATCGGCTATACATTGACAGTCCAAGCCTTTGGCTCAGGAATCCAAGCCATTCTCAAGACAAAAGGTGTTAGAATTGAATTAAAATGAAAATAACACAATCATGTTATATATTATCAACACCCTAAAACATGTGGGAGTTACACATGAAGGCAACTTTGTCAAGAAGTTAAGTTTACATTTATATTGTTACATTTATTTTTAAGTTTACATTTATATTGTTACATTTATTTTCTTATACTTTAAATTTATTTTAGTAAATATAATCAATTAGGGTCACTCAACATCTAATAGTGTTGGTCTCATAGTTTCATGCTTTCAAAATCTAATAGTTTTTCAAAATCCAATCAGGTCAGTACTTAGGCATTTTTAGGGTCTAAGTTTTAAATTTAGGGATTTTAAGACATAATTTTTGCAATTTATGTCAATTTTTGGTAAACATATAGTCATTTTTTAGGTTTTTTTACCTTAAAAATTGATTCCTAGCATTTATAAGAGTCTTAGGTTTGCCAAAATTGAAGTTTTAAAACCACTCACTTTAAAATTGATGCCAAGTGGTGTGATTAGGCATAAAACAACCACTTTATGTTAATTTCAATTGTTCATCATCCCTCCCTCATCCCTGATCACTTACTACTCATGCCTCATCACCCCTAATCACTCTCTCATCATTATTCGTTGTCCCTAATCACTCCTTAATTGAACCTCACTATCCCTAGTCATCTCTAATCACTCTATCATCTATGATTACTTCCTCATTGACCCTCACTATCCCTCATCATTCATATTCACTTCCTCCTCATCCCTCATCATCCCTCATCATCCATAAGAAATTAGGGTAACTCAATATATAATAGAGTTGATATCATAGCTACATGGCTTACGATGTGGAAAATATTTTTTCAAAATCTAATCTGGCCAGTACCTAGATATTTTTAGGGTCTAGGTATTAAACCTAGGGATTTCAATACATAAATTTTGTAATTTGGTAAAAATATAGTGATTTTTTAGATTTTTGTGCCTTTCATATTGATTCTTGGCATTTATGGGAGTCCTAAATTTGTCACAATTTAATTTTGAAAACTACTCATTGTAAACTTGATCCAAAGTGATGTGATTGGGGTAGTATAGGTCATATTAATGACCTACACACATCAAACAATCACTTTGTGTTAATTTCACTTATTCATCTTCCCTCCCTCATCCTTTATCACTTCCTACTCATCCTTCATTACCTCTAATCACTCTCTCTTCATTCCTCATTGTCCCTAATCACTCTCATTAACCCTCATTATCCCTAGTCATCTTTAATCACTCCCTTATCATCCATAATCACTCTTTCATTAACCCTCACTATCCCTCATCATCCCTAATCACTCCCTCCCCTTATTTCATCTTCCCTAATCACTCTTTCCTCATCATTCATCATCCCTAATCTCTTCCTCATCCCTATTCACTCCCTCCTTATCCCTCCCCATCCCTATTCACTCCTTCTTTATCCCTCCTCATCCCTAATCATTCCCTCATTAACCTTTATTATCTCTCATCATCTCTAATCTCTCAAGATTATCATCCCTAAGCACTCCTTAATTTATTATCACCATCTCTCATCATCCCTAATCTCTCCCTCCTCATCCCTCATAATCCCTAATTAATCTTTCTTCATCTAACATCATCACTAATCACTCCCTCATTGACCTTCACCATCCCTCATCACTCCATCATTGATCCTCACCATCCTTCAACATTATTAATTGCTCCCTAATCATCTAATGTAAGTATATACTTTAAATATATATTTGATTCAAATCATATATTTTTTAATTCATTATAATATAAATTAACTCTTTTCTAGGACTTATGTTGTCAATACCCATTTGTGATACTCAATTTTATTACTAAATGAATTATATGATATTCCAAATTTATATTCAATTAACATAAGTAATAACTCAACATAGAGTCTAAATTTTATCTCCTTTAATTATCTTTGTTGTGCAACTGGCTAGATGAAACTTTATTTGGTTCTACCTTTGTTAGTTTGGTTCAAAAGATAAAAATTAAATACAAAACTCTTGTATAATTTTCTAACTTTGAGAAGATTTGAATCAGATGCAAATTTATTTAGTGTTTCCCATTCCTATATGACTTGAATCTTGATTAGGTTCACACATGCACTCCTTTTGTGTGTACTGTGTCCAAAATATTTTATCTCTTGCATGAAAAATCAACATTTATTCATGTTATCTTAAAAATATGTTTCTAAAAAATGTGAAACACTATTTCATCATGGTGTATATGTTCATCCCATGTTTTCTAAAGATTAAGATGTCATCAAGGTAGATTAAAAAATGACATATGTAAAGGGTCTGAGGATGTCATTAAACATCATAAAATGAATGAATTTGTTACATGATCTAACATAAAAGGCATAATGGTAAATATATGGTTTACCACATGTAAAGCATCACACACCTCTAATGGTTAGATGTCATAAATGATTGCATCTTTAAATTTTTTGATTTTATACACCAAGTAACACTACTAGGTGATCCATTTCTCAAGGCCAACACTAGAGTATGGTTATGGATGATTTATAAATTTCAAGTTCAATTTTTAAAAATATGCTTTAGGAGAAATTAAATTCTTCTGACTTCCATTGGAAATGATGAAGTGTATTGGCTCACCATTGATCTACATTTATTAATGAAAAAATATTTTTAATTCATATAATTTATTATTGGGGGAAATAGATATATTTTTAGTATTGACCTTATCATTGGGTTCATAATCTATTATTTACTTAGATTTTTATAATGATAGATAACTTATACCCACTTATTGAGATGTTCAATTAGAGAGCTCATAGTGTGACACTCTTCATTGGATTGAATATTGAATTTATAAATTAATCACCACTTTCCAATCTTGGAATACTTCTAATAATTTGAAAATTATTTTCCACTCTTTGGTATGATGACTCAATCAATAGACATACAAATAGAAGACCTTCAATGTAATTTTCTAGATCATAAAATGTCCTCATATGGAAATCAATTGATTGGTTTCAATAAATCATATATTTTGGTGATCCTCATGTATTTACTACCCATTTTTGGTGCTATGGTGGTTTTACTTGCTTCTCTTTTTCTAGTAGATTTTCAATTATGAATTACATCATTTTTAATAGGTCCATATCTTATCATAGGTGTTAAATATTTATGTTTCAAATTTTCCTCCACATAATTTTGATCATTATTTCATATATTTTATGCTATCACTCAACTACACACTTGTAACTCATAACATTTTTAAACACCAACAAAATACCACCATCAAGGTATTGGATGGAGTGATTAAGGATAAGGAGGTATGAGGAATAATTGAGTATAAATGATGAGGGAGTCAATAAGGATGATGAGTTATGGTGAGGTTCAATGAGGGAGTGATTAGGGAGGATGAGGGAGTGATTAATGATTATGAGGGATGGTGAGGATTAATGAGGGATTGATTAGAAGTGATTAGGGATGAGGAATTAGTGAGTAGAGATGATGAGGTATAATGAACCAGTGATTAGGGTTAATGAGGGATTGTGAGGTTCAATTAGGGAGTGATTAGGGATGATGAGGGAATGATTAAAAATGATGAGGGTCAGTAAGGGAGTGATTAGGGATGATGAGTGATGAGGGAGTGATTAGGGATGATGACGTGATGATTAGGGATGGTGAGAGATAATAGGGGAGTGATTGGGATGATTAAGTGGTGATTATGGATGGTGAGAGCCTATGAGGGATGATGAGGGAGTGATTAGGGATGATGAAGTAGTGATTAGGGATAGTGAGAGATGTGATCTAAGAATTTGACTCAAGAGAGGATGGTTAGTATGGTATTAGTTCCAAAATGAAAACTAAATGAAATAAACACATTAATAACATAAAATATTTAGGCCTAGACATTAGGGAGAGCTTAGTTAATAAACATGAATGAAACATACAACTAAAATGAAAAGAAATCCTCTTTTACCTTCCTTGGATGTTTCAAAATGCTTTTTGTAGTGGCTTACTCAGCTTTGTGCTCATGAAGTCCTTGGTAATGAAAGATTAGCTACCTTCATCTCTCTTTGGCACCTTTGGCTTTGGCTTGGATTAGCTTGGAATCAATTTGGCATAGTAAAACTAGTTTCTTTTGGATTTTGGAATCATTTTTGCATTATAATTTTACACCAAAATAGATTAGAAATTATGTTCATGGCCTCTCTATTTATAAATTTTTGCAAATGTCTAAAATAAACCTAAATCATCCATCCCAAGATTAAGATATGTGGTTAAGGATTAATTCAATTTTTTTAATTAATTTCATAATTATCCTCATCATGACATTGTAAAAATTGGTAATTAAGATTCATGGAGGGCTTTGATGAGGCACGGGAGGTATGAATCTTGATATTTGTGGCATTTATGGCCTAGGGATGTATTCCTAAGAAATGAGGTCACCTGATGATGTAGATATTCAATATTCATTCCCAAAAATAAGTTTTTAACAAGTTTCCATAGAATTCTTGAATAGTACTTGATTTGGCTTAATTAGTTCTTAAGCATGATTAAGCACTTTGTGCACAAATTACTCAATTTGATTAGAATGCCTTGTTATTGGTCCAAAATTCAACTGGATTAGAATTATAATTCCATGTCAGATGTGTTTGAACCATCATCCCATTTAAGATGTTACCAATATCAAATAACAAAGGCAATCATATTGTGTAAGAGATTTGATAGGAAAGAACAATCTAGAGCACCCAGGTGTAAAATTGGTATTTTGAATTGAACTGATCTGATCAAAGTTAGCTTCCCCATAAATTGCATTTCCCTATTTAGGGATACCCTGGACAAAATCAACATTTTAATATGTTAGTTTCACATTATTTAATGTGTTTTAGTGTTTTTAGGCCAAATCGTGCATTTTGGGTGGAAACTAGCCAAAAGCCTAATTAGAGGTTATCGATGGCCAATTTTAGGTGTCTATAGTTTGTCCCTATTTTGGAAGGCATTACAAGATATAAGCACAGTAAAATATTCTCAAAGAATGAAAATATTATGTATGTCTACAACTACAATGACGATAAACTAATTGTATGATGCCCCCTTGAGGGAATGGTTGACACAAGTATGTTGATAAACAGTCCCTCGATAAGAAGCAAAATGAGAAGACCAAAGAAAATAAATATGATGGGGTGAAAATGTAATGATAGTGAAAAAGTAGTCAAAATCATTGAGAATGCAAGTGGGATGGTGTACAATGGTTTTCCCAAAGGTGGTTATAAGCATTGTACCCTGATAGTGGCAATGTGGTATGATAACACAATGATTTGCCCAAAGGTGGTTATAATCATTGATAAGATGGAGATTCCCTAGTTAAGATAGAAAAACAATAAGACATGCCCCTGTATAAGTAGAAAAAGTAAAATGGTAATAACATAATGATTTTCCCAAAGATGGTTATGATCATTGAGAAATGTAGGTGAGATAGTGTGCAATGATTTGCCCATAGGTGGTTATAATCATTGGACTTAGATTATGGAAAACATGATAAACTTGGTTGACGATGATGATAACTTAACACAGAGGGTAATGATGAATTAAAACAACCTACTAGTAGGGAGATGCTCATTCGAACTAATAAAAGTTAAAATTATTTCATGGTTAATTACTCTATTTGGGATATGATTAAGATTGAATTGAGATGTCAATGTTGAAGAGATGATACCATTGATGAATAGACTTCTTGAAGTTGAGGTTTGTTATAGCATGTGTCGGTAGGCATCATGTAATAACATCATAAGGATTGACTCCCATAATCCAATACTCAATAAAAAACAATGTACCAATGCTAGAAACCATGATGAAAATGTAAACATATGAATATGGATGGATTCAAGTGTAAGTGTGGGAAAGGAATCACCCAATGAACACACATAAAATGAATCAAGGTAATAGTGTCAAAAATAAGAAAATAGACAGACAAACAAACAAAATAAGCAGAAATAAACAAATAAATAATACAATAGAAACCCTATGAACATTGCCCCTAGAAAATAGGTGACAACTTAACAAATGAACAAAATAGGGGAATCGAAGAAAAGGAAAGGGGTGCCCAAGTTGTCTCCATATGCACTAGGCAAGTGGGTGCTACCTACATAGTTTCATGGATGTAATATCCAATAAAAAACTTCAGGCCAAATGTAGTTCTCCCAAGGAATAGGAAGAATACAATAACTGATGAAAATAAATAGAATGGATTCAATATAATAATAAGAATGGTCTTGTAAAATGGCAAGTGCATAAGAGAAAATGCCAAAAAACATGGGGAAACTAAATGACAAGTGATTTGCTTATAACTTAGTAAGGGTTCCTAGAATATTTAAGGCAAAGAAGTGGTCAATGTTTTTGTTCTTTTCTAACAATTTTTTAAATGTTTTTAGAATTTTTTAAAGTGTCTCAACTTGATCAAGAATGATGAGACACTAAATGGTTCAAGATCATAAAATAGTGAGAGCATTTTAATGAAGGTTGCTAAAAAAATAGCTAGAGTGTGGCTTAGGTTACTCACAAAATGGCGAGAGCATTTAAATGAAGGTTGCTCACAAAATGGTGAGATCATGGCTTAGGTTACTCATAAAATGGTGAGAGCATTGGGAAAAGGGTGACTAAGCTAACCTAAATAAGTATTAATAATTGCCTACATATTCCCATAGTAGGACCTCAAGTCACTATAGTTTTTCCCTTACAACCGAGGAACTCGACTAGTGTAGCAATCAATTCAAACAAAATAGGCACAATTGGTAAAAAGGCACATCATGGCATAGAAAGTGGCAAGTTGGTACCTCAAGGCTTAATGTTTCCCTTAGTTTTCCCATAGGTAGTTATAACCAGGACACAATGGCATAGATCAATGGTACTAATTTTCCCAAAGGTGGTTATAATTAGTAGAAAGACTAGTGGTAAGAAAGAAATAACAAATGAAGGATGCAACTACCAAAACTTATATCACACTATCTCAAAATATGCTCTCTATCTGAAGTACTTAAACTAATTGATGAATTGATCAGATACCTTAATGCTAAAACTATGTAACAAATGACAAAAATCAAGGTCAAATAAGCTAGGATTTAGAAGACACTAGGTCGATAGAATGGAAGAAGAAAGTGGATACGGTGAAGAGATGGATAAAGATGGTATTTGTATAAATAATAATAGTGATAAAACTGCATAATTGAAATGGTCCTTACATACAATACACTTTATCATTCAAGCATAGCACCGATTAAGATGAATAATATTCATTAGCTCTGAAAGTTCATCATCATCTAGTGTGGCAAGCCTGCATGTTCCTGATCCATAATTTATAGTGATGATGAAAGGCCCTATCCAATTTGGTTTGTATCCAATTTGGTTTGAATTTCCATTTATTATTTTTCTCAGTCATGGTATTCTTTTGGTTTTCTTTAAGAACAAGATCACCAAGTTCAAATGTTCTATACTTAACACACCAATTATAGTAGCCTTTGAGTCAGTTATGATATGCTTGAATATTGTTGAGTGTGACTATGTTTTTCTCATCAATTATATCTAGTTCTTGCAATTGAGCTACTCGATAGTCATGATCATCCAGGACATGCTTGAAAGACATGCATAGTGAAGGTAATTAAACCTTAATGTGAAGGATTGCTTCAATACCATAAACAAGTGAGTATGGAGTGGTTCCTATGGGAGTACAATGATTAGCATGGTATGCCCAAAGGATAGGGAATATCTACAAGTGCCAATCATGACTGGCATCATTGAAAATATTGACAATGGTTTTGTTGGATGCCTCAACTTGGTCATTACCTTGAGGGTAATATGTTATAGAAAAATGTTGTGTGATGTTATATTTAGTATATAGCTAGTCTACATCCTTGTTATTAAATGATCCTCCATTATTAGATATAATATCGGAGGGGATACCATAGTAGCAAATGAGATGGTTGAAAATGAATTTGGAAATTTGCTTTCCAATCATGTAAGTGAGGGGTATAGCTTCAACCCACTTAGTGAAATATTCAATGGTGGCAAGGATATGTTTATGGTCATCAGATGAAGTGGGGTTGATCTTTCCAATGAGGTCAAGTCCCCATATATAAAATGGCCATGGTGTCAACATCAGTTTCAAAGTTTTTACTAGGGCATGAATTAGATTAGCATGTCATTAACATTTATCACACTTCTTTACATATATAGTGGCATCTGCATCCATTGTGGACCAATAATAACCAATACATAAAATATTTTTGGATAGGATTGCCCTATTAGAATGAGATCCATGCACTCCTTCATGAACTTATCTTAACGCTAGTGTAGACTCTGTTGAATTTAAACAATGAATCAGAGTTCCATCAAAACTATGATGGTAAAGGGTGGATCCAAGTAGATTATAATGAGTGGAATGATGAATGAAGGATTTGGTTTGTTTTCAAGATAAGTTATGTGGCAAAACTTGGTCATGAAGGTAGTTTTAAAGGTCTAAGTACCAGATAGAACTAGGACCAAGAATATCACAAATCATGGCAATAATTAAAGGTTCATGAGCTAGTGTTGAAAAATTCTTGATGAGGAATTGATATTCTCTAGCTATATCTATTTGTCAAATTAGAGAGCCAATAGTAGCCATGGCATCTATAGTTATATTACTAGCCCTTGGTATGTGTTCAAACTAAATATTGGCAATTTATTACTTAAGAGTGTCAACCATGGCTTTATATCGAACTAGCTTATCATATTTGGTCTAAAAATGATCTATGACATGATTGATGATTAATTAATAATCACCATAAACTTGGAAATGAGATATATTCTAATGCACTAATTATCGAAGTCCTATAACAAGTGCTTCATACTCAATCATGTTGTTTGTATAAGGAGAGTTGATTCTGAATGATTTAGGGATTAGATCCCACTATGGTGTAATAAATAATAGGCCTACCATTGATCCATGTGCAGTGAATGAACCATCAAAATACAATTTATAGGGCTACTCCTCAAGGGGTATGTTAATGACAGTCATGATAGATTCATCAAGAAATTGAAATGTGAGTGGTTGTGTGTCTATGAGAGGTGCTTCAACAAGTTGATCTATAAGAACTTGTCACTTGATTACCTTATAATTGACATACTCTATTTCAAACTCACCGAGAAGCATGATCCATTTATCTATTCTTCCTTACAATGATATTTTAGATAGTAGATACTTAAGTGGATCTAGTTTTGAAATGACCATGATCTTATTATTCAACATGTAATGGTGTAGTTTCTGAGCTATAAAGACCATGTCCAAATAAGATTTTTTGATAGGTGCATAATTATGTTCATATGTAACCAAGGTAAAACTTAGGTAGTATACAGTGCTCTCCTTTCCTTTGTCATCATGTTGAGCCAAGAGTGCCCCTAGAGCATGGTCGATAGTTGATAGGTATAATAAGAATGGCTTTCCTAGCATATAAGGTAATTAATCAGGTGGATTAACACGATAATATTTAAGTAGTTGAAAATTTATTTGGCAGTGATCATCCCAGTGAAATGAAAATCCCTTCTTTAAAAGGTGTGTAAATGAATGGAACTTGTCTACTAATTGAGAGATTAAGCATCATATTGATTGGATCTTTCCCTGTAAACTATGGAGTTGCTTTAAATTGGTTGGTGGAAAAATCTTGGTTATAACATGAACTTTAGTAGGATCAAATTCAATACCTCTATGAGACACAATGAAGCCAAGTAATTTTCTTGAAGTTACACCAAACACACATTTTCTTGGTTTTAGATTGACTTTGTACTCTTGTAATCTTTTAAATATCTTATGCAAAACTGCTAGATGGTCAGCTCTGGTTTTGGATTTTCCTAATATGTCATTGACATTGTCTTCAATAATATCATGCATCATATCATGGAATATGATGGTCATGGCATTTTGATACATATCTCCAACATTCCTAAGAACAAATGGCATCACCTGATAACAAAATTTTCCCCATGGAGTGGTGAACAATGCTTTATGTTGATCTTTTGGTGCGATTTTGATCTGGTTATATCCTGAAAAGCCATCTATGAGTGAAAAAATTTCATAACTTTCCATGGAGTCAATGATCATGTTGATATTAAGTAAGGGAAAATCATCTTGAGGACAAGCTTTGTTGATGTCTCAAAAATTAGTATAAATTTTAATCCCTTCAGGATTTTTACTAATAGGTACAACATTAGAGATCTATTTAGAGTAGTCAATGGATTGGATACATCCTATTTCTAAGATTTTTTCCAACTCTTTATTTACAATACAAAAATGCAAGGATGCATCTTACATAACTTTTATTTTACCAATTTGGCATCAGGATTAACTACAAGGTGATGTAGAACCAAGGCCGGATCTAAACCTGGCATGTTATAATATGCCCATGCAAAATATCTACAAACTCTCTCAACAAAGCTGTAAAGACATCACGTTCCTCCTCAGTGAGGGATGCACCTAATTTTATCCATTTCAAGTTTGATGGAGTCCTGATATTTACCTCTTTTGTATCTTTAACTAGAAGCATCAAACCATCTTCTAGGATAGTAGGTAATGACTTAAATTGTTGGATTACATTAGGGTCCTCTGTTAGGACTTGGTCTTCAACTTCTCCTAGGCATGATGAATCTGAGTCTCCTAATGGGAGATCTGGCCATGTAATAAAAATAGTCATAAATTCTTCAATAATTTGATCAAATACTTGTTGTTACATAAATCTAAACTCTAATCCATAGGCAAGTTCATCATTGGTGGTCTCCTAATCTAAATTTGAAGAAGAATGAACACCCCCATCTAATGGTGCCTGAAATAGGTTTTCACCATTAGACTAGCCTTTATCAGGAATCTAGAACAAGAAACTGATCTGATACCACTTTGTCAGGATTATGAGCACAATTGATTACCTTGTATAAGCAACTAAACATGGAATTTAACCAGAAGTAACAAGTAACTAGAAATCAGAAACAACACAGAATTTGAGAGACAATACAATCTTGTATTCAACTCATCCAGAAAGAAAATACAATAAATAAGATGCCACACTCTTCTTCCCACACCTCTGAGGCTTCCCACACCTCTAGGGCTCCCAATAATTCTCCTTCAAGAGTTATCTCTCTCAATTACGGTCACAACAAACAACTCAAACACAGAGTTGTTGTTCACCTCCACCAGTCAGTAACAATATTGCTAATACACAAGTACTCAAAGTACTCCAAGTAGATCTGCCTTGAACTTGCAACAACCTACAAATCAAATGATATTACTTACCATGTAGATCTAACCTAATCTTGCAACACCTGTAGATCAACCTGGTTTTGCACACCTGTAAACCTAGATCTTACAATTGAAAGGATCTCTTCCTTGTCCTTGATTACAATACAACCCCATGAGTCTATTATATAGATCCCATGCAAACAATAATTAGAATTCCTAATTACAATAATTAGAAATGCAGCTCCAAGACTAAAATTAGTCTTTACATGCAAACAACTGGTTCATTAAACTAATAGTTCATCAACTAACAGTTTTGGAACCACACAGGAAACTGACGTCAGTCACTGTCTGTCTAGAGATGACCGACATCGGCCAATCCATGACCGATGTCGGCAGCTTCTTGTCCACCCCTGACCAACGTCGGTTGGCCTGATTGACGCTGGTGACTGTGACACTCAACAACCTCCTCCATGTTTGCATACAATGAAGCTTTTAGCTCCACAACCTAACAATCTCCCACTTGGAGATAAATAGCTGCACCTATACCTATACATGTACATCATCTAATTTGTTTCCTAGCTTGTATCCCTCTTCAAGTACAATCTTGAAGACCAACCACCACACATCCTATGGTGCTACATCTGTCATCCAAGTAATTGTCACATCCGAATCTACATACCCATGTAGAGAAGTGCTTGACCCTGCATCACATGTATACCTGCTACTGGTCCCTCTCAGATACCTGGGAATCCACTGAACTACTTTCCAGTGATTCTTTCCAGGATTGACCCCAAACTCACTGACAACACCCACTGCTTGGGCAACATCAAGTATAATAAACATGTACTTAACCTCATCATGTGAATTGGGACACTGTTCTGTGAACTGTCCATCCATAAGTGTGCTAACCAGTTCTGCATCTCGCATCTTGAACCTCACCACTACCTTATTCACACAATCATCTTGAGACAACATCAACCTATGATCTTCCCTGTCTCTAGGAATACTCATGCCAAAGAATTTTGCTGCTCCCAAATTCTTCATGACATACGTCTGAACTAACTTTAACTTTAGCTTAGAAACTCCCTACATGTGTGACCCTGCAACAAGCATGCACACTACATACAGTAACAAGATAATGTAGCTAATATTATCCAACCTGGTAAAGGAAAAACAATGGTTACCATGACATTGACTAAAGCCCTGCTTTGTCATACACCTCTCAAACCTCCAATGTCTTGCAGCCTGCTCAAGACCATATACCCTGGCCTTTCGTATCACGTGTCCATTCTCTCTCTTCTTTAACCTGGGAATCCATTCATCTTTTAGTGCTTTCTCTCCAGCTAGAAAATCTACTAAATCTCCTGTTTGGTTCTCTTCCAAGGAATCAACTTCCTCATTCATGCCATGCTCCCACTGTTTCCTAGATTCTACCTGCTCTGCTTCTTTAAAACTTCCTGGTTCTTGACCATCAGTGAGAAACAAGTAGTCTAAAGAAGGGGAATAATGAATTTGAGGCTTACTTACACTTTTAGTCCTCCTCATGGGCATTTGAGACCCCTTAACAGCTTGCTGTCTGCCCAAAATCCATTTTTTGGTCGACCCTGGTCTACACCCGACCGATGTCGATCCCACCTGATCGCCAATGCCAGTTCCCTGACCAACATCAGTGTCCACCTGGTCACCGACACCAGTTCCCTGACCGACATTGGTCACCACCTACCTGACACCACTAACTTTGATATGCACATGACCAACATCGATACTTGTCTGTTTGACATCAATTCTATCTGACCGACACTGATAACTGTGTTTTCCTATGAGTGATGAATTTTTACCCACGAGCTTACCTTGGATCAAAACCCTATCCAAACTACCCTGCTCAGAATTATTTATCCCCTGTGACTGATCTCTATCTGTCATCTTCTTCTTGAACACCAAGTCTTTCCTGTTCTTGTCAAAAGAATCAGATTTCCTCTTTATTCCATAGACCCGATCCTTTCTTGTAGCATGTGTTTTAAGAAACCTCACTTTCTTCTATTGCTTACAAAAATCTCAATCTATGCTTTCTAGATCTAAACTCTTACCCTTTGACTCAAGAACATGCATCCCCTTCTTATTCATGTGACCAAGCCTATGAAGCCACATCTTCAAATCTATAGCTAAAGTAGATAAACTAGATGGAGAATCAGTAATACAAGTAGATAGATAAAGAGTACCTACTTTATTACCTCTTGCTAAAACAAGTGAACCCTTGGAAACTTTCCAAGAATCCACTGTGAGAGTTACTGTGCATCCCTCATCACCCAACTTTCCAATAGAAATCAAGTTCCGCTTCAGGACTGGGACATGCATGACCTTCGTCAACACCCATGTGTTGCCCGTGTACAATTTCAGGTACACTTTCCCTTTGCCAACCATTTGACAAGGCTTACCATCCCCTAAATAAATCTCTCCAAAGTCTCCCTGGACATAATCATGGAAAAATTCTCTATTTGGGGTTGCATGGAAAGAGGCACCAAAATCTAACACCCAAGATTCCACTTTTTTTAAGGAACATACAAGAGCATCCTGTGCAACAACATCTGCAACATCTGCTTCTTCATTTCCTTCATGTTGATCTTCAACCAACCTGTAATTTTTTTTTATGTGCCCTGCCTTTCCATAGTTCCAGCAGATTATACTACCATACCTGGATCTAGATCTCTTGCCTATCTTTGACCTTGATCTCCCTTGCTCAATCTTCTCTCTTTTCCTTCCCCTGCTTTCAACACTTAAAACATTCCCTGATGATTCACCTGTGCTTTTCCTATGAATTTATTCATTCAAGATTACACTAACAACATCATCAACTTTCAAGATATTTGAAGCAGATGCATTATTACTAACTGCCATTACCAAACTATCCCAAATTTCAGGTAATGAGCATAAGATTAAGAGAGCCTTAATTTCATCATCAAAAGCAATATTGATTGAAACTAACTGATTTACTAATCCATGGAAATCACTAAGATGACTATGTATAGATCCACCTTCCAACATTTGCAAATTAAATAACTGCTTCATAAGAAATACCTTATTCAAAGCTAAGGTTTTTTCATATAAATCTGCCAAAGATCCCATTAACACTACCATTGTCTTAGCCTGTGATAAGTTGGAAATCACAGATGATGTCAAGTTCAACCTTATAGATCCCAGAGCCTTCCAATCAAGAACCTTCCATTCTTCATCTTTCATATCCGTGGGCTTGATGTCAACCCCACCCAATGGTAAGTACAGATCTTTCTGATACAGATAATCTTCTATCTTCATCCTCTATAATTGATAATTCTTGTCTTAAAATTCTCCATTCTTAGCTTACTTTCTTCTGCCATTGCTATACTCCCACTCAATCAGAAACCCCTAAGAGTGACCTGTAATCAAACACAAACCTGCTCTCTACAACCTCGCTCTGATACCACTTGTCAGGAATCTAGAACAACAAACTACTCTGATACCACTTTGTCAGGATTAGGAGCACAATTGATTACCTTGTATAAGCAACTAAACACAGAATTTAAGCAGACGTAACAAGTAACTAGAAATCAGAAACAACACAAAATTTGAGAGACAATACAATCTTGTATTCAACTCATCCAAAAAGAAAATACAATAAAGAAGATGCCACACTCTTCTTCCCACACCTCTGAGGCTTCCCACACCTCTAAGGCTCCCAGTAATTCTCCTTCAAGAGTTCTCTCTCTCAATTACGGTCACAACAAACAACTCAAACACAGAGTTGTTGTTCACCTCCACCAGTCAGTAACAATAATGCCAGTACACAAGTACTCAAAGTACTCCAAGTAGATCTCCCTTGAACTTGAAATAGCCTGCAAATCAAATGATCTTACTTACCATGTAGATCTAACCTGATCTTGCAACACCTGCAGATCAACCTGGTTTTGCACACCTGCAAACCTAGATCTTACAATCAGAAGGATCTCTTCCTTGTCCTTGATTACAATACATCCCCATGAGTCTATTATATAGATCCCATGCCAATAATAATTAGACTTCCTAATTACAATAATTATAAACGCAGCTCCAAGACTAAAATTAGTCTTTACATGCAAACAATCAGTTCGTTAAACTAACAGTTCATCAACTAACAATTCTGGAACCGCACAGGTGACCGACGTCGGTCGCTGTCTGTCTAGAGATGATTGATGATGGCCGATCCATGACCGATGTCAGTATCTTTCTGTCTACCCCTGACTGATGTCGGTTGGCCTAACCGATGCTGGTGACTGTGACACTCAACAACCTCCTCCATGTTTACATACAGTGAAGCTTTTAGCTCCACAACCTAACAACCTTTATCTTTACTTTTTCCCTATTTATAAAGTGCTTCAAAGAGGTTTTCACTTTGGGACCTCAATGTTTTACTTATTTATTTTTGGCTAAGGGTGTTCACTCACTCTCTAAAATAGGCTATAGGATCTAATATGATTAAAAACCCTGATTTGTGATCTCCTAATGGAATGTTGTCTCTAAGGCCTAAAAAGTTGTAAAATGCCTCATCATTATAGAACTCATCAATCAGTAGAATGGATTCTTGTTGGTCTTAATCTATTAGTTGGGGATAATATAATGGAAAATGGTTGCGATGAATGGCCAAGGTAAGGGTATAAATGACATTGTTATCAAACAGGTTGGTTTCAGCTAGGTCATCAAAGGTGAGACTATGATTAGACTCTACTTCACTATCAACATCATCATCACTAGTCACTAGAGAGGGAGTTTTAATAAGATATGTGGGGTCACCCCCAAGTGGTTTAAATCTAAGTCCATAGATTCTTTCATACTTAGTCATGGAAATTGGCTCGATGGCTCCTTACTAATTTGGTATGAGGCCTCTTCCTTTATAATTATGATGCTCCATGATCCTATTAGGAATATGATACTTGGCATTTTTATAAAAATTATCTTGGTTTTCATTATATAACCATGATTCATCCCCTTCAAGACAGTCAGGTCCTAGGCCAGATGCTAGTACAAATGTGACAGGTCCCTTATCTTTATTCTTTTGTTGCCAATGCATATGTGGGGTGACATTAGGTCACCCAAAGGTTTTTGGATTTTGAGGAAGATTAGAAATATGAAATGTATCATAGGTCACATACTCTCCTAGTCCATTATCTAAAATGATGAAATGATTAGAAGCTTTAGGAGGTGGCATGTGGGAAATGGAATCCAAGGTATTAGGATCTATGCAATTATCTAATGAAGGATTAATAAGTATATCTTTTCCTTTATCCTACTTATAACTTGGATTCGTATTATACCTATAATTATAGCTTTGAAATTTAGCCTCAATATGCTTGTAGTGCTCATATGGGTGTAAATCTCTTGGAATATTCACTTTCATCCATGAATGGGAAAACCTGATACATTGGTGCAGTTTTGATGAGACTACATGAATCTCATGTAACTAAGGCCTACCTAGAATCATGTTGTATGATAACTCAAGATCAAGTACATGACAAAGTGTATCATGGGTCAAAGGCCTAATGATAACTAGAAAACTAATGGTGCCTTGTGATTCTCTTTCCTGATTATCATAAGCTTTGATAGTTATTATTTTTAGTCAGATATTTTCCATTGTGTACCCAAGAAGCTTGATGAGCTTTAGAGACACTATGTTGAGGCCTGATCCATTGTCTATAAGGACACATTTCACTTTACGTCACTTTATATAAACTTCTATGTATAATGGATTATTATGGAGTGGGCCAAACGAAGACATATTGCTTTGGTTAAATGTAACTTGTTGGGTTGGAGCAAGGTGTCCAACTAAAGCTTGAAAGTTATCAGGGAATATATTACTCACAATAGTGGATTTAGCCAAAAACTCATTTAAGATGTTTTTGTGGGTTATTGATGTTCACAACAAATCTAAAATATAAATTTGTGCTTGTGTTTTTTGCAATTATTCCACAATATCAAACTTCTTGTCTTGGTCAGTAGTGAATGGTTTATTCTAAGGCTAAATGGTTGGTTGGATGATAGGCAAAGTGGTGGAGGGTTGTGGGCCTAGGATAGTAATACTCAACCTCTGAGTTGTGATTGCATAATCAGGATTAAATACTGGACCATTATTGCTAACTGATGTTAGGAATGGTGTGGGATCAGATAAGACAAGTCTCAATTGCCGATGCACTTGCATGTGGTCATGTGGCAAGGACAAGTTGTTGATATAATTTCCAAAAGGGGAAGTCCTAATTTTCTAGTTTGCCTATATGCATTCCTAGGTCAAAGAAGGATTATCCATGTAATTTGGCTAAATATTATTATTTAGCAATGGTATAGGCTAATTAGTGCTTGGTCTAGGATTAATGGAGATGGTATTAATGCTACCCCCTACAATATGACCTAAAACCCTATTGTAGTCATGTGCAACTGCATGGTAGGTTTGTTGGTTATTACCATTATAACCTTGGTTATTTCCATTATTCTATCATTGTGGGTTCTACTATTAATTTTATTAATTCTACTAGTTTGGCCTTTGATTTTGCTACTACACTGGTCATTGTTGTTGTTGTTGCTAATTATTTTACTATTGTTGATTGTTATGTCAGGGAAATGGGTTTTGATAAATCCCAAGAGTTTGATTAGAAGTGGAAGCACCATTATCCATTATTATCTCCCCATTCTCCCACATATTCTTAATTAAATGCTTGATTTGGACACATCTTTGTATATTATACATGTTGATCTGATGATAGTCATAAAATTCATTTTCACGATACCAATCAAGATAAGGAATGCCTTATAGATAATGATTTTTTATAGGCCAAATAATCATATTAGTAGTAAAAATCTTGTGAAATATAGATTCAATAGGTTCTCCTAGGTCACTAAAGACACGAAGTGTAAGCACAGTTCTCGTAAGAGGAGGGGTTTGCAATGGTAATGGATGTTGTATTTGTTATGCAGGTTTTGGTTGTTGTGCTTACAGAACTAGTTGAGTAGGAGTAAGATAAAAAGGTGGTGCATATGATGTTTTCACCATTTGAACATGACAAGACTCAGTTACTCCATTTCTCAAAACATTCCTATTACGATTGAATTGCTTCAATCTTTTATGGTTATTAGCTTGGGCAGGTTGCGATGCTGGCACTTGAATGGGATGTTGGTCATTTCCTTGATTGGTACCTTGATTTTGATTAGTTTAATTAAGCTTGATGACTCTTTTATTAATGATCACTTTCTCAATCACCAAGCCTTTTTCAATGATCTCCTTGATCATATGTGCACATTGTAGTTCCAAATGATAAGCTATCTCACTATGCAAATTTTTGATAAACATAGTGGCTAATTGTTTATCTAGTAAACTATGGGTGAAACAACTTGCAAGGGCTCTCCATCATTGTAAATAAATTGTAAAAATCTCACCATATTTTTTCTTTGCTTACATTAAATCCACTAATGAAATCTCATGCTCGAGATTATAGGAAAAGTGCTACACAAACTTATCAGAAAGATCATCAAAATTCGTTACTAATTTTTTGGGAAATTTAAAAAACCACTCCAGGGCTTGCCTAGCCAAGATCTTTGGAAAAAAAAACAAAAGGTATATGTCACTATATGCCACTGGTTGACATGCGACAAAGAATTCAATCAAATAAGCCTTAGGGTCACCTTTCCCTTTGTATTTATCAAATTTTGGTGGTTTTTATCTTGGAGGAAATGGTATCTATAAATACTCCATGTTGGATGGATAGGAACATATGTCATCTAATTTAAAAATTTTAATTTTTTTACCAACTTGAATGGTAGAAATTACATCCTTCATCTATTACAATTCTTGGGATAAGAAACTAGAAGGAATATTGGTTTGAGGGAGAATTTGGGTTTGGATAGATGGTTAGGAGGTCACAAGTGGAACACTTTGACTAGGGTATGATGGAGCTACTTGTTGAGGTACATTGGTTTAGTTGGGGAATGGATTGGGAATATGCATACGTGGATTAGAATGTACTAGAAATTGTGCATTTGATTATGTGGTATTCTAGTTTGGGTTGGTGATAAAGGTTTGACTTGAAGGATTTTTTGGCTAGGATGGAGGGATATAACTATACTTTGCCTACTATGGTTGAAAAGGGACATGTTGCCAATTAATCAAACCTTATTATTGAGTGGGAACTTGTGGAATAAGACCTTGTCTATGAATTTGTGGCATATTTTGGACCAATGGTTGTCTAATAGGTACTTGAGAAACATGGGGACCTCCTTATTACATGAATCCCTATGAGGAAGTGAAAGTAGGTTATAGATTTTGCATCTATCACTGACCAATATTTGCATGTTGTTGAATAGTCATTTCTTGGTTTTGGATTGGCACATTAGTCTATGACTGAAGAGGTACCTTCATCATTACCTGGCAAGGAGAAAAATTTGTTGCTCTTGATTGAGGTGGTAATGTATTTATCCTTTATTATGTTGATACACTAGATTGTGCCTATTATTTTGAAATACTACTCATTACTTGTTGAGGAGGAGTAGGATTCATCACATTCTATGATTTATGTGTGATATTGGTTGTTGTTTGATTACCTAATCCCATAGGTTGTACATTTTAGGAAGCAATCGATTGAAGTTGGGGTGTAGAAACCCCTACTCCTTGGTATGATGATCTACTTATGGGATTAACTACAAGCACATTTTATTGGCTATTTTTTTATGCATTAGTACCACTTTGATCAAGGTTGGATGTTGTTTGCACATTATCTATGACTTTCGGCTCACTATTCAGTGTAGAGGCCAAAGACACTTCTTCAATAATGGGCACATGCATCAAGTTATCTATTGAAATGGTTTGTATGAATGGGTCAGAATTTGGATTCTCTTATCTAGTTAACTCTATCAACACTCCTATTAAAGGAACTAGGTAAATTAGAGGCTTACTTACCATGTTCATCTGATAGAAATCATGTGCTAGATTTAGATATGTTTGATATACTATCTATATTTGGTTAAAGTGATATTCTATGATGTTTTTGCCTTGATCATATATATTAGGATCTTGGTACGTTGTTTGGACTAGAGCCATAAGATTTCTAGAACAAGCTTTTTTATCGTAAATGATATTGTGGGGTACTCTTACTATACTTGGTAAATTTTCATGGGGGAAGTCTACTAGAAACTTAGCCCCTATCTTTATGGCTCTAACCAAAATCTCATGTTTGTTCTCTAACAAATGTTTCTCAAACAAAAATGGATCATACATGGAAGCCATATTAGTAGAATATGACTGTTTAAGTACTGGATCATCTACTATAGGTATTGTCACTAGGTATTATGTGGTTTTCTCTTGGTCCTATTCTAAATAAGGTGGTGTGTTAACCAGATAGTTGGCCAATGGATGTTGGCTTTGTGCCCCTGATTGAGTATTATAAAAGGGATAAGAATCCATCTCATAAGCAATATTATTTACATACGGGTCTTACACCATTTATTCTTGTGCAACTACATTACTAATCCCTAGATTGTACATGAGTCCACTACGAGTGTAGGAATACATGTTAGGATCCATAGTCAATGATTTTATGATAAAAGGTCAAAGATTTATATAAACTCTAAAAAGGACATAATCTAAAATAGATGATGTTACAACTTGGTCTAGATTTTATCAAAAGGATAAAAAAGGTTTATGCAAAGATTTTTGAGGAAACAAGCTAGCATGAAGTATCTAAAATTTCACTATTCACACAAAGATAAGCAAGTAAATAGACCTAAAATCAAAATTCCAAACTCTAAGGTCAAAGTGTTTCAAATCAGTCTAATCTAGGAATTTAAAAGTTGCTAGGTCTTTTGGCCAAATGCGACGTCAAAAGCTAGGCTCAAACAAGGCATGTGCTAGGACTCTTGGCCATATGACATCAAAAGCTAGACTTTGAAAATAGATGAAAGTTTTAATCTAACAAATTTGAAACACTTCTAACAAACACTAGGCATTTGATTCATAGAAATGAACTTGATCAACTAGGTATAAGGTATGAAACAAAAGGCAATTTTAGTAATAGTTTATTTTCTCACAAAAAATGATATAAAATTGGGTTATTCTTGACAAACAAGCTAGACAAAAGTGAACAATATAATCATTTTAGACAAAAGATCACAAATGTACACTTGGATTGGTCTGAAAATGTAGGAACAAATTTGGAACTCTATGCAAGATGATCTATGAAATAATATTTGAAATATTTTGGGTAGCGTAACGATGATATACTACCCAAAAGGTATGACAAAAAGGTTTGTTTCAAAAACTCTGTAAGGTAAAGGCATTTTCTACAATTTTGACAACATAACACTATTTTTCTTGACTCAAAAATGTTGGGGTGCATAGACTCAAAGTGCAAGTGTTTAGCATAAAATGGCTTAAGTTTATCAAGTGATGATAATGATTATGAGTATTTAAATGAACTTCAACTTAAATAGGAAATTAAACCTAAGTTCCCTCAAGTTTAGTGAAAATTATGAAACCACTTAACACATCAACCCTATGAACTTTTAAACGTGTAATTATGAAATTAGATTATAAGTGAATGACTTAAACAACTTTGGTAAAGGTCTAGACTCATTTGGGTAGTATAAATACACCAAAGTGGATGATATGACTCTAAATCTTTTGATGAACTTTTGAACAAGGCAAATTGATGATCTCACACAGACAGCATAACACCTCTTTGTTCAAAGGAAAATTTGGACTATGTGTTTGGTTTGGATTGTTTGTTTACACCATGTTTTGACTCTAAACAATACTTTAAACTAGGACAAGACCAAATAATTAATATCCCTTAGATCCTAAACTAACAAGGTTACTTGGTATTATTGGAATCCATCAATATACATCATTTGAGAGGATTTTAAGTGTTCATCTAAAAGTAAATGCACATTATATAGTAGGGTTTTTACACCCCCTTTCTCTCAAATTATAGTACTATGACATGGACCTTGAAGCATACATTGCACCAAAAATACTTCTATGGTAAGTGGGGATTTGTCTAATATCTAACAAGTTTTTGAATGATCTAGGGGAATCAATTGCACAATGACATTCACGCTAAATAATGCAAAATAAAAGCATAGATTTTGGGTCCATATCACTTGGCTTATTACAAAAAAGGTCTAGTCCTTTTTACAACTACTACATCCTATTATTCACTTAGTGTAGTATGATGTCCAAAGTACCACTACATCCCATGTGCAACTCCAAAGGAGCTAAATGAAGTCAATGCCAGGAGATGAAACCCCAGGTCAAAGCTTCTTTAAAGAACTTGCGGGAGGTGATGAAGTCCCCCTCATAATCCAAGTTTGCATTAAAAAAAAATCATTAAATATAAATACTTTAGGGTTGTTTTCAAGGTCACCCAAACTTTGACAAGTTTTTGGGGAGTGCTTTAGATGACATTCATTCTAATCCTTAGACTAGGCTACTTTCTATAGGAATGGCACTTTTCATTCCAAGTGTTCCCTATAGGGGACAAATGGAAGAGCATGCATGTAACATTCCTCTTTTTGCCAAAAAAATATTTGATTAAATAACTATTGCAAACAAATATTCACAAGTGTGTTCAATTTTAAGCCTAAAATGAAATATTTGGTGGTGTTCAATTAACCCCTTGGTCTTAGTTGTAAACTTTGAAAACATTCACCAAAACATCTAAATTCTTTGTTAAACACCAGAACAATGTTCCTAATTTATTTTTAAGCATGAAAAGGTGATTTAAACATGTTTTAAACAAATATCAAGCTTGGACCTACAAGAAAAAAATGTATCATGTCCTTTAGCTTTGAAGCTCTTTTTATCTTGAAATAATGAACTTTGAAAAAGTAGCTCTCGGGTCTATGTTTTTGGAAAAGCATAGTGACCGATGTGGGTTATTACAACCAATGACGGTTACCTTAGATAACTAAAATCTAACTGATGTCAGTTTTACTAACTGATGTTGGTTAAGCCATATAACCTATGTTGGTATTACTTGCTGACGTCGGTTAGTATGTAAAACTGTGGCAAATAAAAAAGGCAAAATAAAGTTAGAAAATCAATTTACAAGAGTTTTAAAGGCTCAAATAAATATTTTAGAGTTGTAAAATGATCTTATTTAGGTGTGATATGCATCCTATCCCACCAGGTGTGCCATTATGTGATCTAAGAATTTGACTCAAGAGAGGATGGTTAATATGGTGTTAGTTTCAAAATGAAAACAAAATAAAATAAACATACTAATAGCATAACATCTCTAGGCCTAGACACTAGAGAGAGATATTTTAACAAACATGAATGAAAAACACAACTAAAATACAAAATAAATCCTCTTTTACCTTATTTGGATGCTCCAAAATGCTTATTGTAGTGGCTTGCTCGGCTTTGTGCTCATGAAGTCCTTGGCAATGGAAGCTTGGCTACCTCCATCTCTCCTTGGCACCTTTGGCTTTGGCTTGGCTTGGATTGGAATCAATTTAGCATGGTAACAATAGTTTATTTTGTATTTTGGAATCATTTGTGCATTATAACTTTGCACTAAAATAGCTTAGAAATGATGTTCATGGCCTCTCTATTTATATATTTTTACAAATGTCTAGAATCAACCTGAACCCTCCATCCTGAGATTGAGATATGTGGTTAAGGATTAATTCAATTTTTAGAATTAATTTTATAATTATCCTCATTATGACATTGTAAAAAGGGTCAATAAAGAGGCATGGAGGGCTTTGATGAGGCATGGGAGGCATGAATCCTAATATTTGTGGCATTTATGGCCTAGGGATGTCTTCTCAAGAAATGAGGTCACCTGATAATGCAAATATTCAATATTCATTTAAAAAAATAATTTTTCAACAAGTTTCCATGGAATTATTGATTAGGCCTTGATTTTGGTTAATTAGATATTAAGCATGATTAAGCACTTTGTGCACAAATTACTCAATTTGATCATAATGCCTTATTATTGGTCCAAAATTTGACTGGATTGGAATTGGAAGTCCATGTTAGATGCATTGGAACCATTATCTCATTTATGATGTTACCAAAAACAAATAACAAAGGCATGCATCTTGTGCAAGATGTTTGATAGGAAAGACCAATCTAGAGCACCTAGGTGTAAAATTTGCATTTTGACTCGAACTAATCTAATCAAAATTAGTTGGCCCATAAATTGTATTACCCTATTTAGGGATACCCTAGAAAAAATCAGTATTTTAATATGTTAGTTTCACATTATTTTTCATGTTTTAGTGTTTTTAGGCCAAATTGTGTATTTGGGGTGAAAACTGGCCAAAACCCTAATTGGAGGTTATCGGTGGCCAGTTTTAGTGTCTATAATAGCCAATGAGGGAGTGATTAGGAATGATGAGGGATGGTGAGAGCCAATAAGAGAGTGATTGGGGATGATGAGGGAGTGATTAAAGATGATGAGTGATGGTGGGGATCAATTAGGGAGTGATGAGGGATGATGAGAGATGAAGAGTTAGTGATTGGGGAAGATGAGGGATAGTGAGGGTCAATGAAGGAATAATTAGGGTTGATGAAGGAGTGATTAGATATGAATAGGGATAGTGAGGTTAAATGAGGGAGTTATTAGGGATAATAAATAATGATGAAAGAGTGATTAGGGGTGATGAGGCATGAGTAGAAAGGGATGAGGGATGAGGGAGGGATGATGAACAAGTGAAATTAACACAAAGTGGTCATTTGATGTGTGCAGGTCATCAATGTGACATATGTTACCCCAATCACACCAAATTTGCATCAATTTCAAAGTGAGTGGTTTGGTAAAATTTAATCTTTACAAACCTAAGACTTTTAAAAATGCCTAGAATCAATCTAGAAGGCACAAAAACCTAAAAAATGACTATATGTTTACCAAAAATGGATATCAATTACAAAAATTATGTCTTGAAATCCATAGGTTTAATACTTAGACCCTGAAAATGCCTAAGTACTAACCTAATTGGATTTTGAAAAACTATTTTCTACATCGTAAGGCATGTAGTTGTGAGACTAACTCTATCACATACTGAGTGACCCTAATTTCTTATATTTTACATTTATATTGTTACATATATTTAATTACACTTAACATGTAGCATAGCAATAAATAAGCTTCTAGCCAAAGTTGCCTTCATGTATAACTCTCACATACTTTTGTTTGCAAAATAATAGGAACACAATCACGTTATCAATAACATAATCATGTTATTAATAGAACAATTGCATTACCTGTTAACCAACATTCACCCCATTTTTAAAAATGTGTATACTAATAGTAACATGATAAAATTTTTGTTTTACAAGAACGCAATCACATTATCTATTAACACGATCATGTTATACATTAATGTGATCACATTATGACTCGATAAATACTGAGCCATAATTTAAATAATGTGATTGTGTTATTTATTAACATGATTGTATTACTTAAAATGTTCATAGAATTATCCCCCAACTTCGTGCACTTACCCAGAAGTGGGTTATGATCTTGTCTCCTTGGATTCCCTTATTTTTTACCATTCCATAAGGTGGTAAGCTTTCACTGTAGATCAATAGTGATCCCACTTGAAGGGGAAATTTTCTTTGCCTACCCATGAATTTTACTCTCTATCTTTCTTTCTCATGTATTTTATATATAATGAGAGCTCTCTCCCATTGTAAAATCATTCATGGATATATTTTAAACCTCCCCTGCCATTTGTGAGATTTGAAATATTGTTCAATCTTTCTCAACCAAGGATGAAAACCTTTGGTTATTTAGAGATTAGGGGGATGAAAACCCTCTTAGTTTATTTGTAGGATTTGAGGACTAAACCCATCTTATCTAAGTGATGTAACTCCATCTAAGAATTACAATTGTGCTTCAAATAAGATTCAAAATTCCAATGTGTAGAAAGAGTGGTGTGCAATATCTCTAGTGATGTGTGTGGAGATTTGTGGGTGTTGTAATGTGTAATTATTTACTATTGTATATTAGCATTTCATTAATGTAAGAGTTTGTTAGTATGGATATTGAATCCAACAATATATTATGCAATCTAGTTATTTGAATGCGTAATCATAAATTTATAGTGTCATTGGTTTTATTTAAGGGTTATTATAGCAATATAATGTGTTGTTCATTGGTGATTCTCTTATTGGAATTACATCTAATTTAGAATTAGAGTAGAAATCAATTTTTTTTCTAAATATCCTAAAAATGGATATTTTAAATACACATGGGTTCACTTTGTTAGGAAAAAATCTGAAGTTTTTGACATGTTTTGAGACTTCAAGGTTCTTGCAGAGAAACAATCTAAGAAATGCATCAAGGTTATTTGAACTATTATTGGAGATGAGTATGTCAATAACATGTTTGATTAGTTTTTCATAATAGAGGGGATTGATTTGTGATGAATAATTCATTATAGTCCTTAATAGAATAGATTTATAAAATGTAAGAACAAGTCCTTGAAAGAGATGGTGAACTATATGATTCACTTTAAGTCATTGACACCTCAGTAATAGGATGAATCAATCAATTTTATTTGCTACATTCAGGATAGGGTTCCCCAAAAATATTTAAAAGTCATAACTCCCTTTCCATCTTAGTACAGTAGGAAATCCACAATTAAACATTTTAGGGTCTTCATATCTCTAGCGATGAAACATATAACTAAGAAGAAATGCAAGGATATGGAACCTTAGAGCAGGCATTACATCTTCATAGGTTATCCATATGGTATCAAAGGGTATTGTCTTCTTCATCTAACCATACATGAGATGTTCATCGAAAGAAGTTTTTAGTTTCAGGAGAGTCCCATAGACTTGACACTTGACACTTCTCCCATTACATTGGATGCACTTGGATTCGATTTAGATGATTCAAAATAGCTTGAGTACATTCCAAAGGTTGAGAACACTTATTCCAATTTTGATAGCAAGAGGAGTGATCATAACTCATCTTCATCCACATCTTTCCATACTTTAGTAGATGATGTTTCTCAACTAGACTCATCCATTTCTAGTACTCTTTAGGCTAGGTAGACACTATAAAATGTAGACACATTCAGAGTTTTAGAGTGGTCCATATGCTTTTATACCTCCACCTTAGATCCATAGGATTTTTAGGAGGCATTGAGTATTCATAAGTGGGATTCTATCATGCATGAGGAGTATAAATCCTTAATTAGGAATCATACTTTAGACTTGACACTTCTTACTAAGGGAAGAAATATAGTTCAGTGTAGATGGATATATCGAACTAAGTATGCAATAGATGGATTCATTGACAAGTTCAAGGCATGATTGGTCTCAAAGGGTTTATCATAGGTGTTTTGCATCGATTATGTAGATACCTTTGCACCAGTCACCAAAATGAACTCTGTTAGACTCACACTTGTTATTTCTTTAACTAATCATTGGGATGTTCATCAGATGGAGGTGAAGAGTTCCTTTCTTCATGGTGATCTTGTGGAGGAGATTAATATGGAGCAACCTTTGGGATTTATTGAGAATTATTTAATTTTATGTAGACTCCATAAATACATATATGGACTCAAATAGGACCCTTGATCTTGGTATGCCAATATGGATTCCTTTCTTATTTTAGTAGGATTCACTAGATGCCATTCAGATCTAAATGTTTATCTCTTGCAGCAGGATGATTCTCTCTTGATTTGGTTATTTATGTTGATGATATTTTGATCACTAGTATCTCTTCTTCATCTATTAAAATGATGAAAATATGTCTTTAGGATATATTTTACATGATATACTTAGGCTTGTTATATTAGTTCTTTGGGATTCAAATTTATTAGTTTGACTCAAACATCACTCTTACACAACCTAAGTATGCTCTCAATCTACTTGTTCAGTTTCACATGGCTGATTATAAGCCAATGCTAACTCCCTTTCTATCTATATTTAAAATTGAGGTAGATTATACTTCACCTTTGGTCTATGCTACCTTGTATTAAAAACTTGTGGGCAACCTTATCTACTTGACACGTACCAGACCTGACATATCATATGTAGTGGGCCTAGTCTCTAGATTCATGTAGGAAGCCCACAAACTAAATTGGAAAGCATCTAAGAGGATATTGTACTACATTCAAGGCACACATAGATTCAATAGTCATTACAAAGTTGGCACTTACATCAACTTGATTGACTATATTGAATCAAACTCGACTGGTGATATTTAGAATTGCAAGTCCACCTCATGTTATAGTTTCTTCATTGCTTTAGGTCTGATTAGTTAGTCAAGTAAGAAGCATAATGTTATTGTATTATCATGTATTGAGTTAGAGTACATGGGATATCAATGATACCACTGAGGCCATCTAGTTTTAGGGGATTCTCACATAGTTCACTATCTAGTTTAGATTATCTACCATCATCTACTATGATAATTAGGGTACTATTCATATTTGTAAGAACCAGGCCTAGCATCAATAGACCAAACACATAGAGATTCATGTGTATTCAATCATAGAGCTCATTCATGAGGACATCATTGATATGAGATATTACTAGATGATAGAGTAGATTAAAAACATCTTCACCTAACCTTTCATGGAGAACAAGTATCTTCATTTGTAGGTTCTTCATGAGGTTCAAGACACTACAACAACATATTTTGGGGGGGCTTTTAGCGTCTTAATTTTATGTCTCTCTTTTTGGGGAGAGTTTTTCCTATGAGTTTTCTCCTTTTATCTACTTTATGAGAGATTTATTTGTACATGGGTATTTCATCAAGCCTAGTTCTCGAGACCCTTTTTTTTACACTAGCCACCTAAGTTGTGCTTATGGAGGGGGTGTTAGAGTAGGGGTTTTATTTTTTCCATATTTATTTATTATGGAAGTTTTTACCTCACTTGAAAATTTCCTAATTTCATAGATAAATTTGCTTAGGTGTACAAGTTGATCAGATCTCTATGAAGTAACTCCCTTGATTAGTTATTTTTAGTATGGGAGTTAATCTTCTATTCTTGGTTCTATGGACCACATTTTGTGGTGGAGGTATTATTCTATTATGGGGGTTTGTTAACCACCTTTTTTGGAGGAGTTATTCATCACTCTCCTATTTATACTTCTCACATTTATGAGCTTCATTAATGGAAGATTGGTCTTGGCTCTAATCTCTCTTTGACATATTCTCGTATTTGATTTCATTTGGCTTGAAATTGTATGTTGTGTGCTTGTTTGTCTCACACTTATCACAAGCCTATGCATTTGAATGATTTGGTTATCCTAACCACAAATATAATAATTTTTTCACTTATTTTTATAGGTACATTTAAGTTATTGAAATTAGAGCATGAAATAATTCATTCCAAGGAAAATAAAGTTTCCCATACCATCTTAGGCATCACTTATTTTGTTTTATTTTGAAATACATGTATGCACACATACCAAAGTGGAACATTATGTAGATACCTAATTTTAGTCCAATTCATCTAACTAGAATGTATTTGTCATGCTTAATTAAATTTTTATTATTTGCTTAATATAGGCTCTTAATAGTACACTGTCCCTTCATATTGGAATCTTTATAGTCTTGCATTAGTGATATTTTATCATAAATGCATTTATATCTCTCATTTATCTACTTTGGGATCCACCTAGTTATCATGGCATTTTTTGTCCCAAATGTGATTGACCACTTTAAAAATAGATCAAAACTTGTCAATTTGTATGTGGGTCCTTTGTGCTACCAAGTCATTTTTCTTGCGTCTTGACTACAACCTAAGTGTGAATGTGTTCCAATTTAAACTCAAATGAGTATGTATGTATTTATGTATGTAAATGTGTATATATGTATAAGTGTGTGCGCGCGTGTGTGTGTGTGTGCGTGCATGTGTGTTCATGCACGTGTGCACACATACATGCATGTGTATGTTCATGCATGCATTTATGTGTGTGTGTGTGTGTGTGTGTGTGTGTGTGTGTGTGTGTGTGTGTGTGTGTGTGTGTGTGTGTGTGTGTGTGTGTGTGTGTGTGTGTGTGTGTGTGTGTGTGTGTGTGTGTGTGTGTGTGTGTGTGTGTGTGTACCTTAAAACATCTATCACCAAGAAATTAGGTTTTAGAGTCACATATTGATAATATATAACACATAATTGTCAAGGAGCCTACATAATTTGTTGATATTCCACTCTCTATCTAATGAAGTCTTATGGATGCATACTTGTATCAAAATAAATATTGAATTAAATCATATAAAATTATTTATTATTAAGGTGGAAGCTTCTCTAACTAGGGATGGGACACTCTCATGTATAGAACTACATGATCCATGATTCTAAACATGTATGATATGTAGAGCAGCCCACACTAAAGCAATTAGGGCCACTAACTCTTCATATTTGCTTTGACCTTGGATGTTAGATTATGGATTGATTATGGTTACATACAATGAGAAGACATCAAAATATCTACAAACACAGTTTTTTTATTGGAGAGAGAATTATCTACTTATGCTACTAACAAAGGGTTTTATGAAGTTTAGGCTCCTAGGGATCTACAGAGTCATTTTTGGATTTGTTTGACCAATTTTACCAGAGCTTTCCTATTTTTAATTATGTTTTTAGTTGTTGCTATTTTTTAAAAAGTCCAAAACTAGTCATCTTTATAGATCACTACCATATTTCTAGGAGATCTGCATTATTCCAAAAACTATTTTATAGCATCTCAATCACTATCAAAACTCAAGTAAGTCATATTTAGGTATACATCTCTTTATACCTCTCTTTCTCCATTTAAGGTATCAATCATTCAAAAGTACATTCCATTTAATCCACACTAGGGTATATATTTATTTATTATATTTAGATAATATTTTAATATTTTTAACACTTTTGTACCCTTTTATGTAAACAATCATCCTACACATGATGCACATAACTCTTTTCTTTTGAGATATATGGTTCATAGGTTCATCCTCTATCTCAAGGGGGGCAGAGAGGGATACATTTAATATAGTATTTTATCCTTTATAAAGGATAATTATACATATGTAAGTAATTCTCTTACACATGATGAATGTAATTCACTTCTTTTGGAATATGTGCCTCATATGTTCATTTCACATCTCAAAAGGGGGCATACATTTCACTCATTTTTTCTAGACTTCAGACATTTATTACATATTTTTCTCCTATAAAACGGAGCATTCACATTTTACATACTCCTATATGTACTTAAGATGAGACACATATTCCCACCATGAAATATGCTCAGGATATTTATTAGCCTTAGTTTTTTTTAGAACTTAGGTTATTATCTTATCCTTGATTTTTGGTCACTTAAAGTTGTACTCAAAAATGCATGCATGATTTAACATGGATTATAAGACGTGGTGTCACAAAGGGATCTTCACATATTCAAAAAAATATATATGTATCATTTTCATTTTTTCTTTATATATTTCAATATGTTATTATTATGAGCACTTATTCATGTGTAAATATTCATGCATGATTCATATGTGCATTCGAGTTTATTTTAAGAACTTAAAGGGAGTAAAATATTGTATCCACACTCCACTTTTTTTACTTTGATATACATGCACATACACATATCAAAGTGGGGCATTATGTAGACACCTAAAAATGACCCCTAGGTATTTATTAGTTGTGAAATTACATTATTTTAGGGTGCCTCTGTATTTGTTGATTATTGGTCCAAATTAGGCTTTATTGGTGCATTTCTAGTCATTTTTGTCGTGTCCCCTCCTTTTTATCTCTCTTCCTACTCTAATTCCTTTTTTCTTATTAGGGTCCCATACGGGTTCGTGTTCATAACTTTTCTACTTTTTTTCTTGCTTGATGTTAATTTGCATGCCAATAAATTTCTAATTTAAATTCAAGAGGTCTATAAATACACATGGACATTAGTGTATTTAGAATCATATCTAAAAGGTGTCAAAGAATCTAAAGGAAATCTAAAAAAGAATCTAGCATTTATTGTCATAATATTATATTGAGTATTTATAATAATTCTAAATAAATCATGTACTTAGAGAGCATTTTTTGTATCACTAAAGATCACAATTGATACATTACATCACATTAGATTGTTTGGTTGAATCCTGATTGTATTTACTTGGTGTGCTATCTTTAATTATTGTATAGCATTGAGGATCCTAATAAGTAGTATGTGCTTAATAACCTTGTTCACCTTGAATACAAGGCCCCCAATAAATCAATTTTCTTATCCTTTGCAAGTGAATCTTCCCTATTAAGGTTTCAATAAAAGCAATATCATAATGATCAATGTGAAGTTTGAGAATATTGAGTGAGGTTTTTGGAACCCCAAAGTTAACAACATTGTTTTCATAACATATTTTACCTACCTATTATTTGCCATAAACATGTTATCCACAATTTTGGGGCTCAAAAACGTATTGTGCATGGTTCTAGGGCCTAAAAACATGGAAGTGTAAAGTTTCAAGGAGGTGCTTAGTTCACCATAATTTTTCAAGGTTCTCATTGTCTTGCCCAAAATAATTATTTTTTATTGTTAGATTTTGGTGACTGTTTCTAAATTATTCATAAATTAATATACTCTTCTACATTTTATTATACTTAAGAGACAATTTTTCCAAATTTAGTTTTAGGATGCCAAAGTAAAAATGTGTATCTCCTAAAATTTAATTTTCTTTAATAAAATATATCCATATATTAACAAGAGAGAAATATACAAATAATTCACCGAAAAAAGGCGGTATGAGAGCACGCCTTGACACACTAGGTAGAGCTTAGGAGCAACAAGAAACAACTAGGCAGATCCTAGAAACAAGTAACTATCACAAAGACATAAAAAGAGATAACTTTTAAGTATCAAGAGTAAGGCCCATAGGCGGAGGATCCATATCATCCAAACCCCAGCCTGAGCTTGGCAAATCATTGCCATATGGAATACGCTCCCAGCTAGTGACTTGGGAAGTGTCTGTATCATCATTAGCTTGTGTCTGAGTGGGGACTTATACTTAGTAGTACTAATTGGGATCAAGGTGATAGAGTTAGTATTTCCATGGTATCCAAAAACTTACATGCAAAATAATAATTTCCATAGGTAATTAATTTTTATTTAATTTGGCATCCATCCCCCTCATTTTTTAGTTTTTTTCCATGTAGTGATATTAATTCATAAATTAAGATGTTTGGCAGACACATCAATTAGACATAATAGATAGCCATTCAAGGATCTTCAATCATCTATGAAGCTATGTGAACAAGGGAAGAAGAACACTTGGTATGTTTAATGTATGCATTTCCTATAGGGAATTGTATTGATATTAATCCTCTGCCTCCTAATACATTTTCCATCAATGTCCCCAACATGTTGAAAACAGATATTCATATAGGCATTAGGGATGAGATTAAAAAATCCTACATAAAATCAACTTGAACATAACCATCAGAACTATTAACACAAATGCATCACTAGTTGGATCACTAGACCTTCAAATAGAAGATGGACTTATAATTACTCCCAAGTACACCATGTTCTCTTTTGGTTTGAAATTTATTTAGATCAGTTGCACATATGTTCTAATCAACTTTGGATGAAGATATAACACTTTCTTGTGTGACATCAATGCATATTAAACTTTGCAATAATGAACAATAAATAAATGAATGTAATGTAGAAGAAATCAAGGCTCTCTACAAGATCTTGTTCATTATAGGGATGAAAGATATGTAGTTATTCATTAGAG
Source organism: Torreya grandis (assembly GCA_037957365.1). Classification (NCBI taxonomy): domain Eukaryota; kingdom Viridiplantae; phylum Streptophyta; class Pinopsida; order Cupressales; family Taxaceae; genus Torreya; species Torreya grandis. The sequence continues at coordinate 1,845,312 of JARHVA010001577.1, forward strand.
AGATCATCCAACATAAAGATGGCCTCCTTAAAAGTTATCAACACAACTCTTCATTTCATGGTTCAAATTTAGATTCTTTTATTGAACTTCGATTTCAGAGGAGCAAAGAATCCCACTCTCCTACAATAACCATGAATTATAAAAAAAAATATCACAATAACTTAATCTATATATTCTATTAGAATTTTTAAAAAATAAAAATAAAACTCTGATACACAGTACTTGTAAAAATTTGTTATCTAATATTATAAATTTTGAAAACATCAAATCTCTTATACTTATATTTTATGTTTTATCTATTTTTTCTCATATAAATTTTTATTTAAAATGTCCTTTTTCTCTTCTCACAATCCTAATAAATTTGATACTTTTTAAACAATATAAATTTGATGCTTTTTATAGTAGGTACACACGTTTTTCATCGACCCTATGTTTTACGAAAGAAGGTGTTCGATTTACCTTTGGAAGCTTTGGAACTTTATTTGGATTTGGATTCCAAAGCCTTTGAATCTTGGTGTAGCTTTTGTACGGAGAAACACAATGTTTTGAATATTTAAAGTAGGCAAAATTGTTTTTTAATAAAAAAAAAGTACATAATAATGTGGCGTGGCTTTTGAAATTAAATAATGTATATACTTGTTTTTTTTTGTTGTTGTTTAAATTAGTGAGTTTCTTCATTTAAGGAGTGATGAGTAAGGGTATTTATGTTTTTAAAATCATTTAAGGTACGATCTTGGGTTTAATCATTAGATTTTATGTGTCGAGTAATTAGAAATATTTGTATTTTTATTGCAACACGTGCAATATCATAATACACACTGAAAGAAATGGTGGAGCTTTGTGAAAAATTATACGTATATAAATATACGAGTAAGCAATGATAGAATAATACGAGAAAGTAGTTTTCTATCAAAATGCAAGACATTTATTTATATTATTTTAAATTAGTCTTAATTATATTTAATCAAATAAAAGAGTAAATTATATAAAATTTATAATAAGGAATATTTTAAAATCAACAATAAATGATACAAATATTGATTAGAATAATATATAATTTATCATGAATTTTGAGATAGTCATTAGAAATATTGGAAAATTAGTCCAAATAATAAGGCAAAGAAAACTCAGAAAACTTGTGATAAACAGAATTATTTTTTTCTAATGCATAATTTTGGAAGAGTGAAGACATTTTTAGTGAAATTTAGATAGGTGAAAACTAATTTGACAATCCTTTTTGTTTGTTCCCTAGGCTAAAAAATCCTCACTTTTTTGAAATTCCTCACATATTTATGGGAAACTAATCTCTTTCTCTATAAATGTAACAAATCATTATAGATCTATAAAAAATGAGGGATTCATTAGTGCACCTTTGTTATCCCTCTATTACTATCAAAACCCTACACTGAAACAAATTTAAAAAATGACTCTCAATGCAAGTCAACAAACAATTATTAAATCTAGGGTCTAGTCCTATATAAATTTTTGTGCTAGAATGAATACGTGGCAAAGGAAATAAATACTTTAATTTTGCCATAAATACATGAATTTTGTTCTTTCACTTTTATAATATAGTTCAAAAAAATATAATATGTGTCTTTGTCAATTATTCTGTCCAATATGCATTAATGAAGCTATATACTTATAGACTTCTCAACTTCAAATTAGGACCAAAATAGGTACATAAGGAAATGCACAAATGGCGGGGAAGGATAATAAATTGGGAACATGAGGCATAGGGGACCCAAAACAAGGGTCACAATGGCCTACACAAAACCATACTCAGTACAATCCTAACGATCTAAAACTATACATTGTACATTTTTGCGGAAATGTATGGAACCCAAGAAAATAGAGAAGGAAGGTAGGAGACAAGAGATAAAAAGGAGAAAGGAGAAATAAACAAAATGACAACAAGGAACACAGGGAAAAAAAACAATAAGAACATAAAATCAATCGATAATTGATAAACACATAAGTACCCTAAAATCATGTAATTTCATAAATAATAACTACCCTCGCACTAAATTATGTGCATGCAAAAATAATGTTGTAGAAGATTTGTCACAAAAAATTGAACCTAAAAATTCTCAAGTAGAACTGTAATGATTGTCACCTAGAAATTTAGATGTGATATGAGAAGGTTACCAAGACTTTACACTTCACTTTAATGAGTTAGTTAGAATATATAATTCCAATCTTGGAAAAGTGTCTAAAATAAAAATGATTGTATAGGTTTGTTTACCTAGTTCTGATCTTCACTTCCCTACCTTCAGTAGGGAAGGCTTAGAGAATTGGGGGTCAAAATTATGGTTAGGATGACTAGCATCCATTAATTAGCCCTCTAATAGTCAAAACCCATAAAGTAAAATTCTGAAATCGTTGGAAACTTTGGAATAATAGAATATGCCTCTCATGTAACAAAAATATACTCAATGGTAGATGTCTAGTTAATAGTTCTTGTGTGTGTAAATGGATTACAACAATTGTTTATTTATATGTCATTTTGAATTAATATTTCATAATATTGGTGTGCATTTTGACTTCTAATGGTAAGAATATTAAAGAGCAAAAAGGGTTAGATAGATCCATCCATTCAATGTAGAGAGATAAAATGACCACCAAGACCGTACATTATGGTCTAGAAAGACTATTAAGACCAAATAATATTATCTAGATATTGTGAATTATGGCTCAGAAAGATATAATTGAAGTTTTCATGGGGAGTTGAGAAAGGGGGTTTAGGGATTTGAAAGTCTATTAATGTATTGATATTTCCCAATTTGGATAATATTAGCTATACATGGTCTAATGTGCAAAACCAACATAAATTGACATAAAATAAAGGCAAAGAAACCATTTTTAGATACTACATTTTTTCTCAATTTGAGGTGCATGTTTAGCCATGAAGTAGGTGGCGTAGGTATTAACTTAAAATTAGAACATATAAATGATACAATGGATATGGATATTTAGGACCATAAATGATATATTTTGGAAGTTACAAAACCATTTTCCTATACAAACATGGGTGGGTGGAGAAAAAAAATGTTATAGATGGAAACTAATTAAAACACTATGCTTCCTTTTTCCTTAGTATGTAATAGGGGTCCCATGGGTTCATCCTACCGTCAAAGGTGATAACTAGATGGGTGGAGTTAGAACCCTATATCTCTTCACTTAAAGAGCCTCTAGATGAAAGCTCAAATGTTGGCCCCAAATTTTGGATAAGTGTTTGTACATTTTAGCACAGAACTGGCATGGCATGGAATGACCATAGTGAAAAGAGTCTATGGCATGAAACTTGTTAGGTGCAGAAGCACCATGGTGCAAAACCTATAGGGCACAAGAGGACCCAATCAAAGGAGAATTAGTCATGAGGAACCCAAGAGCATAGGACTTAGAATGATAGTGGAAGTCTTGGGGAGCTCATGGGAAGTGGGAGAGGTTAAGGAATGATTAATAAGTGTCACCTAGACATCATTCTTTAGAATTTTTACACCAGCCCGTAGGGAGATGAACACATGGAAATAAGGATCTATCATAGTGTAAGTATATAGGGGGCACATAATCTCAGGTCCCTAGGAGAAGTTAGTTGATTGAATGCCATGATGCTCAATCTGTTGAGAGTTTATTGGATAATTAATCTTGTCATTACTACTATAAACACTTGGTCAAGGATAAACAAGTATAAATACCCCTGTTGTAAAATGTTGTGATGATGGATAGTTATTTATTTTGATGCTTAAGCTTAATATATGAGTTGTGGAAATTACATAACTTCTTGTGTTCATGATGATTGAATGTGATGTGTTGTGTTGAGTTGAATGTAATTATTAGAACTTAGTATGAAATCTAACCTATTATTTCTTTCTCTAAGGTAACAACATTAACTAGAAATGGTAGTACTTTGTGTAATCATAATGGCTAATCTTGGTAATCCCAGGATCTAAGTAGTTTACCTATGATTTTATATATAGTATATATGTTTAATTACATAAAGGGAAGAATATGACAATAACATTGTGCTACAAAACCTATGGGAACCGGTCTCTAGCTATGCACTTTGGGTGAGTGTGCAAGACTACTTTTATCCTTTGTGATCATATACTCTGTTGTATTTTTCAATGGAGACTTTGGGATGCACTTCATTCTACTATGATATTAGTCCTAAATCAGTAAGAGAAACAATGTAAGACTTTGTGCTTTCATGGGTTTCTTGTGGATCCAATTACTACCTGGGAAGTTTTTCTGCTGTTTACTGAACATCATTTCTGAAAGAAGAGAATTGCTTTCAGTTATTGCACAGGAATTTTCCTTTACCTTGTGAACATCATCTCTGAAAAAAGAGAGATGGATGGTATGATCTCACCTCTGAGTCTATTTGCAATTTATATTGGTATATTATAGTTTATAGGGAGCCTCCCCTTGCTGAGAGGAGAGATTTATCTCATTATGATATGGTTGATATACCCATTTTGCCTTCAATTAGTTGATGACAAAATATTCACCCAACAATTTTTTGGTGACTCTGTTGGGGATACGAACGCTCACTTTGAAGAGTCAACTTTAAAATTGAAGTATGTCCAGTCCTTTTTCATTTTACACTCTAGCAGATCCACTGTACAAGTGAAGCCAGAGAGCTCAAGGTATTGTTGATCCTGTATTTGAGTTGGTGCAACAAAATAATTTTGAATTCTTTTCTCCACCATCTCAGCTTCAACGTACCAGGAGTTTTCCTCCTACCAACATCAGATCTCCAATACTAGACGAAGCTTCTAGTTTTAGTGCTAGTAAAGTTTTGTCCATACTTACCCCACAAAGGTTTATTATCCCTCCTTTGAATCATCATATCATGGCAGCCCAAGGTCCTTGAGGCAACACTTTTGGTCCTCTCAATCTAACCCCACCTTTACATGAGCTGCCCCATAGTTCAAGAAAGAATTTTCCCAAATTCTATGGTGATGGGAAGGTTCATCTTGATTAGCATATTGTTGCTTTCTGTATATCATGTGGTGTGATAGGTGTGTAATATGAAGATATAGTAGTGAGACTATTTGTAAAAACTTTGCAAGGTGCTATCATGGATTGGTTTTATCACCTTCAAGCTCAGACTATAACTAATTGTGACACTCTCAAGGCCAAGTTTGAGGCTAGGTTCAAGCCCGTTGAAGATGCACATGCCTTATTGGCTCAGCTTATGCAAATAAATAATGAACCCATGAGCCTATGCGAGACTTCATTGCTAAATTCAATAAGCTAAGGAACAGAATTCCTATAATTGCTCAACCAACACCAGAGAATCTTAAGTGCTTTTCATCAATTCTCAACTTCCTGAAGTAAGTTTTCTGTTGAGGTGGGCTGGCCCTATAGATCTTTCTGCAGCTCAAATTTTAGCTTCTGAGGTCTAAGATGATCTTATCCTGGCAAGTAAGATTAGAAAAGACTCTGATAAAAATAAATTTCCCTCATTTGTTGAAATTTCTTCCATGAATACCATAGATCCTATGGTGCAAAAGTTAGCAAATGAGTTGTTAGCTCTGAAAAGGCAAATGGCCCAAGGAATGTCTGCTCCTCCTTCTTATTAAGATATACTAAGGAAGACATTCCCTAACCATTCATATCAAAGCAATGCTGCCAGGAACCAAGGGAAACCCAATCACCTTCCTCTCGCACAGGGGAAGCTTGCCATTAAAGCAACACTAACTAACTCAACAGTTGGTTATCATGAAGCTGAACATGATTTCTCTTTCTAACCTGAGTTGGACCAAGAAGATGATGCTAATCTCTTTTCAGAAAGAGAAGAAGAATTAGCTAGTGAGTCCAACATTAGTTTTTTGAATTACCAAGATGAAGCTAGACGAAAGGGAGAAGTGTTTGATGGATCATACGCTATTTTTACTAGGTCCCAGAACTAGTCAACTCAACCAGTTAATAAGGGAAAAGTAGGAGAAGAACCTCAGCCAATAATTTCAATTACTAAATAGGGGACTTCACTGCCTTTCAAATCAAAGGACCCAGTGATTAGTAAGAAAGTAAGTAACTCAAACCATCTTGTACCTTCTGCTTCTATTCCTCAGACCAGTGCCACACCTAATAAAGATTAGGATGATGTACTCCCTTCCTCTATTTTTATTTCATTTCATTTATTTGATATAATTGATCATGCTAAAAGACCAAGATTCAAATGATTGAAGTTGAGTACTTGCAAGCTAATCTTGAATAGTTTGATAGGTTGGCTGAATACATAAAAAACAAAACCGTCCCTACAGGACAAGAATTTCCAAAGGTGACACATGATTACTCAAAGAACAAATCCACCCAAAATAATCTTGTCGCTACTCCTCTTTTTTCCCTCAAGAAAATAGAACCTTTCTATGTTTCTCTGTTAATAAATGGTCATAAGTTGAGCAACTGTATAATAGACTTTGGAGCTTCTGATAATATTATGCCTGCCAAGGTAGTAGATTCTCTTGGTCTTGTCTTAGCTAAGACTTTTTTGAGATGCTTCTCCATGGAAAATAAGAAAGTACCACTCATGGGTCAAATCAAAGATGCCCAATTTACATTCGCAGCTTTTCCAAATAAAAGGATTAAAATGACAATCTTGGTGGTCGATGTTCCAGCTTCCTATGACATTCTGCTTAGACATAATTTTTTCAAGGACATAGGTGGAGAGTTGAATATGGATATATCTGAAGCAAGAATGCTTGTTAAAGGCGTCATGAAAAAATTACTTCCTGAGAAAGAGTCAAAATATATTGTCACCCAAATATCAGATCCTGAAGCTCAAATTTTATTTGAATCATCAAGAATGGGTAACTATTTCCTGACCACTGAAGATGTTTTTAGCTCATCAAATGAAGGTTCATTAGGTGAAAAATCAAAAAATTCAGATAGAAAATTAGAAAAATTATTAAGGCAAAGTTCAGGCAAAAAAGAATCTTCCCTTACTAACGAAGAGAAATATTTGAGAAGATCAAATTCTAATAATGTTTGAATTTTAGAATTTGATGGCAGTTGCTCTTCTACCGGTTCTGAAGCCAAAATTGTTTTGATATCCCCTCAAGGAGAAATTTTTCCTTATTTATATAAGTTAAAGTTCAATGATACCAACAACACCACCGAGTATGAATCTTTGTTTCTTGGATTGAAAGCTGCTCGCTAAATGTATTAAGATTCTTCATGCTCGAGGAGATGTTGAACTAGTGGTTTGTTAGGTAAGGAATCTGTACCAAACCAAGAATGAAATATTATGACGCTATCGTAATCTTGTATGGGATTACGTTGAAAGTTTTGATGCTTTAAATATTTATGTTGTGTTGAGAGAATTCAATGATTGTGCAGATTTATTGGCTGTCTTTGCGACCCTCATGGTTCCCCATAAGGATTTCAAAGGGAACAAGTATGCTATTGAGCTGGTCTTTTAACCAAGTGTACCTAATAATGCCAATCATTGGTAGGTATTTAATGATGACATTCAAATCATTGCTTTTTTAGAAAAGGTGGACAGTTTTGAGGAGCTTTATTTTGAAGGTAGTTAATCTCCACCACGGGAATTAGTTCTCGAAATAAATTCAAAAATTGGTGAAGAGTTTCTTCAATTCAAGGGGAATAAAATTCCAAAATGTTTGGTTTCTCTTGAAAAGTTATTTAATAAGCATGACAGGTATGTCAAGCAGCAACAAATGGATTCAAGTTCCTCCAAGGAGTTTGATCAAATAAATTTGAGTACAGAAGAAAATCCAAAAATTGTTAACATTGGGAATTGCTGCACTTCTGATGAAAAGCTAAAATTTGTTGCTCTTCTTCATCATTACATTGATGTTTTAGCGTATTCTTATGATGATTTGAAATCTTTCGGCCCTGAAGAAATTTGGCATGAAATTCCTCTTAAAGTTGGGTCATTGCCTCACAAGCAGAAGCAAAGGCAATACAACCTCAACATATTAGGTACTATCCTTTCTGAGATCTAGAAGATATTGAATGCAAGAATTATTTTTCCAATTCATCATTCCACCTAGATTGCGAAAATAGGTCTAGGGAGAAAAAAGAATGGAGAAATTCGTATCTGTGTTGATTTTAGAAACTTAAATCAATCTTCTCTAAAGGATAACTACCCCTTACCCATCATGGATCAAGTGTTGTAAACAGTGACTGGTTCAAAAATGTTATCAATGCTAGATGGTTTTTTTGAGTATAATCAAGTGGAATTCAATGAAGCAGACCAACATAAAACCGCTTTCACTACACCGTGGGGCACTTTTGCATATCGCATAATGCCTTTTGGTCTGATCAATGCTGGCACCACCTTCTAGAGAGAAATGGATCTTACCTTTAGAGATGAAATAGGAAAGTTTATTGTGGTATATATTGATGACATGACCATTTTTTTCAAACATTGTCTTGATCATGTGCATCATTTACAATAAGTGTTGGAACGCTGTCGATAAAATGGTATTTATCTTAATCTTAAGAAGTCAATTTTTGGGGTTACAAAAGGTAAAATTATTGGTCATATTGTATCCCAAAAAGGCATAAAAATTGATTAAAAAAGAGTCAAATCTATTTAAAATCTTACTCTTCCTGCTAGTAAGACTACAGTTCACTCTTTCTTTGGAAAGGTGAATTTTTTACGAAGATTCATTCTAGAATTCGTAGAGAAGACTCGACATATTGTTGACATGATGAAGGGTAAAGCTAATTTATATTTGACTACAGAAGGAAAGTCAGCATTTAAATATATCAAGAAAGCAATCTCTCATGCCCCAATCTTGGTTTGTCCAGATTATACCAAAGAATTCATAGTATACAGCTACGCTTCTAAACATACACTTTCAGCCATTTCGGTCCAAAAAAACAAATAAGGTGTGGAATATACCATATCATTTATGGTTTGTCCTCTCAAATCTCATGAATTAAAATATTAAAACATGGAGAAGCATGCTTATGCTGTGGTTAAGGCAGTAAAGCATTTCAGATTCTATATCTTGAATTCACATACTGATGTTTTGGTGCCTGATACAAAAATGAAGTCCATTCTAACTCAACAGGAGTTTGGTACTAAAAGGGGCAATTAGATTTCTAAAATTTAAGAGTTTGATCTTGATATCAAGCCTACTAAGCTTGTGTGGGGAAAAGGTCTCTACAAATTAATTGTTGATAACATACCAAAGGAAAAAGAACATGAAGAAACATAGGTTGGAGACGTGCCTATAGTTCTCTTCGTCACTACTACTGATGAGTGGAATTCCAATATCACTCATTTTCTTACCTATGGTGAATATCCCACCCATCTATCCTACAAAAAAAAAGGAATGTTAAGTTGAAGGCTGCTAACTATGTCTTGTGGGACAATGGTTTGTATAAAAGAAGTCTTGATGGGGTATTTCTTCGTTGCATCGATAAGGTGAAATAAAGTAAACTTTTAGAGTCCTTCCATAATTTGGATTGTGAAGGACATTTTTTTCCACTAGTAATGGCTCTCAAGATTCTATGAGCTAGATACTACTGTCTTACACTGTTTCAAGATGCGTATGTTTGGGTACGTAGATGTGAGTTGTGTCAACAGTTTATTAGAAAATCTAAATTGACTGCATTACCTCTAAAACTAGTTGTAATTGAAGAACCTTTTCAAAAATTGGGTATTGATTTCATTGGCACCGTGAACCCTTCCTCAAGTTCTGGACATGACTATGTTCTCACCATGATAGACTATTTTACCAAGTGGGTGGAAGCCATTCCAACTAAGCATGCTACTTCGGAAGTGGTATGAAATTTTCTTAAAGAAAATATTATTTCCTGATTTGGGGTCCCAACTAAGATTGTACCAGATAATGTTGCTTGTTTATCTTCTCATGAGGTTACTAAGTTTTGCTATAATTACGGGATTATTCTTTCCCACTCCTCTGACTATTATCCGCAAGGAAATGGTCAAATAGAATCAAGTAACAAAAATCTGGTTACTATTATCAGGAAATTGGTAGATGATAATCAGAGAAATTTGCATAAAGCATTGTTCGATGCTTTGTGGGTAGACATGATTACACCCAAGAGGGCAATAGGTATGTCACCATTTTAGCTTCTGTATGGTTTGAATGTGGAGATACCAATCACCCTAGAACTACCAACACTAAAGTTGGCAAAGGCAATCGAAGATCAAATTTTCAAAAATTCTATTGATAAAAGGATAATGTGCCTAACCGAACTAGATGAGTAACGAACTATGGTAGTGAACCGTATCACTGCACATCAAAATCAAGTAAAGAAACTCTTCGACAAGAGAGTAAGGATTCATGATTTTCAGATTGGATATCAAGTCTTATTGTGGGACACGAGGAGAAAATAAAAAAGAATTCATGGAAAATTTGATTCCTTGTAAAGATGTCTATTTACCATTCATCATATCAATGGTGAAAGTAGCTTCTTACTAGAATATCAATATGGAACACCATTTTCACTGCCTCACATTGGGCAGTATCTGAAGCACTTCAGTCCTTGAAGCATCAGATAAGTCTAGTTATACATTTATATAGTCTTTGTTTGTTTTGTGTTATTCATTTGGTTTTTTGGGATCTTTCTCTTTTTGGTTGGCTTGATTTTGTGGCCCAATGGCATGGATGAAGGCACTTAGAGTCTGGATTCTACTCCCCTCGATCATTTCAAAATACAATTGATGGAAGTTCCCCAACTAGAGCTAGTTGTTGTTCCCAAAACCAGTCACTTGTTTTTGTGGACAACCTGTTGACCATTTTCATCCTGCAGGCCAAGAATGGTCTCCTTCTTTCTCAAAAATGTTCTGAGCAGTCAAGTTATTCAATTTCATAAGCCTTTTCAGCTAAAGAAATTGTAGGTTCAAAAGGTGGATTTTTGCAAGAATAAATTACAAAATACTTGAAGGCATTTCCTAAAATTGATAAGGATGGTTCAACGTCGAGGTTCAATGATATACGGTTCAACGACGGGGTTCAATGATTTGAAATAAATGCTGCCAAACTATTGAACCGTTGAACCATTGAAATCCACTTCAAAATAGTTCAAAGGTTCAAAAAATTTCAAATGGAAGGTTCTAGCGAAAGGTTCAAACAATTGGTTCAATGATACAAATTGAATTCATAAGAAGATTGAGTGAACATGACTCTTTGCAAAACATAAAATATTGAACCATTGAACCGATGAACTATAAAAAGACGGTTTAAGTTTAAAAATGGTTCAAGCAATTGGTGACGTCCCTATGAACATCAAATTTAAAATCATGGAATAACTATTGATTTTCAAATAACGCAGACCCAAGGATAAACTCAATGATCCACTGAGAAAGAAGCCAGAAAAAGGCGAGAAGATAGCCCTGAGAACTCAGATCACTAGGAAGAGACAAAATATAGCAAGGAAAGAGGGAATCAAATAGAGAATCCAGAAGTGTTGGCAGAAGAGTTATTCCAGTGGATGGAACAATCCACCAAGTGGATATCAGAGAGCGCAAGCATTCAATGGCGTGGCCTATTTTTCTTTGTTTGAGTAAAGATGAGTGGACAGTCATGTAAGTATCATAAAGAGGAGTGGCCTTGCCTTTCAGAGGATCAGGTGACCCATGCTTTGGAGAAGACATTTGATATAAGTTAAATGCCAAAGTCAAGACTAGTAACCTCCTCCAGCATGGCCCCTGCACAGAACTTCCTCTTTCCAATGCATTCAATGTAGCATGGGCCATTGTGTGAAAACAAGTGCCAAAGTCTTTCTTTAGATGCTATATATTGTAATCTCTCATTTTGGATAAAGGGAGATCTCTCAGTTATTAGAAGCAAAACTCTGCCTAAATTGAAAGTCATTTTTGAGACTTTGAGCTCAGATTGTTAATCATATTTTATCAGGTGAATGAGATAGCAAGTGACCTTTCAAACTTTGTGTTGAAATAACTTGTGTTATGTAGTAAATTGTTCTTATGTCTCTTTCCTAAATAAAGTCTTATCTGTTTGATCAAATAAGTAGAGCAAGTGAAAATAATCTAGAAGATGTCCTAAAGCCGATTGTGGAGACTTTGTGCTACCATAATTGTCTTTAGCTTGTGTGTTTTGCATTTCAGCACAAAGGATATTGGAAAGGCTTTGAACTACTTTTATCCTTTCTGATCATATACTCTGTTGTAGTTTTTAGTGGAGACTTTGGGCTGCACTTCATTCTACTATGATATTAGTCCTAAATTAGTAAGAGAAGCAATGAAAGACTGTGCTTTTGTGGGTTTCTTATGGATCCAGTTACTATCCGAGAAGTTTTCCTACTATTTACTGAACATCATTTCTGAAAGAAGAGAATTGATTTCAGTTATTGCACAGGAATTTTCCTTTACCTTGTTCATAATGAGATTTGTATTTAGTTGTCAAGTGTATTATGAGATTTGTAATAGATCTTACTACTTATGTATAAGAAATCAAGGCTCTCTACAAGATCTTGTTCATTATAGGGATGAAAGATATGTATTTATTCATTAGAGAGATCATCCAACATAAAGATGGCCTCCTTACAATTTATCAACACAACTCTTCATTTCATGGTTCAAATTTAGATTCTTTTATTGAACTTCGATTTCATAAGAGCAAAGAATCCCACTCTCCTACAATAACCATGAATTATCAAAAAAAATATCACAATAACTTAATCTATATATTGTATTAGATTTTAAAAAAATAAATAAATAAATAAAACTCTGATACACAATACTTATAAGAATTTGTTATCTAATTATTATAAATTTTGAAAACATCAAATCTCTTATACTTATATTTTATGTTTTATCTATTTTTTCTCATATAAATTTTTATTTAAAATGTCCTTTTTCTCTTCTCACAATCCTAATAACTTTGATGCTTTTTAAACAATACAATATTAGTTACATAGTCTCTAAGCCTTCTCTAAATCATTTATTGCTTTAAGTTTAGGTTAATCAATTAAGTATGATTTGTTGTATCACATTTTGGTTAGGCCTCCTAAATTTTTAGGAATGGTTGGAACTTGGTTGCATTTTGATAAACCCTTCCATACACGGTAGTAGGTACACACGTTTTTCTTTCTCGGTTCATCGACCCTATGTTTTACGGAAGTATAAATTTGTTAAATCGGCCATTTTTTCCCTCCGACATGGTAGGAAGGTGTTCGATTTACCTTTGGAAGCTTTGGAACTTTATTTGGATTTGGATTCCAAAGCCTTTGAATCTTGGTGTAGCTTTTGTACGGAGAAACACAATGTTTTGAATATTTAAAGTAGGCAAAATTGTTTTTTAATTAAAAAAAGTACATAATAATGTGGCATGGCTTTTGAAATTAAATAATGTATATACTTGTTTTTGTTTTTGTTGTTTAAATTAGTGAGTTCCTTCATTTAAGGAGTGATGAGTAAGGGGTATTTATGTTTTTAAAATCATTTAAGGTATGATCTTGGGTTTAATCATTGGATTTTATGTGTCGAGTAATTAGAAGGATTTGTATTTTTATTACAACATGTGCAATATCATAATACACACTGAAAGAAATGGTGGAGCTTTGTGAAAAATTATACGTATATAAATATACGAGTAAGCAATGATAGAGTAATACGGGAAAGTGGTTTTCCATCAAAATGCAAGACATTTATTTATATTATTTTAAATTAGTCTTAATTAGATTTAATCAAATAAAGCAGTAAATTATATAAAATTTATAATAAGGAATATTTTAAAATCAACAATAAATGATACAAAGATTGATTAGAATAATATATAATTTATCGTGAATTTTGAGATAGTCATTAGAAATATTGGAAAATTAGTCCAAATAATACGGCGAAGAAAACTCAAAAAGCTTGTGATAAACATAATTATTTTTTTCTAATGAATAATTTTGGAAGAGTGAAGACATTTTTAGTGAAATGTAGATATGTGAAAACTAATTTGACAATCCTTTTTGTTTGTTCTCTAGTCTACAAAATCCTCACTTTTTTGAAATTCCTCACATATTTATGGGAAACTAATCTCTTTCTTTGTAAACGTAACAACTCATTATAGATCTATAAAAATGAGGGATTCATTAGGGCACCTTTGTTATCCCTCTATTACTATCAAACCCCTACACTGAAATAAATTTAAAAAATGACTCTCAATGCAAGTCAACAAATAATTAGTAAATCTAGGGTCTAGTCCTATATAATTTTTTGTGCTAGAATGAATACGTGGCAAAGGAAATAAATACTTTAGTTTTGCCATAAATACTTGAATTTTGTTCTTTCACTTTCATAATAGAGTTCAAAAAACTAGAATCTGTGTCTTTGTCAATTATTCTGTCCAATATGCATTAATGAAGCTATATACATATAGACTTCTCAACTTCAAATTAGGACCAAAATAGTTACATAAGGAAATGCACAAATGGTGGGGAGGGACAATAAATTGGGAACATGAGGCATAGGGGATCCAAAACAAGGGTCACAATGGCCTACACAAAACCATACATAGTACAATCCTAATGATCTAGAACTATACATTGTACATTTTTGGGGAAAGATATGGAACCCAAGAAAATAGAGAAGGAAGGTAGGAGACATGAGATAAAAAGGAGAAAGGAGAAATAAACAAAAGGATAACAAGGAACACAGGGAAAATAAACCATTAAGAGCATAACATTAATTGATAATTGATAAACACACAAGTACCTTAAAATCATGTAATTTCATAAATAATAACTACCCTCGCACTAAAATTCTATGCATGCAAAAATAATGTTGTAGAAGATTTGTCACAAAAAATTGAACCTAAAAATTCTCAAGTAGAACTGTAATGATTGTCACCTAGAAATTTAGATGTAATATGAGAAGGTTACCAAGACTTTACACTTCACTTTAACGAGTTAGTTAGAATATATAAGTCCAATCTTGGAAAAGTGTCTTAAATAAAAATGATTGTATAGGTTTGTTTACCTAGTTCTAATCTTCACTTCCCTACCTTCAGTAGGGAAGGCTTAGAGAATTGGGGGTATAAATTATGGTTAGGTTGACTAGCATCCATTAATTAGCCCTCTAATAGTCAAAACCCATAAAGTAAAATTCTGAAATCATTGGAAACTTTGGAATAATAGAATATGCCTCTCATGTAACAAAAATATACTCAATGGTAGATGTATAGTTAATAGTTCTTGCGTGTGTAAATGGATTACAAAAATTATTTATTTATATGTCATTTTGACTTCCAATGGCTAGAATATTAAAGAGCAAAAAGGGGTAGATAGATCCATCCATTCAATGTAGAGAGATAAAATGGCCACCAAGACCATACGGTATGGTCTAGAAAGACTATTAAGACCAAATAATATTATCTAGATAGTGTGAATTGTGGCTTAGAAAGATATAATTGAAGTTTTCATGGGGAGCTGAGAAAGGGGGTGTAGGGATTTGAAAGTCTATCAATGTACTGATATTTCCCAATTTGGATAAAATTAGCTATACATGGACTAATGTGCAAAACCAACATAAATTGACATAAAATAAAGGCCAAGAAACCATTTTTAGATACTACATTTTTTCTCCATTTGAGGTGCATGTTTAGCCATGAAGTAGGTGGTGTAGGTATTAACTTAAAGTTAGAACATATAAATGATTATAAAAATGATACAATGGATATGGATATTTAGGACCATAAATGAAAGATTTTGGAACTTAAAAAACCATTTTCCTATACAAACATGGGTGGGTGGAAAATAAAAATGTTATAGATGGAAACTAATTACAACACTATGCTTCCTTTTTCCTTAGTATGTAACAGAGGTCCCATGGGTTCATCGTACCATCAAAGGTGATAATTAGATGGGTGGAGTTAGTACCCTATATCTCCTCACTTAAAGAGCCTCTAGATGAAAGCTCAAATGTTGGCCCCAAATTTTGGATAAGTGTTTGTCCATTTTAGCATAGAACTGGCATGGCATGGAATGACCATAGTGTAAAGAGTCTATGGCATGAAACTTGTTAGGCGCAGAAGCACCATGGTACAAAACCTACAGGGCACAAGAGGACCCAATCAAATGAGAATTATTCATGAGGAACCCAAGAGCATAGGACTTAGAATGATAGTGGAAGACTTGGGGAGCTCATGGGAAGTGGGAGAGGTTAAGGAATGATTCATAAGGGTCACCTAGACCTCATTCTTCAGAATTTTTACACCATCCCGTAGGGAGACAAACGCATGGAAATAAGGATCTATCATAGTGCAAGTATATAGGGGGCACAAAATCTCGGATCACTAGGAGAAGTTAGTTTATTGAATGCCATGACACTCAATCTGTTGAGAGTTTATTGGATAATTAATCTTGTCATTACTACTGTAAACACTTAGTCAAGGATAAACAAGTATAAATACCCCTGTTGTAAAATGTTGTGATGATGGATAGTTATTTATTTTGATTCTTAATCTTAATATATGAGTTGTGGACATTATATAACTTCTTGTGTTCATGACAATTGAATGTGATGTGTTGTGTTTAGTTGAATGTAATTATTAGAACTTAGTATGAAATCTAACCTATTATTTCTTTCTCTAAGGTAACAACATTAACTAGAAATGGTAGTACTTTGTGTAATCATAATGGCTCAGCTTGGTAATCCAAAGATCTAAGTAGTTTACCTATGATTTTATATATAGTATATATGTTTAATTACATAAAGGGAAGAATATGACAATAACACTGTGCTACAAAACCTATGGGAACCAGTCTCTAGCTATGCACTTTGGGTGAGTGTGCAAGACTACTTTTATCCTTTGTGAACATATAATCTTGTATTTTTTGATGGAGACTTTGGGATGAACTTCATTCTACTATGATATTAGTCCTAAATCATAAGAGAAACAACGTAAGACTTTGTGCTTTCATGGGTTTCTTGTGGATCCAGTTACTACTCGGGAAGTTTTTCTACTGTTTACTGAACATCATTTCTGAAAGAAGAGAATTGCTTTCAGTTATTGCACAGGAATTTTCCTTTACCTTGTGAACATCATCTATGAAAAAAGAGAGATGGATGGTATGATCTCACCTCTAAGTTTATTTGCAGTTTATATTGGTATATTATAGTTTATAGGGAGCCTCCCCTTGCTGAGAGGAGAGATTTATCTCATTATGCTATGGTTGATATACCTATTTTGCCTTCAGTTAGTTGACAACAAAATATTCACCCAACAATTTTTTGGTGACTCTGTTGGGGATACGAATGCATAATTTAAAGCCTCAAACTTCAAATTGAAGTATTTTTAGTCCTTTTTCATTTTACACTCTGGCAGATCCACCATACATGCGAAGCTAGAGAGCTCAAGGTATTTTTGTTCCTATATTTGAGTTGGTGCAATGAAATAATTTTGAAATTTTTTCTCCACCATCTTGCCTTTAGCTTACCAGGAGTTTTCCTCCTAGCAACATCAGATCTCCAATACCAGACAAAGGTTCTTGTTTCAGTGATAGTAAAGTTTTTTCCATACTTACCCCACAAAGGTTTATTATCCCTCATTTTAATCGTCATATCATGGCAGCCCAAGGTCCTTGGGGCAACACTTTTGGTCCTCTCAATCTAACCCCACCTTTACATGAACTGCCTCGTAGTTTAAAAAAGAATTTTCCCAAATTCTATGGTGATGGAAAAGTTCATCCTGATGAGAATATCATTGCTTTCTACGTAGCATGTGGTGTGATAGGTGTGGAATATGAAGATATAAAAGTGAGACTATTTGTAGAAACTTTGTAAGGCACTGCTGTGGATTGGTTTATCACCTTTAAGCTCAAACTATAACTAATTGGGACACTCTCATGGCCAAGTTTGAGGCTATGTTCAAACCCGTTAAAGATGCACATGCCTTGTTGGCTAAGCTTACGCAAATGAAGAAGGAGCCCCATAATCCTATGAGAGACCTCATTGCTAAATTTAATAAGCTGAGGAACATAATTCCTACAATTTCTAAACCAACACTAGAGAATCTTAAGTACTTTTTCATCAATTCCCAACTTTCTAAAGTAAGTTTTTTGTTGAGGTGGGCTGGCCCTATAGATCTGTCTGTAGCTCAAATTTTAGCTACTGAGGTCAAAGATGATCTTATCCTGGCAGGTAAGATTAGAAAAGATTCTAATAAAAATAAATTTCCCTCATCTGTTGAAATTTCTTTCACGACTACCACAGATCTTATGGTGCAAAAGTTAGCAAATAAGTTGTTATCTCTAAAAAGGCAAATGGCCCAAGGAATGTCTGTTCCTCCTTCTTATCAAGATATACCAAGGAAGACATTCCCTAACCATTCATATAAAAGCAATGCTAATAGGAACCAAGGGCAACCCAATCACCTTCCTCCCGCACAAGGGAAGCTTGCCATTGAAGCAACACTGACTAACTCAGTAATTGGTTATCATGAAGCTAGACATGATTTCTATTTCCAACCTAAGTTGGACCAAGAAGATGATGCTAATCTCTTTGCAGAAGGAGAATAAGAATTAACTGGTGACTCCAACATTGGTTTTCTAAATTACCAAGATGAAGCTAGAAGAAAGAGAGAAGTGTTTGATGGATCATATGCTATTTTTACTAGGTCCTAGAACTAGTCAACTCAACTAGCTAATAAGGAAAAAGTAGGAGAAGAACCTCAGCCAGTAATTTCAATTGCTAAAAAGGGGACTTCACTACCTTTCCAATCAAAGGACCTAGTGATCAATAAGAAAGTAAATACCTCAAACCATCCTGTACCTTCTGCTTCTATTCCTCAGACCAGTGCCACACCCAATAAAGATTAGGATGATGTAATCCCTTCCTCTATTTCTAGTTCATTTCAATTATTTGATATAATTGATCATGCTAAAAAGACCAAGATTCAAATGACTGAAGTTGAGTACTTACAAGCCAATCCTGAACAGTTCGATAGGTTGGCTGAATACATAAAAAAACCATCCCTACAGGACAAGACTTTCAAAAGTGAATCATGATTCCTCAAAGAACAAATCCACCCAAAATAATCTTGTCTCTACTCCTCTTGTTGCCCCCAGGAAAATAGAACCTTTCTATGTTTCTTTGTTAATAAATAGTCATAAGTTGAGCAACTATATAATAGACTCTGGAGCTTCTGATAATATTAAGCCTACCAAGGTAGCAGATTCTCTTGGTCTTACCTTAACTAAACTTTTGGGAGATGCTTTGCTATGGAAAATAATCAAGTACCACTCCTAGGTCATATCAAAGATGCCCAATTTGCATTCACAGCTTTTCCAGATAAAAGGATTAAAATGACAGTCTTGGTGGCTGATGTTCCAACTTCATATGGTATTCTGCTCAGATGTATTTTTTGCAAGGATGTAGGTGGAGAGTTGAATATGGATCTGTCTAAAGCAATAATGCTTGTTAAAGGCATCATAAAAAAATTTCTTCCTGAGAAAGAGTCAAAATATATTGTCACCCAAACATCAGATCTCAAAGCTCAAATTTTATTTGAATCATCAGGAATGGGTAAGTATTTCCTAACCACTAAAGATATTTTTAGCTCATCAGATGAAGGTTCATTAGGTGACAAATCAAAAAATTCAGATAGAAAATTAGAAGAATGTTTAAGGCAAAGTTTAGGCAAAAAATAATCTTCCCTTACTAACAAAGAGAAATATTTGAGAAGATCAAATTCTAATAACGTTTGGATTTTAGAATTTGATGGCAGTTTCTCTTCTACCGGTTCTGGAGCTAGAATTATTTTGATATCCCCTCAAGGAGAAATTTTTCCTTAATTATATAAGTTACAATTCAATAATACCAACGACACCACCGAGTATGAATCTTTGTTGCTTGGATTGAAAGTTGCTCATGCTAAATGTATTAAGATTCTTCATGCTCGAGGAGATGCCGAACTAGGGGTTTGTCAGGTAAGGAATCTGTACCAAATTAAGAATGAAAGATTGTGACATCATTATAATCTTGTATGGGATTACATTGAAAGTTTTGATGCTTTCAATATTTCTATTGTGCTGAGAGAATTTAATGATCGTGCAGATTCATTGGCTATCTCCGCAACCCTCATGGTTCCCCATAAGGATTTCAGAGGGAACAAGTACACTATTGAGGCTGTCTTTTGACCAAGTGTACCTGATAATGCCAATCATTGGTAGGTGTTTAATGATGACAATCAAATCATTGCTTTTCTAGAAAAGGTGGATAGTTTTAAGGAGCTTTATTTTGAAGGTAGTGAATCTCCACCATGGGAATCAGTTCCTAAAATAGATTCAAAAATTGGTGAAGAGTTACTTCAACTCAAGGGGAATAAAATTCCAAAGGTTTGGTTTCTCTTGAAAAGTTATTTGATAAGCATAACAGGTATGTCAAGTAGCAACAAATGGATTCAAGTTCCTCCAAGGAGTTTGATCAAATAAATTTGAGTACAGAAGAAAATCCCAAAATGGTCAACATTGGGAATTACTACACTTTTGATGAAAAGCTAAAATTTGTTGTTCTTCTTCACCATTACATTAATTTTTTGGCGTATTCTTATGATTATTTGAAATATTTCGACCTTGAAGAAATTTGGCATGAAATTCCTCTTAAAGTTGGGTCATTGCCTCACAAGCAAAAGTAAAGGCAATACAACCTTAAAAGATCAGGTACTATCCTTTCTAAGATCCAGAAGATGCTGAATGCAAGAATTATTTTTCCAATTCATCATTCCACCTGGATTGCGAACATAGTTCTGATGAGAAAAAGGAATGGAGAAATTCATATCTGTGTTAATTTTAGAAACTTAAATCAATCTTCTCTAAAGGATAACTACCCCTTACCCATCATGGATCAAGTGTTGCAAATAGTGACTAGTTTAGAAATGTTATCAATGTTAGATGGTTTTTTTGAGTATAATCAAGTGGAATTTAATGAAGCAAACCAACATAAAACCACTTTCACTACACCGTGGGGAACTTTTGCATATCGCATAATGCCTTTTGGTCTGATCAATTCTAGCACCACTTCCCAGAGAGTAATGGATCTTGCCTTCAGAGATGAAATAGGAAAGTTTATTATGGTATATCTTGATGACTTAACCATTTTTTCCAAACATCATCCTGATCATGTGCATCATTTACAACAAGTGCTGGAACGTTGTCAACAAAATGGTATTTCTCTTAGTCCCAAGAATTCAATTTTTGGGGTTACAGAAGGTAAACTTATCGGTCATATTGTATCCTGAGAAAGCATAAAAATTGACTCAGAAAGAGTCAAATCTATCCAAAATCTTACTCTTCTTTCTAGTTAGATTGCAGTTCACTCTTTCTTTGGAAATGTGAATTGTCTACGAAGATTCATTCTAGAATTCATAGAGAAGACTCGACACATTATTGACATGATGAAGGGTAAATCTACTTTCCATTGGACTGCACAAGGTAAGTCAAAATTTAAAGATATCAAGAAAGTAATCGTTCATGCCCCAATCCTGGTTTGTTTGGATTATACCAAAGACTTCGTAGTATACAGCTACACTTTTGAACATACACTTTCAGCCATTTTGGTTCAACAAAACAAATAAGGTGTGGAATCTCCCATATCATTTATGGGTTGTCCTCTCAAAGCTCATGAATTAAAATATTAAAACATGGATAAGCATGCTTATGCCATTGTTAAGGTAGTAAAGCATTTTAGATTTTATATCCTAAATTCACATACTGATGTTCTGGTGCCTGATACAACAGTGAAGTCCATTCTAACTCAACAGGAGTTTGGTACTAAAAGGGGCAATTAGATTGTAAAATTTAGGAGTTTTATATTGATATCAAGCCTACTAATCTTGTGTAGGGAAAAGGTCTCTACCAATTAATTGTTGATAACATACCAAAGGAAAAAGAACATGAAGAAATAGAGGTTGGAGATGTGCCTACAGTTCTCTTTGTCACTACTGCTAATGAGTGGTATTCCAATATCACTCATTTTCTTGTCTATGGTGAATGTCTGACCCATCTATCCTAAAAAGAGAAAATGAATGTTAAGTTGAAGGCTATTAACTATGTCTTTTGGGACAATGGTTTGTACAAAATAAGTCTTGATGGGGTATTTCTTCGTTGCATCGATAAGGTGCAACAAAGTAAACTTTTGGAGTCCTTCCATAATTTGGATTGTGGAGGACATTTTTTTGCACCAGTAATGGCTCACAAGATTCTATGAGCTAGATACTATTGTCCTACACTATTTCAAGATGCATATGTTTGGGTACATAGATGTGAGTTGTGAAAACAATTTGTTAGAAAACCTAAATTGACTACATTACCTCCCAAACCAGTGGTAATTGAAGAACTTTTTCAATAATGGGGTATTGACTTAATTGGCATCGTGAACCTATCCTCAAGTGATGGACATGACTATGTTCTCACCGCGACAGACTATTTTACCAAGTGGGTGGAAGCCATTCTAACTAAGCATGCTACTTTGGAAGTGGTATGCAATTTTCTTAAAGAAAATATTATTTCCTAATTTGGGGTCCCAACTAAGATTGTAACAAATAATTTTGCTTGTTTCTCTTCTCATGAGGTTACTAAGTTTTGATATAATTATGGGATTATTATTTCCCACTCCTCTGACTATTATCCGCAAGGAAATGGTCAAGCAGAATCAAGTAACAAAAATTTGGTTACTATTATCAGGAAACTGGTAGACGATAATCAGAGAACTTGGCATAAAGCATTGTTCGATGCTTTGTGGGTAGACATGATTACACCCAAGAGGGCAATAGGTATGTCACCATTTCAACTTCTATATGGTTTGAATGTGGAGATACCAATCACCCTAGAACTACCAGCACTGAAATTGGCAAAGGTAGTTGAAGATCAAACTTTCAAAAATTCTATTGATAAAAGGATCATGTGCCTAACTGAACTAGATGAGCAACAAACTATGGTAGTGAACCGTATCACTGCACATCAAAATCAAGTAAAGAAACTCTTCGACAAGAGAGTAAGGATTTATGATTTTTAGATTGGAGATCAAGCTTTATTGTGGGACAAGAGGAGAGAATCAAAAGGAATGCATGGAAAATTTGATTCCTTGTGGAGAGGTCCATTTACCATTCATCAGATCTATGGTGAAAGTATCTTCTTACTAGAATATCAAGATGGAACACCATTTTCACTTCCTCATAGTGGGCAGTATCTGAAGCACTTCAATCCTTGAAGCATCAGACAAGTCTAATTGTACATTTGTATAGTTTTTATTTGTTTTGTGTTGTTCATTTGGTTTTTTGGCATCTTTCTCTTTTTGGTTGGCTTGATTCCGTGACCAAATGGCATGGATGAAGGCACTTAGAGTCTAGATTCTACTCCCCTTGATCGTTTTAAAATACAATTGATGGAAGTTCCCCAACTAGAGCCAGCTATTGTTCCCAAAACCAGTCACTTATTTTTGTGGACAACCTGTTGACCATTTTGGTCCTACAAGCTAAGAATGGTCTCATTATTTCTCAAAAATGTTCTGAGTAGTCAAGTAATTCAATTGCATAAGACTTATCAGCTAAGGAAATCATAGGTTCAAAAGGTGTATTTTTGCAAGAAGAAATTGCAAAATACTTGAAGGCATTTCCTAAAATTGATAAGGATGGTTCAACGCTGAGGTTCAATGATATATGGTTCAACGATGGGGTTCAATGATTTGAAATGAATGCCACTGAAACCATTAAACTGTTAAACCATTGAACCATTGAACTCCACTTCAAAATGGTTCAAAGGTTTAAAAAGGTTTGAATGGAAGGTTCTAGCGAAAGGTTCAAACAATTGGTTCAATGATACAAATTGAATTCATAAGAAGACTGAGCGAATGTGACTCTTTGCAAAACATAAAATATTGAACCGTCAAACTATTGAACTAGTGAACTCTAAAAAGATGGTTCAAGTTTCAAAATGGTTCAAGCAATCAGTGACGTCCCCATGAATGTCAAATTCTAGATAATGGAATAACTGTTGATTTTTAAATAATGCAGACCTAAGGATAAACTCAATGGTATGATGAGAAAGAAGCCAACATAAGGTGATAAGATAGCCTCGAGAGCTTGGATCACCAAGAAGAGACAAAATATAGCAAGAAAAGAGGGAATCAAACAAAGAATCTAGAAGTGTTGGTAAAAGAGTTATTCTAGTGGATGCTATAGTCCACCAAGTGGATATCAGAGAGTGCAAGCATTCAATAGCGTGGCTTATTTTTCTTCGTTTGAGTAAAGACAAGTGGACAGTCGTGTAAGTATCATAAAGAGGATCGGCCTTGCCTTTCAGAGGATCAGGCAACCCATGCTTTAGAGAAGACATTTGATATGAGTTAAATGCCAAAGTCAAGACTGGTAACCTGCTCCAGCATGGCCCTTGCATAAAACTTCCTCTTTCCAATACATTCAATGCAGCATGGGCTATTGTGTGAAAACAAGTGCCAAAGTCTTTCTTTGGATGCTATATATTGTAATCTCTCATTTCAGATAAAGGGAGATCTCTCAGTTATTAGAAGCAAAACTCTACCTAAATTGAAAGTCATTTTTGAGACTTTGAGCTCAGATTGTTAATCATATTTTATCAGGTGAATGAGATAGCAAGTGACCTTTCAAACTTTGTGTTGAAATAACTTGTGTTATGTAGGAAATTGTTCTTATATCTCTTTCCTAAATACAGTCTTATCTATTTGATCAAATAAGTATAGCAATTGAAAATAATCTGGAAGATGTCCTGGATCTGATTGTGGAGACTTTGTGCTACCATAATTGTCTTTAGCTTGTGTGTTTTGCATTTTAGCACAAAGGATATTGGAAAGGCTTTGAACTAATTTTATCCTTTGTGATCATATACTCTGTTGTAGTTTTTGGTGGAGACTTTGGGCTACACTTCATTCTACTATGATATTAGTCCTAAATTAGTAAGAGAAGCAATGAAAGACTTTGTCCTTTTGTGGGTTTTTTGTGGATCCAGTTACTATCCGGGAAGTTTTCCTGCTATTTACTGAACATCATTTCTGAAAGAAGAGAATTGCTTTCAGTTATTGCATAGGAATTTTCTTTTACCTTGTGAACATCATCTCTAAAAAAAGAGAGATGGAAGGTATGATTTCACATCTGAGTCTATTTTCAGTTTATATTGGTATATTATAGTTTATAGGGAGCCTCCCCTTGCTGAGAGGAGAGATTTATCTCATTACGTTGTGGCTGATATACCCATTTTGCCTTCAATTAGTTGACGACAAAATATTCACCCAATAGTGTTCATAACTTTTCTACTTTTTTGCCTGCTTGATGTTGGTTTTAATAAAGTTCTAATTTAAATTCAAGAGGTTTATAAATACACATGGACATTAGTGTATTTGCAATCATATCTAAAAGGTGTTAAATAATCTAAAGGAAATCTAAAAAAGAATCTAGTATTTATTGTCATAATATTATATTGAGTATTTATAATAATTATAAATAAATCATGTATTTAGGAGCCTTTTTTGTATCACTAAAGATCACAATTGATACATTACATCACATTAGATTGTTTGGTTGAATCATGACTGTATTTACTTGGTGTGCTATCTTCAATTATTGTATAGCATTGAGGATGCTAATAAGTAGTCTTTGCTTAATAACCTTGTTCACCTTGAATACAAGGCCCCTAATAAATCAATTTTCTTATCCTTTACAGGTGAAACTTCCCTATTAAGGTTTGAATAAAAGTAATATCATAATGATCAATGTGAAGTTTGAGAATATTGAGCAAGGTTTTTGGAACCCCAAAGCTAACAACATTATTGTCATAACATATTTTATCTACCTATTATTTTCCATAAACATGTTGTCCATAATTTTGGGGCTCAAAAACGTATTGTGCATGGTTCTAGGGCCTAAAAACATGGAAGTGTAAAGTTTTAGGGAGGTGTTTAGTTCACCATAAATTTTCAAGGTTCTCATTGTCTTGCCCAAAAAACTATTTTTTGCTGTTATATTTTGGTGATTCTTTCTAAATTATTCATAAATTAATATACTCTTCTATATTTTATTATACTTAAGAGACAATTTTTCCAAATTTAGTTTTAGGATGCCAAAGTAAAAATGTGTATCTTCTAAACTTTAATTTTTTTTTATAAAATATATCCATATATTAGAAAGAGAGAAATATACAAATAATTCACCAAAAAAAAGGCAGTATGAGAGCACACCATGACACATTAGGCAGAGTTTAAGAGCAAAACCAAAGTATCAAGAAATAACTAGGCAGAGCCTAGAAACAAGCAACTATCACAAAGACATAAAAAGGGAGAAATTTTAGGTATCAAGAGCAAGGCCCATAGCCGAAGGATCCATATCATCCAGACCCCAACCTAAGCTTGGAAAATCATTGCCATATGGAATAGGCTCCCAGCTAGTGACTTGGGCAGTGTCTGTATCATCATTAGCTTGTGTCCGAGTGGGCACCTATACTTAGTAGTAAAAATTGGTATCAAGGTGATAGAGTTAGTATTTCCATGGTATCCAAAAAATTACATGCAAAACAATAATTTCCATATGTAATTAATTTTTATTTAATTTGGCATCCACCCCCTTCATTTTTTAGTTGTTTTCCATGTAGTAATATTGCTTCATAAATTAAGATGTATGGCAGACACATCAATTAGACATACTAGATAGCCATTAAATGATCTTCAATCATCTATGAAATTATGTGAACAAGGGAAGAACACTTGGTATGTTTAATTTATGTATTTCCTATAGGGAATTGTATTGATATTAATCCTCTGCCTCCTAATACATTTTCCATCAATGTCCCCAACATGTTAAAAATAGATATTCATATAGGCATTAGGGATGAGATTAAAAAATCCTACATAAAATCAACTTGGACATAACCATTAGAACTATTAACACAAATGCATCACTAGTTAGATCACTAGACCTTAAAATAGAAGATGGACTTATAATTACTCCTAAGTACACCATGTTCTGTTTTGGTTTAAAATTTATTTAGATCAGTTGCATATATGTTCTAATCAACTTTGGATGAATATATAACACTTTCTTGTGCAACATCAATGCATAGTAAACTTTGCAATAATGAACAATAAATAAATGAACGTTTTGTATTCAGTTGTCAAGTGTATTATGAGATTTGTAATAGATTTTACTACTTATGTATAAGAAATCAAGGCTCTCTACAAGATCTTGTTCATTATAGGGATGAAAGATATGTAGCTATTCATTAGAGAGATCATCCAACATAAAGATGGCCTCCTTAAAAGTTATCAACACAACTCTTCATTTCATGGTTCAAATTTAGATTCTTTTATTAAACTTCGATTTCAGAAGAGCAAAGAATCCCACTCTCCTACAATAACCATGAATTATAAAAAAAAATATCACAATAACTTAATCTATATATTTTATTAGAAAATATTTTTTTTAAAATAAAAATTTGATACATAGTACTTGTAAAAACTTGTTATCTAATTATTATAAATTGTGAAAACATCAAATCTCTTATACTTATATTTTATCTATTTTTTCTCATATAAATTTTTATATAAAATGTACTTTTCTCTTCTCACAATCCTAATAACTTTGATGCTTTTTAAACAATATAATATTATTTATATATTCTCTAAGCCTTCTCTAAATCATTTATATAAGCAATCATCATCCTCATCATTCAAGTACAACCCCTTCATTATAAAATTGTACTTTAAATTTATGTGAAATGTATATTTAAATTATTTGTTGATAATATGTTGTATATTTTTTATGATCTATATTCTAATTGACATATATTTAAGTAGTTTGAGTTCATATTTTATATAATTCATTTTATTGATATTCATAATATTGTAATACCATTTTAAAAGTTACATATTTACGTGTTTACATATACTTATACATATAACAATCAAAAATATATTTTTGTATCATAAAAAATTGAATAAATACAATTAAAAAAAAGAATTATTGTGATAATTTTTCTTAAAAAATTCCAAACAAAATTATATATACTTTATAATCCTTGTGAATACTATTTTTCTTATTCTAAATTTATTGAATAAGTTGGTTCTCTTCATTTAAATATTAAGCATATCTTACGGAGTCATTACTTTCTCAAAATAATAACATAGATGGAGTTTGAGTTAGGTCAATTTTTTTTTTCAAAAATGAAGATGTTTCCTATATTGCAACATGTGCAATATCATAATACACACTGAAAGAAATGGTGGAGCTTTGTGAAAAATTATACTAATAAATATACGAGTAAGCAAGGATAGAGGAATATGGGAAAGTGGTGATCCATCAAAATGCAATACATTTATTTATATTAATTAAAATTAGTTTTAATCAAATAAAACAATAAATTATATCAAATTTATAATAAAGAATATTTTAAAATCAATAATAAATGATACGAAGATTGATTCGAATAATATATAATTTATCATGAATTTTGAGATAGTCATTAGAAATATTGGAAAATTAGTCCAAGCAATAAGGCGAACAAAACTCAGAGAACTTGTGATAAACAAAATTATTTTTTTCTAATGCATTATTTTGGAAGAGTGAAGACATTTTCAGTAAAATGTAGATATGTGAAAACTAATTTGACAATCCTTTTTGTTTGTTCCTTAGGCTACAAAATCCTCACTTTTTTGAAATTCCTCACATATTTATGGGAAACTAATCTCTTTCTCCGCAAACGTAACAACTCATTATAGATCTATAAAAAATGAGGGATTCGCTAGGGCACCTTTGTTATCCCTCATTAATATCAAACTTCTATACTGAAACAAATTTAAAAAATGACTCTCAATGCAAGTCAACAAACAATTAGTAAATCTAGGGTCTAGTCCTATATAATTTTTTGTGTTAGAATGAATACGTGGCAAAGGAAATAAATAATTTAATTTTGCCATAAATACTTGAATTTTGTTCTTTCACTTTCATAATAGAGTTCAAAAAATAGAATCTGTGTCTTTGTCAATTATTCTATCCAATATGCATTAATGAACCTATATACTTATAGACTTCTCAACTTCAAATTAGGATCAAAATAGGTACCTAAGGAAATGCACAAATGGCAGGGAAGGACAATAAATTGGGAACATGAGGCATAAGGGACCCAAAACAAGGGTCACAATAGCCTACATAAAACCATACATAGTACAATCCTAACGATCTAGAACTATACATTGTACATTTTTGGGGAAAGGTATGGAACCCAAGAAAATAGAGAAGGAAGGTAGGAGACATGAGATAAAAATGAGAAAGGAGAAACAAACAAAAGCACAACAAGGAACATAGGGAAAATAAACCAATAAGAGCATAACATCAATCAATATTGATAAACACACAAGTACCCTAAAATCATGTAATTTCATAAATAATAACTACCCTCGTAATAAAAATTTGTGCATGCAAAAACAATGTTGTAGAAGATTTGTCACAAAAAACTGAACCTAAAAATTCTCAAGTAGAACTGTAATGATTGTCACCTAGAAATTTAGATGTGATATGAGAAGGTTACCAAGAATTTACACTTCGATTTAAAGAGTTAGTTAGAATATACAATTCCAATCTTAGAAAAGTGTCTGAAATAAAAATGATTGTATAGGTTTGTTGACCTAGTTCAGATCTTCACTTCCCTGCCTTCAATAAGGAAGGCTTAGAGAATTGGGGGTCTAAATTATGGTTACGGTGACTAGAATCCATTAATTAACCCTCTAATAGTCAAAACCCATAAAGTAGAATTGTGAAATCATTGGAAACTTTGGAATAATAGAATATGCCTCTCATGTAACAAAAATATACTCAATGCTAAATGTCTAGTTAATAGTTCTTGCGTATGTAAATGGATTACAACAATTGTTTATTTATATGTCATTTTAAATTCATATTTCATAATATTGGTGTGCATTTTGACTTCCAATGGCTAGAATATGAAAGAGATAAAAAAGGGTAGATAGATCCATCCATTCAATGTAGAGAGATAAAATGGCCACCAAGACTGTACAATATGGTCTAGAAAGACTATTAAGACTAAATAATATTATCTAGATAGTATGACTTGTGGCTCAGAAAGATATAATTTAATTTTTCCTAGGGAGTTTAGAAAGGGGGTTTAGGGGTTTGAAAGTCCATCAATATACTGATATTTCCAAATTTGGATAAAATTAGCTATACATGGACTAATGTGCAAAACCAACATAAATTGACATAAAATAAAGGCCAAGAAACCATTTTTAGATACTACATTTTTTCTCAATTTGGGGTGAATGTTTAGCCACAAAGTAGGTGGTATAGGTATGAACTTAAAATTAGAACATATAAATGATTATAAAAATGATACAATGGATATGGATATTTAGGACCATAAATGAAAGATTTTGGAACTTACAAAACCATTTTCCTATATAAACATGGGTGGGTGGAAAATAAAAATGTTATAGATGGAAACTAATTACAACACTATGCTTCCTTTTTCCTCAATATGTAACAGAGGTCCCATGGGTTCATCGTACCATCAAAGGTGATAACTAGATGGGTGGAGTTAGAACCCTATATCTCCTCACTTAAGGGGCCTCTAGATGAAAGCTCAAATGTTGGCCCCAAATTTTGGATAAGTGTTTGCCCATTTTGGCACAGAACTGGCAATGCATGGAATGACCATAGTACAGAGAGTCTATAGCATGAAACTTGTTAGGCACAGAAGCACCATGGTATGAAACCTACAGGGCACAAGAGGACCTAATAAAAGGAGAATTAGTCATGAGGAACCTAAGAACATAGGACTTAGAATGATAGTGGAAGACTTGGGGAGTGCATAGGAAGTGGGAGCGGTTAAGGAATGATTCATAAGGGTCACCTAGACCTCATTCTTCAAAAATTTTACACCAGCCCGTAGGGAGACAAACACATGGAAAAAAGGATCTATCATAGTGTGAGTATATAGGGAGCACAAAAGCTCAGGTCCCTAGGAGAAGTTAGTTGGTTGAATGCCATGACACTCAGTCTATTAAGAGTTTATTGGATAATTACTCCTATCATTATTATTGTAAACACTTGGTTAAGAATAAATAAGTATAAATACCCCTGTTGTAAAATATTGTGATGATGGATAGTTATTTATTTTGATGCTTAAGCTTAATATATGAGTTGTGGACATTATATAATTTCTTGTGTTCATAATGATTGAATGTGCTATGTTGAGTTGAGTGTAATTATTAGAACTTAGTATGAAATCTAACCTATCATTTCTTTCTCTAAGGTAACAACATTGACTAGAAATGGTAGTAGTCAATGTAATCATAATGGTTGAGCTTGGTAATCCTAGGATCTAAGTATTTTACCTATGATTTTATTTATAGTATATATGTTTAATTACATAAAGGGAATAATATGAAAATTACACTATGATACAAAACCTATGGGAACTGGTCTCTAACTATACACTTTGAGTGAGTGTGCAAGACTAAAGTCTTACGTAAAAGGGCCAACACGCTAGCTCATTGGGCTAGACTTCAATGTCAAAGCTATATTAATAATAAAAACCCTAACATTTTGGTTCCATTGCTAGGACCCATAGCATTTATTGCATAATCATGGAAGATGTTTGAGTGAATCACTCTTGAGAATATAGAACAATGGATTACCAAAGTTGAATAAATTTTTATGGTAACTTACCTTGAACCAAGAGTTTCTACATGGTAATGGATAGAGAATAATATTTATATTGCATTTTATGAAACTTTCTTTACAAAGATTTGGATTCATTTGCACACCTGGATATCTACGTATGCTCAAGGATGATCAATAAACCTTGGGAGAAGATAGTCTTGGACATTAGAATGATAAAGATCTTTAACATGACTTGGATCTTTGTGGAAATGAGCTTGTCAGCATTTGGTGAAGAGGATTTTTGAACAACTACATTTTGGAGTACATTGTAACTACTTATTCATATCCTAAAGAAGTCAAGTTCCAGTTCCACATAGAACCACGTGGCTATTATATTCAACATTTTCCATTAGAAATCAAGAAGTTATTTATTGACTGTGGACTTGAAAATATGTGGATAGAGAGATAAATCCATTTTTGTATGGGATGCACATTTAGATGGGGAATGATGAGTTGGTAAAAGATTGAAAGTTTAGAATGGTAACTAGTCAATGGGTGTTATGGAAGTGGAAGTATGATGAAGCTCGATAGAGGATTATAAGAATAAGTGGTGTAGGAAGGGATCAAGAAAAATTAGAAAGTGCTATTAGGATATTTAGGGAAGCATAGACACACAAAGAGGACCCCATCACTTTTGATCTACACCCTATGCCATTGATATCATATGAAGGAGAAACTAGCTAGATGACAGGAACTGAAGAACCAAGTTTGAACCAACCAAGCTTCATAACCATAGTGCATGCTAATTCTTTTGAATTAGACAAAGTACACATACATAATTGGGATATAGATAGTGTGGAATCAGAGACTGAGCTAGTAAGGGGCATTGGAATTGAGCCATTTGACACACATACCAACTTAACACTTTCCTTCCTTCTTTCAAGGAATTTCATGGTGTAATTTGGGATTGGCATTCAAAGTGGATAGAGTACATGCCCAAATTTGGTTAATCACCTAGCTACCATGCCCCATATCATGAGTGCTACTATTAGAGGCACTGTAGGTGGACTAGGTGGTGGCACAAGAGGAGGTAGTGGACTTCCCCCTTTAGGGATATGGCATGGAGGTTCTCAACAACCATAAATTAAAGAACCTTAGTTGACAATGGTATATTATGAAATGATGCTTTACTTACCATAATATCAAGGTGTAGAGAATGCAACTGAGCGTGTCCACAAATGTGAACTTATTTGGAGGGTGTGAGGCATCACTTCTTCTGAGCATAAAGCCACATAGTTCACAACTACACTTCTAGATTACACACACAAATAGTATATAAATTTTGACCCTCAACAAGATGTGTTCATTTATGATCAACTTAAAATGGCATTCTTTTAAGAGATTGACATTCCTGAATTTGAACAACAAAGCATAGCCATGCTAAAGGACATAAATCATGAAGTTATTGAAAGTGTGAAAGAATATGACACAAGGTTTAAAATGATTTTGTCAAGGTTGTCCTTCAAAATCAATGCAACTCAGAATGTAAAATGGTTCATGGGAGGTTTGTTACTACCCTTTTGATGAACATTATCTTAGAAGACTTTCACTAGCCTGTGCGAAGCTTTGGAAGCTACCCTCTCTGTTGAAGTAGTTAGAAGTATCGATACAGGGACCAATATTTTATGGAAGCTTATATAGATTCAATGGTATTGTATCTTGAAAAACTAACTACAAATAATGCACATGATACTTGTAGTGGTCTCTAGTGTATTGATCTTGAATTTGAAGGTCACACCCAAAGTAACTACCCATGCAAGAACATCCATGTTGTACTGAAGTAGTCATGTGAAATCTATCATAAAGAGCATGATGTACATTATTTCCCTCTTTTGTAGTGAGCAACACACTCAAAGGTGTCTGACTATTGTAAGATATGTGATGCCTATACTCATGACACTAATGACTTCCAGCTGATTAATGCCATCTATGAAGCATGAGTGCATGATACATGCCAGACTTCAGTAGCCAACAATCAAGATAATGGTGGCTATTAGGGTTGAGGTAGAGGACAAGGATGAGGGGGTGGTCATTTCCTTCATAGGGTATTTTATAAATGTGGATCCCTAGATGACTACCAAAGAGATTATCCAGACCATCCTACATGTGCTTTCTATAAAAAGGACCACTGATTGGATGAGTGTCCTGACTTGTATGCAACTATCGCTAATGAGAGAAATGAAAAGGGTGCCAACATAATACAAGTCAAGAAACCACATTGGTGTGTGTGTTCAAACACCCCAAATATTTAAAAAGTGAATATTACCATGTGTAGTGGAGGACAATCTTAATTTACCTCCAACCCTATTGAGAAAGTTTAGTGTGAAGAGCCATGAGAAAGAAAGTGTCATGATGCACAACAATAGATATATGTGCTCCATGACACAATGACATGGGTAAAATAACTCCAAGGAGAGATCCAATTCCTCAAAGACAAAGAAGCAATCCAACGTGTTGATATGCAGAAAGTAATTGAATTTCAGAATGTGGTGCATGATGACTTTTAGGAGCTATGCAAGCGTTTGCTAGAGGAAGACATTATTCCACAACTAAGTGTTTGGCTTAAGAATCATGTGAAAACACCAAATGATGTTCAACCTCAAGTCATTTTTTAGATGAAGGATCATCACCAGAATAATTCTCAATGGTAGGACACTCCTATTCCCCTTACCCCCCCAAAAGATAAAGAGATACTAGTTAATGCTACCATTGATGGATGGGTAATCTAGGATATACTAGTTGACATTGGCGTAGAAGTGAGTGTCCTCACCAAATATGCCTAAAAAAAGGCTAGTTCAACATTGCATACATCACCTCACATGTTGTTTATGGCTAACAAGACTCATGCTTTACCAATTGGTGTCCTCAAGAATGTCACAATTGATATACTTAGAGTACCCTTCAAGGAAAATTTTAAGGTTCTTGAAGTAGCTGAGGTAGATGAATTTCTAGATATATTTGGATGACCCTTGTGCTATGAAAATAATGTATAACTAATTTTAAATAAGTGGTACAATATATTTGAAAATATTGACCAATGCATTGTTATTCCCTTGGATCAAACACAGGGAGGCCCTTATATAGAACCCGTAAATGTGGAAGAAGACATTAACCACATATATAATGTCACCATCAGAAAGGATGAGAAATATGATCCTAATGTTTATGTTATCCTATAATGTATGGATACTTAATCCCTCTCTGACACTACAAGTAATGCTTATAATTATTGGGTACATAGAAACTACGACCTCACTAAAGAGTGTGTAGTGTCATTGGAAGTTGGGAGACAATTCCATGCTAGT
Source organism: Torreya grandis (assembly GCA_037957365.1). NCBI lineage: Eukaryota > Viridiplantae > Streptophyta > Pinopsida > Cupressales > Taxaceae > Torreya > Torreya grandis. The sequence goes on from JARHVA010001577.1 coordinate 1,880,278, forward strand.
TTCACAAACATTACAAGTTCATTCACCTTATTATTGAACAAGTCATGAAGGGACCAATATTATATGCACCTTTAGAAAGACTCAATGAGGCTCCATGCTTTTATGGACAAATGAAAGTCTGCAACTTTATCTAATTCCTTGAGAAATTTTATCACACTAACATTGATCGTATTTGATCTTTAGTTCATCTCTTAGATGGTACAAATACAAGATGGTGGTGAACCCATTATGATTTAATCCTTCAATTGGACCAATTACACTCTTCCATGCATCACCAGTTCTATCACAACAATAAAGTCAAGGGATTAATCATTTATAGTGGAGTAGTAGCACCTAAACCCCATATAGAATCTTGCAAGAAAATGTGGAGAAATAAAGAATCATACCTAATGGAATACTTGTGGTTACATGAATTCTATGTAAATTTATGTACCGAGGCAAAGGTATGGTATGCTCATGAAGAATGCCACATGGGAACCTGATTTTGGCATCTCTTGAAGGAAAACATGAAATCAGACCTATCTTATTCTTCTCTAAGAATGGACTTATGCCTCACCCTCTAAGACATGCATGAAGAAATTATTGGTGACATGAGTCCCATTGAAAATCATATAATAAATATCCATCATATTCTTGAATAACCTCTGCATCTCTTCATTGAACCATCAACACAAGTTCTCACACTAGAACCAATTCTTGATCAGGACCAACACAAAGAGATACATCTAGGAAAATAGAAGCTAGTGTTTCACGAGGAAGAGGGTGAAGGATCCAATCTAATTGACCCTTTGATAAACCATTTGGATGTCCCTACAGACTATGGCACATGAGATGTTCATGATATTAGTGCCAATATGGATAACCCTTAGTTAGGTCCAATTCAGACCATCCAACGCAACATCAACATAGAGCAAAAACTAAAGATGGATACTATGGGTAATTATTGGACTGACACTAAATTTAAAAAATATTTGAGCTATTAAAATAATATCAAGATTTATTTTTGAAAAGCTATAGCTAGATGAAGGGAGTTCACCCATCCTTAGGAAAAATGCATATCAAGTTGATTGATGGTGCTTGACCTGTCAAAAAGTGACCACATAGAATGAATCCCAATATACGAGCACACATCAAAGAGGAAATAAATAGTATTCTATGTGCTATAGTAATCACCTCCATTGATGAATCTGAATGTGTCAACCCCATGGTGATTAGTATTAATAAAGATAGATGCATTTGTATTTACATGGATTACTAGGTACTTAATGCATCTTGTGTCAATGATCCCTTCCCAATGCCTTTCATGAAGGAAATTATTGAAGGTGTTACTAGTTGTGAGATATATACTTTCATAGATAGATTCTTGAGATACCATCAGGTCTAGATAGATGAAGAGGAGTAGTTGAAGACTATATTTGCCATTATATAGGGATTTTTCATATATATTATCATGCCCTTTGGGTTAAAGAACACACCAGATGTGTTCTCATAGATAGCTATTGAAACCTTTAAGGATTTCATCCATAAGTTTATTCAAGTGTATTTGGATGATTGGACAACTTATGGCTTAGTCAAGGACCATTTTTCTAACCTAAGACTCATGCTTGAACACTATCGGGTATTAAAAATATCACTGAACTTAAAGAAGTGCCTATTACTACACCTTTTGATGTCCTATTAGGACACATTCTCTATAAATATGGACTTCTGGTAGACCCAACAAAGGTATCCATTATTCTTTGACTCCTAACACCCAAGTCTTATTACGAGGTCCATGCCTTCCTTGGACATATTGGTTATTTTATAAAATTCATCCATAGATATGCAAAGATTGTGGTACCCTTGGAGGAACTTCTAAATCATAACAAACACTTTATATGGACTTGATCCTATCAAGAAGCCTTTGAAAATTCAAAGGATAAGTTGATGACTACTCCAATTCTCTAGTTTTTCAATTAGACAAAACCATTTCACATCCATGTTGATGCATCTGGCATAGAAGTTGGTACAATCCTTGCACAACTACGGTAAGGTCACCTCGATCATCCAATCTACTTTGACAACAGGAAACTCACCCTAGATGAAAGGAATTACACCACTACGGAGTGCAAAGCATTATTGATGGTTTATGCTCTGCATAAGTTCTGGTAGTACTTATTGGCCATTCCTTTTATCTTCTCTATAGATCATGAGGTTTTAAAATACCTCATCAATAAACTTGTAATACATGGATAGATCTACTGCTAGATAGTGTTTTTATAAGAGTTCTAATTTTTCATCATGGTGAAACTTGGAAAAGCCAATTGTGGACTTGACCACTTATCCCAAATTGAGTCTGAAGAACCATCACATGCCATTGAGGATGAATTACCTGATGTTTAACTCTTCCATGTTACTCATGTACCTAAGGATTTGGAGGACATTACCACCTTTCTGAGCATTGGCTCAATGCCTGATTATCTCACTCCTCAGGCCAATAAATAACTCATGGTCTGCACCACACCTTTTAAACTCATAAGAGGGGACCTTTACAAACTTATCCATGATGATATTTTTTAACGTTATGTTATGCAACATGAGCATCCCAAGGTACATCAAGAAGTTCATGAAGGCATTACCAGTGGACACTATACTAGATAATCTACTATGTGTAAAGTTTTAATGGTTGTATTATGGTGGCCTACTCTTTTCCAAGATGATAAGGTGTATATTAGATAGTGTGACATATGTAATTGCATAGGAAAACCTAACCGATGAGATGCCATGCCTCTTAGACTAATTCCTTCTTAGGAGATATTTGAAAAGTGGGCCATTGATTTTGTTGGCCGCATCACTCCAGCTGGATGAAGAATAGGTTCTCGGTATATCATAATAATAACTAAATACCTCACGTGCTAGGCTGAAGCTACACCTACAAAAGATTATATTATTGCCACTACTGTGTGGTTTATTTGTGAGTATATCATAACTCAATTTTTATGCCCACTAAGTTTCACTAGTAATCGAAGGACCCATTTCTTAAATAAAACTGTTTGTGTCATATTAAATGAGTTCATGATTACATACCACAAAATGATGCCATACCACCTGTAAGACCATGGCACTATCGAGGCCTTCTATAAGATCCTAGGTACCACCTTGTTGAAGATTTGTAACATTGGATGAATGAAATGGGATGATAGGGTATTTGTGGTCTTATGAGCTTACCAAATGACTTACAAGCACATAAAAAAATCATTCCATTTAATTTGGTATATGGTACATAAGTAGTCCTTCTAGTTGAGTTTTTAGTACCATCTTTCTGTATAAGATGCATAGGATAATTGGATGAGGAGTCATCCTTTAAATCACATCTAGATACTTTGTTACAACTAGATGAATCCCATTTACTCAGTCATTAGAGTCAGGATATGGAAAAACATAAATATAAAGCATGGCATGATCATCACATAAAGTAAAAAACATTTATTCTATGCATGAAAGTCTTTCTATAAAACTCCACATTCATGTTCCATCCTAGAAAACTTTGGATTCATTAGGATGGCCCTTTCATCATTCATAGAATTCAACCTACCATAACATGTCGGTTACAAAGGTTGGATGACTAGTTCCTTCTTAGGCATTACAATGATCGCTGACGCTGGTCGTATTTCACTTTTGAGTGGTTAAACTTTTTGTAACATAATAAGGCTTATGCCATTAGTTTAGGATTTCCTATTTTTAAATAAAATTGTTGCCTTTATTGCGTGCAATGTTTCTATAATGTAATTGTTTTTAGGTTTTTGTCTTTTTGTGGAGGACCACGATTCAATTTTAGTATGGGGTAAGAAATCAAGAATCTAAATTCATGATTAAAAGATAGGAGCACAAGTTACTTATGCATAAGAATTACATAGGTGCATAAGGTTATTAGGGCATAGAAGGAACCTGGGCATGTAATGTGTGTAAGGCATATAATTAATTTAAGGCATGCAAACTACATAACATAAAGATAGTGTTTCCTATCATAAGTTTGAAAATTTGAAAGAAACAACTATCTGCCACTCCAAGAAAAGTTTGGGACACAACTATCATCCATCTCAAGGAAGGTGCGAGATAGGATGTGCCATTAATGTGTAAAAGAATAATAATGGCAAGAATTATGCTAATGGTATGACATGATAATATCATTAAATTCATTAATTTCAAAAAGCGATGATCAAAGAATTGTGGACATAAAAGAATACATTTATGATGAGAAGTGATGGGTAAAGGGAAATAAATAGTAACTACAATAAACCCTCTTTAGCCTATAAATAGGCAAGTTAGATCATTTTTATGGTTTACCTTGATCATTTATTTATAAATTACAAGAGCCAAAGAGCCAAGTACAAAGTGAATACTAGACTCAAGAATGAAGAGATAAAGATTGAATCTAGAGCTAGAATACATAAAATTCATGAGTTAAGACAGATATTGAGGAAATCATCATTTCATGTAGGTGAAACATAGGGGAAATTTGGGACATGGCCATGATAGAGAGAGATTACAAGTTGTTGGTTGTAAAAGTCTGTCATTAGAGGGTATTCAAGCTCAAAAATCTAAAGTCATCAACCATAATCACATATTCATTTAGAAACATTGAAAGGCCATTCATCAACCTTCAGGCTCCTCGAAGGGTGATGTAGCTTAATAAAAAGGCCCTAAGGACTGGACCATTACCTATGATACCAGAGTGAAAGGAGGTATGAGGAGAAGACATGGTTTTAATTAGGGAAGAGACACCATATGAGTAAGCTCAACACATAGAGAAAGAAAAAGCAAATATGGTGCGTTAGGTAAAGAAGACTCAATCATCCCTACACTTGCCTCTATTTATTAAAGAAATATAGTATCCAGAGTCAGTGTTGTGCATGAATAACTGAGTCTCTAAGGTGACCTCATACAATATTTTTAACTATAATTATCATCAAATTGGGAATGAGGTTGAACTTCAGAATGATTATTGAGTTGAATACCAAAACACAAAGAACCAGTTGGTGTATGACCTAAAGATCTTCAACACACTAGATACTATCAAGTTATTCTAACTTTTTAGCTTACCTTAGTTTGGAAAACCCATAGAGATGATCAAGTTCTTTCTTTTACATGTCTATGAGGACTACATTTATTTTTAAAGGTGTAGTATGAAAATCATACCCAAGAGAATATGCAATGTATTAGGATTGTAATGTTTAAGGTTGGATGTGGTCGATGACTCGACAGACACTGAGGGGGTCTAAAAGACCACCATGAAACTGATGTACCAAAAGTAAGTCCACCCCATGCAGATAAATAACTTATAATATCTCACCCTTTGGGTTACATCATGAATCATCATGACCAAGATTAATGGGATCGATTGATAGAAGGAGGTGGACATGGCACACCTTTACATCGCCCACCACATTACCCAAGGCTTGAAATTTAATTGGGATATGTATTTTAATTATAATATTGTTGATGATGTGGAGAAGACCCATTGGACACCCAAATACATGTTTCTATGGGGTGTGTTCCTTTTGTTGATGGTTTTTGATGAGATCGGTGTACCAAACTATAATTCGAGAGCATTGAAGTGGGCATACTTGCTTGAGCATAGGTCCCCTTCTAAATGCTACAAGGCATTCACATGCCCAGGCCATATAACCCCCTCCTATAAAATAAGAATGAAATACTAGTTTGATGTCATGAAAGAGGTGTTCATAAATGAATGGTGCATATTGAAGGATTTACCCACTTTGTCTACTAAGAAAGCATAGTTTTCAGTGAAGCAACACTTTTCCCTTGTGCACATCAAGATGATCCCTTTTAGAGATATATCTACATGGTTGAAGTTATCATATGTCTTATTAGTGCAATACTTTATCCATTTCATGATTTAGATCTTTGACACATAGCTCATTGCCTTAGAAGCTGAAAAGATAGATTTGGAGATTCATACTCTCCAAAAAATATTTGTCTATTTAGGTAATAAGTCTTGATAGGAGAAGAGGGAGATATACCTTAAAAACATAAATTTAAGTAGATAATGGTGTGAGAACAAGTATATAACTTGTTCTATATATTGTACCCTTAAAAGGATCCAAGCAGTAGAGAACCTAATGAAAAGATCCTATCAACACTACCATTGAAGAAGAAGAGGGATGAACATGATGCCAACACAAGTGGTTAGTAAGCACCACATAAGTGGCATAAGAGTGCTTAGGATCCATAATTAGGCCCCTCATCTCTACTCCTATCTCCCCTACACCCATCTCCTCCATGCCCTTCTATAATTCACCCTTCCCCACCTCATCCTTATCTACCATGCCCATCTCTACCATGCCCTTTACCTCCATAACCATCTCCACCTAAATCACCACCACCAAAATTCCCTCCACCTCCACCCTCTCCTCCACATATTCCTCCAACTCCACCCTCACCCACTAAAATATCTCCCCTAACAGTGTTTACTTCAAGAGCTACACAATAGTAAGTCATCGAATAGGCACCTGATTAGGAAGTCCCTATAGTACATATGGAAACATTGAGTTATAACTTTGAGAAGATACCCTCCCTAACATGAAAGGAGGGTACCACCTATGATGACTAACTGCTTGATTTTGAGCTAATATATGGTAAAAAGGGGGATGGTGAGGAAGAAAGAATGGGTGAGATGGCTATCAGTATCACTGATACAGAGGTTGAGGTCTTAGAATGTGACCTAAATAAAGGAAAGGAACCAGTCGGGTTTGTATAAGACCCTGAGATTGATGCCTCTACCAATTTGCATAACTGATATCAATTAGGCATCCTTTATAGGATGTTATATCTATGGCCGTACTTCATTCCTTGTGATGCAACCTTGGAAACAAGATAATAGGTGTCCTTTTAACTGAATATGTATAATTAGGAGTGTGAATTTGAGCTCCCCTAATATATCCTCTCTTTGGGACTTGATGCTCCTATGCTACCTAAGCCACTATGGGTGGATCCCCAAAATATCACCCCTCTTCAAGTGAATGCAGTAATTTTAAATATGACCATAGAGGTCACACACCAGAATATTTTTTTAGATTATAATGCACATAATACTAAGAGGAAACATACCCAAGTAGTGGGTATGTATAATAAGGAAGTTTCCACTAAATAGGCACTCACCAAATAAGTGGCTACTTTGAAGTAGTAGGTCAAATAGGCCACAAAGGCAAAATTTAGAAAATTGAACCTCTATAAAATAATTTTGGAATAAGAGCCAATGCTGGTGGACGGCATACCTCTTGACAAGGATGCCACAAGAAAATTAGAAAACTTAGTGAACCTCCTACTAAAGTGTTTCAAGGAGAAGCCCATGTCAAAAGATGAAAGATTAGAGATAGAAGAGTAATTCATCGAGGTAGTTGAATTTTGAAAGCATGCCCTAGAGATAGTTAGAGAAGTCATCCCCATTTTGGATGGAATTTTTGAGTAGCTGACATGACCTAATAAGATATTAGAGGCTCAGATCTAAGTAGAAGAATATTAAAGGCAACATATGGCTGATGCTACACTCTTAATAAGGGATCACACCAAATGCCTAAAGCATTCAAGGATGTGGAGATGATGGAATAAATGATTAACACACATCATCAACAACTGAATGAAATTTTTGTAACCCTTCATGGATAAGTTATCAAAGAAGTCTCAAAACTTGAAGATAACTAGAAATATGCTACCACATCCCTAGACAAACTAGTCAAGAAGGCTAACAAGATATCTATCCAACCTAAGGAGATGAAGAAGTATAAAGAGGCCATAAAAGAAATAATTGCCATGTTGTTCGATGTATTGTTACATTGGGACAATGTCAAGAAGGAGATCGAGCAGATGGGACCTGAGCTTTTGGTAGAGGTCATTAGCATGACTTAATCAAGGATGGACTAAGAGAATAGTGTGGGGTGATATCGGTCCTAAATTTTAGCTAAGTGTTTATCCATTTTGTCATGGAACCAACACAATGTGGAAGGATCATAGCATGGAGAGTCTATGGTGTAGATTTTTTTAGGCACAAAATCACCATGGTGAGAAACCTATAGGGCACAAGAGGACCCATTCAAAGGATAATTAGTCACAAGGAACCCAAGAGCATAGGAGTTGGAATAATATTGAAAGACTTGGGGAGCACATGGGAAGTAGGAGCAGTTAAGGAATGATTCACAAGGGTCATCCAAACCTCATTCTTTAGAAGTTTTGCACTAGCCCATAGGGAGATGAACACATGAAAGTAAGGATCCAAAATAATGTGAGTATATGGGGGCACAAAGGCCTAGGTACCTAGTTAAAGCTAGTTTATTTAATGCCATGACTCTTAGTCTATTGAGAGTTTGTTGGATAATTACTCATATCATTACTATTATAAACACTTGGTCAGGGATAAACTAGCATCAATACCCCTAATGTAAAATGTTGTGATGATGGACAGTTGTTTATTTTGATGCTTAAGCTTAATATATGAGTTACGTAAATTATATTACTTCTCATGTTCATGACAAATGAATGTGTTGTGTTGTGTTGAGCATAATGATTATAAATTAGTATAAAATTTAACCTATCATTTATTTCTTTAAGGTAACAATGTTAACTAGAAATGGCAGTAATCTATGTAATCATAATGGTCGAGCTTGGTAATCCTAGGATCTAAGTAGTTTACCTATGATTTTATATATAGTATCTATTTAATTATATAAAGGGAAGAATATGATAATAAAACTACACTACAAAACCTACAGGAACCGGTCTCTACCTACGTACTTTGGGTAAGTGTGCAAGACTAAAGTCTTGCATGAAAGGGCTAACACATTATCTCGTTGGGATAGAATTCAACGTCAAAGCTATATTAACAATAAAAAACACAACATCAAATTTATGGCTCACTTTAGGAAATATGAGCCATAACACATGAGGGTATTGTTGTACTCAATAATGTATGGTTGTAAGGGTTATAATTTTACCCTTTTTACCTATAGGGTGGTCCTTCATGGAAGGGGGTTAAATTCATAATCCTTAACATCGTAAGGTGTTATGAGTATAACTGTTATGATTGTAATGGTTATGACCATAATCCTTCAATTAAAAAACTATTTTGGGTATTACAACCATAGGTATGTATTCATCTCACCTCCCTCATAGTTTGTAGCTCTCATTTAACTATGCATTTATCATTCTCTTCACTGCTTGCACAACTCATTATGCATTCAAATCTCATACCACTAAATAATTATAGGTATTTTTTGAATAATTTGGTATTTTGTTATGTAAAATTTATCAATTTGTGTAAGAACAACAATAATGTAAATAAATGAACTGACAACAGTATTTCATTATGTTTTTATATTTTTATTCTTTTTAAGTCGATATGTAGATGCTTATTGAGAAGTATTTATTTGTTTATCATTATTTTATGGTTTTTTATTCTTATTACTATGTTATTATGGTGGCAAAGTGGATATTACATGGACAAAAATAAATCTTGATTCTTGGATGACAAATTCAGACTGTACATTTATATTATTCATGTTTTTTTGGCATTCACACACTTTTTTTTGGTGTATCATGGCTAGAGAGGGTCTATATCCACAATCATTTTCTACCTTGTAAACACAATTAAAAAGAATTATGCTCAAGTCACAAGATAAGTTAAATTAGAGTTATGTTATAATGTCTTTTATTATATTTGATGGGAAGTTATTTGGATTGACTGCAATCGATTAATTATTTTGTTGAATTCTAAAGGAAACACTAGAATGCCATTGAGATTTTTCTTGATTTCATTATTTTTCTTGGTATAAATGAGTTGTGTGTCTTACACTTTGTTGTTACTTACAATGTAGTGATGAATGTTTCTTGTGGTTATTTAATGTCTAGTTTGATGTAGAAGACCATAAACCTGATATAAATTACTTTTAAAGTCTATGCATATAGTGAGGACATATAAACATTGACGAATGTTAATTTCAATATTTGATGAATACATTTTATTGAAAAAAGGGACATAGTCCAAAGTTATAGGGTCAACAAGTCAAGACTAAGTCATATTGAACAAAATGTGAAAACATAACAATATAATTTATATTATGAGACAAATCAAATTAAAAGCAATATGTCACACTTTATCACCATTCTACCCATAAATGAGTGGGGGAGAGAATTGTATTTATAGACCCTAAAGGCTCTCATAAATGCATATAGTTGGCCTACAATCATAAATGTATTTTTTTGGCCTACAATCATAGATACAAGTGGTTTCATAAATGCTAGTGGTTTCATAAATCCAAATGGTTACATAAAGTTCATATTGAAGTGCAACTTGGATTTTATTTAAAGTTATATTAACAAAAAGGATTATTAGAAAACTTAGGGAGACTAGCCTATGTCAAATTAAGAACTAAGGTGTAATTTGAAATTTACACTAACACCCTCCTTAAGTACAACTCAAGAAATGTGTACAAAAATGAGGCTAAACCTATGAAATGGGTCTCAAAACTAATTTTGATGAAGTACCATGTACAATGTATATCAAAACACCAATATAGAAAAGAGATGTGCCACAAGGATCTCACCGAAAAAGTAGTACAAAAATATAGAATATCTACTAAAAAATAATGAGATTCTCTTCAAGGATCTCACAAAAAAAATTAATACACAAAACCTCCTTAATACTAAATTGGATGAGGTGGATGAAAAATGTATAACAACAAGATGAAAACATGAAATATACTAGAAGGATATCAATGTTGGTGCAGAGAATTCTCTGCATGGTGTTGGGAGTAGAATAGGGCTATAAAAATCATAGAAGTGTAATTGATAGACACATGTATGACTTGCACTAATTTTATATTTTGTATCTATTTTTTTATGTATTCAACTCTTGTAAGCATAATAGTAGTCTTCAGAATGCGATGAGTCTTTCCTTTAGATGTAATAAAAGGCTAGAATATGGAGCAACAATGCTTTATAAAACTTTGTAAATAATGCCTAGTTGCATTATGAAATGGTTCAAATATGATAGAGATTAATATACAATTATGAAATGATTTCCCTCATATATATTTTATGTTTGTTTTGTACACAGTGATTGTTATGTTTTATAAATATGTTAGTCATATAGTTTATATTGAATGTTTTTAATCTGATAAACCTATGTTAATATTTTAGGTAATCTATTAATAAGTTCAATATAAAACAAATTGTTGTATTATTTTGTCACTTATTGTATAACTATCCATATACTAGCATGTTTTGATGGGTTTTATAGGAACCTCTACTAACAATGGTGCAGTGAACATATAACTTCTATTTGAAACATGTTGAGATGGTTATTAGGGAAAAGAGATTTAGAGAGATGGATAGATGAAAGAATACAAAACTTTACATAATAAGAAGCAAAAATAATTAGAAAGATTGTGAAATAATATATTCAGGAGCATATATACATAGAAATTTATGAAATATTTTGGTGTGAAATACTTAGATTATTAGTTGTGTGGTTATCCATATTAGATTATTACTATTTTCAGTCAAGAAGGATGAAATTTATAGTTTAGATGAAAGAAAATCTAGATAGCCTATAAATTATAGATACTGACTAAACTCATGCGGTCTATCACTGGACTAAGTCTACCGTCAACCCATACTACCATTGAAAATTACATCACAAAATTTATTATACAAGGATACTTAAATTTTGAAGATACACAAGTTATTTGTGAGAAGAATCCGAGAAAAGTTCCTTTAGTGACTAACTACTTTGATCAAGATGTTGGTTGTTGAAAAGGCCATGGTGCATACCCTACTAACATGGAGAAATTGCTTATGTAATTATGGGTGTGTGTGTGTGTGTGATGTAGGAATGAATGATGTAAATTTGAGTAGAGGAATTTGAAGCTAAGACCAAAATATAGAGAATGCAAAGAAGTAGAGTGAGAAAAAAATTATGGGATTTGAAAGAGAGTTGTGACAATAAAGAAGATGAAATAAACTAAAAAATACAAATTTAATTGAAAATTGGAGTAAAATAAAGGATGCTGAAGAGAATGATCCTAGAGAGAGGATACACAATCTACGTAAATTAGAGAATGTGGAGATTATGCAGAGCAAGGAATGGAAGGGCCTGAGAAAGCAGACATAAATTGAGATAGAGAGGAGATGGATGTTATGCCCTAACCTATCACATGTATTAGGATATGAATAATTGACTTGTGGATTACTTATCCCTCTTTAATGTTATATCAAATTTATCTATACATTTATTTAACTAGTTGGTCAACCTATGGAGTAACCATGGCATAGGTAGACTATATATAAGAGGTAGTGAGTAGTTTTTTATCATCATATTACAAATTATGCTCTTATTGAAGCTTGTAGAGGTTACCCCCTCGAAGTGGCTTGTTTTTATTCATATATTTAGTTATATTTCAATCACATTGTGATTTATTGTTGTTATTCTAATTTATTATTGAAGTAATTTCATTATAAGTGGTATCAAAGATGTGATTTGGGCAATCTTATGGGTGAAACCCTAATTTTAGAGATTTACTTATATATTTCAATTTGTTACAAATTTTCTTGCAATTGTTTTTACTAAAGTTGGGGAATCAATCAAGGACATCATTAAAAAAATAACATTTGCATGTTAGTTTTGTGTGCATTGTTTTATTTTAGTGTTTTTCATAAATTCACTCTATAGTGTGAAATTCAAGGAATTTTTTGAGTTATTTACATTTTTGGAAATATTAGATAAATCTAGCTAGGTTATGTTATTTGTATTTTATTATTTAAGGTTGGTATAAGTACAAAAATGGCTAGTCAAATTTGGGTCAAAAGTGCCAATCAAGATCGACATTTTCAAGCCCTTTTATGGTAGGACCACAAACTAAGGGCCAAAGAAAGGGTGCCAAAGCTCCAGGTAAAATTACTCATAAGGAAGAGATGGAGTCTTAAGGGGGAGTTACTGGATCCTTTATACTAGGGTTCTCTGAGATAGATCATAAAGTGAGCCAACTTGACTATAATGTGCAAGGAATTCAAAGTGATATGCAAGGCATATAATCTGATATACAATTTAGTTTGGAAAATATCATGATGGATTTACAAAATTATTAGACAAATCATACAACTATCATTATTACACAACCCCAAAATGGTGAGTCTCCCAACCATCCTAATCCTAATCCAAGTACCTTTCCATAGATGAACCTATTACCAAAGGTAGATATGCACAAATTTAATGGAAAGGATCAACTCAATTAGATCAACCAAATGGATATTTTTTTGGTTTGCATCAAATCCCATGTAGACAGAAGGTTACCATGGAATCCTTGTATCTAGAACCTAAAAAATTCATTTGGTATCAATGGTTGTGTGCTCAAAATAAAAATATGAATCTTAATGTCACTAGATCATTTTTTATACAAGAGTTGTAATTGCACTATAGAAATGGTGTGACAGAGAACTACATCAACCAACTAGAAAAATTATGATAAATTAGCTCAGTCAAGGATTACATTAATCATTTTTATAACCTATCTTTACATGTGGAGACAATTTCTGATGAGAACCTAAATGACTTATATTTGGGTGGTCTCAAAGACCACATTCAACATGAGGTATGCATGTTTAATCCACTTAAGTTTTATGATTTTATTATCATGGAATGTAGGGCAAAGGAAAAATTTATAGAGAACAAGAATCAACCATTCACTCACTTCAAAGATCATAGCATATCAACATCATAATTTCCTCCACCTACCAGATTGACCCCTCAACAAATTAAATAAAATCATGCTAAAAAAATATGTTTTAGCTATGACAAAAAGTGGATCAAAGGAAATAAATGTGATGAGAAGAATATATTATACATTGAGGGATCTAATGAAGATGATGAAGAGGATTATGCCTCCAATGATGATGAGGAATAAATAGATAAGGTACTTGAATATTCTCAACATACAATTCTTATCATGCACTTTCATGTATTATCACTCTTCAAACACTTAAGGTGGTGGGTTTTCTTAAGAAGCAGAAGGTGGTAGTGTTGATTGACTCAGAGAGCACACATAACTTCATCAACCATAAGTTAGACACTCGATTCAACTATTTCATTTACCTAGCACCATAATTTCAAGTCATGATTGCAGATGGTGGCACAATCAATTGTTCAAGGAAATAACATAGTATTAAGCTTGATCTAGGTGAGTAAAATCTAGATTTTCTTTTATTTTCTATTCCCATGAGTGGTGAAGACATTATTTTGGGATTTAAATGGCTCATAACCTTGGGTATAATTGAGATGAACTTTGAGGAACTATTCGTGCACTTTCATTCTAAAGGAAATAAAATTGAACTATGTGGATTACATGCAAAATATCCATAATTTGTTAGTTCACATCATATGACAGATGATAAAATGGTGGAAAAAGGATTTATATCTTGATTATGTTCCATAAAATTTTAACCCACAAAGGCATCTACACATCCTAAACTATAAATGATTCTTGATTATCACCCATCTATTTTTGGGGCCATGCCAAAAAGACTAACAACAAAAAGAGAACATGATCATGTCATTAAACTACTTACAAGGATTTAACTACCAAATATCAGACCATATAGATATCCATATGTGTCTAAGATTTGAATTGAAAGTATGGTCCATGAGATGATAGAAGCAGGGGTCATCAGGCATAACTATAGTGCATATTCATCACCAGTGGTCATAGTGCATAATAAGGATGACACAAAGAAGATGTGACTAGATTATAGGGAACTCAATATGTACACCATCAAAGATAAGTTTCCTATTATAATAATTGATGATTTAATTGATGAGTTTCATGGTGTTGTTTTTTTCACAAAATTGGATCTTTGTTTAGGGTACCATCAAATTAGAATCAGGGATGAAGATGTTCATAAAACTACTTTTAAAACTCATGAGGGCCATTATGAGTTTTTAGTAATGCCTTTTAGTCTGAAAAATACACCATATACTTTTTAGATATTGATGAACACCATTTTTAGGCCTTTTAAAAGGAATTTTGTGCTTATTTTCTTTGATGACATATTGATTTACAATAAGACATAAGAAGCACACTTGCAACATATGAAACATGTGTTGACAATTTTGAAGCAACATCATCTTTATGCAAAGCCATAAAAATTTGATTTTGGAGTATATGAGGTAGATTACTTAGGTCACATTTTATCCCATGAAGGTGACAAATTTTATCCTTATAAGATCAAAGCTATGGTGTAATGGCCAATGACCATAACTCTCAAAAACCTCTGAGGGTTCCAAGGACTAACAGGTTACTACTAAAGATATGTGAATGGTTATGGTAGTATAACAACTCTACTCACTGAATTTATATATAAGTATGCCTTCCACTAGAATGGTGTGTCCACTAAATAATTTGAGCAACTAAAAGTAATTATGTGTACCACCCCAGTTTTGGCTACTCTATACTTCTCAAAGATGCTCATTATTGAATGTGATGCTTTTAGATCAGGTTTGGGAGTAGTAATAATGTAGGAAGGAATACCCATTGCATTAGAGAGTCATAAATTCAAAGGTAAAAATATATAAAAACATGTCTATGAAAAATAAATGATGGCTATTCTTCATGCAATCAAACAATGGAGTCCCTATCTGATGGGTAGACACTTTAAGGTGAAAACGGATCATGATAGTCTCAAATACTTTTTGGAGCAAATATTATCATCTGAGGAACAAAAAATGTTGGTTTATGATTTTAAAATAATATAAAATAAGGGTAAAGATAATGTAGTAGTAAATGTACTATCTAGACATGATACATCCACATAAGCATTACTTTGTGCAATGTCCATGTTGTAGGTAGATTAGGTGGATGAAGCTAGGTTAAATTTGGAGCAAGATAAGGATACACAAGTTTTTATTTAGAATATATAGCAAGGTTTTATATCCTTTTAAAAAATTTAATGGAAATGTAATGCACTATGCTATAAGGATAGGTTATACTTGTGCAAAGATTCAAAACTAAAGCATAAGATTCTTTCAGAGGTACATGTATCTCCAATTGGGGGATCCTCTTGGTTCTTGAAAACATATCACATAATCAAGAGAGAAGTATTTTATGAAGGAATAAAGGGAGATTAATTTTTTTGTGTGGCATAATGCTTGATATAACAATAGAACAAAGGTGAGACAGTTAAGACTCTGGGTATGTTACAAACTTTAGAAATTCCTAGTTAAAGGTGGGAGGAAGTTTTCATGGATTTCATCACATGTTTGCCTTTTTTTGAAGGTAATAATGTTATCTTGGGAATTATGGATAGTCTTAAAAAATATTCCCATTTTTTTCCTCTCACACCCATTTACAATAAGTATAGTAGCGATTATTTTTATAGAGGCAGTTCTAAAATTACATGGAACCCTAAAAATAATTGTAAGTGATAGTGACCTTATTTTCATTGGTAATTTTTGGATTGAACTATTTTCCTATTTGGGTACTTAGCTAGCTCATAGCTCATCTTACCACCCCTAATTTTATGGACAAATAGAAGTGGTCAAAAAATGTTTAGAGGGATATCTCCATTATTTTGTATTGAATAAGTAGGAACATTGGGTTAAATGGATACCACTTATAGAATGGTGGTATAACACCTATTTTCACACCTCTTCTAAAAATGTCCCAATTTATATCACTATGTGGTTACCATTTACCTTCCATCACTTCTTCTTTAAGGGTCAAAACCAAGGTTTGAGATGTAGCAAAGCACATTCATCATCAACAAGAGGTTTTGGTTGGTTTGAGAGAATTTGGCCTTGGAACAAAATAGGATGAAGCAACAAGCAGATCAACACTGTAGTGAGTAACATTTTGAGATCTAGGTCTTTGTAAATTTTCATCCTTATAATCAGATGTTTTCGAATAAACAAAAAAAGGATAATAAACTTGATCGTAAGTATTATGGTGCTTATTAGGTTCTATAGAAAATTGTAAGTGTGGATTAAAAGATGGAGTTACTTCATTCATCTCTCATACACCGAATATTTCATGTTTCTTGCTTAAAGGTCATTGGATAGAAAGCTTCAGTGCAGATAAAGCTACCATAACTAGATTAAGAAGGATGAGTCATTTTGGAACCAAATAAGATCCTAAAAACACATACTAAAAGGTTGAGAACTAGAGAGATTAAGGAATATATAATCAAGTGGTATAACCTGAGAAGTTAAGATGCAATGTGGGAGGATGAATATTTTATGCAACAATATCCATAATTATTCAACATTGAGGATAATGTTGGTTTAAAGGGGAAGGGCATGTTATGAACCTAACCTATCGCATGTATTAGGATAGGAATAGATGATTTATGGCTTACTTATCCCTCTTTGATGCAATACCACATTTCTCTATACATTTATTTGGTTATTTGGTTGGCCTATGGAGTAACCATAGCCTAGGTAGATTATATATAAGAGGTAGTGGGTAGTTTTTTATAATCATATTGTGAAGTCTTCTCTTATTGAATCTTGTAGAGGTTTCCCCCTTGAAGTGGCTTATCTTTTATTCATATTTTATTCTATATTTTAGTCATATCATGATGTATTGTTGTTATTCTATTTTATTTTTGAAGTAATTTCATTACAATTGAACAAATCAAGGAGAGAGAAGATAATAGATTAATACTAAAGAAATTAGAAGATAGGGGTAGACCATAGTTACAAACAAGCATATTATTTGGACCAAGGAAGGAATATTATCTAGAGGAAGTTATGCATAATCACAGAAGTATCACAGATTCAAGATCACAAACAAAATAAGTTGAAGACATAGAAAATTTATTTTGAGAGTATGTATCCCCTATGTATACAAAAAAAATATAGATATATAACTTATCCTACTTAGTAATATCCAAGATTTGAGAAGGTAATCAACTAACAATTTACTTAGTAATACTTTTCTATATTAGAGTCATGACCAATTATGGATCTTCTAAACCTAATTAAGGGATCTCTTACTACATAATAGCAAAAGAGAGGTTTCCAAGGCATCTATTCAAATTTCATCATGTAATAAATTTATCTAGATATTATAATGTGATAAATGGAAATTAGCCAATATACTTAAATGACATACAAGCTAATCTAGTAAATAAACATACAAGTTGATCTAGTGCTTGTCAAAACTTATGGCACCAATGGGGAAGATAGTAAACAAGTAAATATAATTTTATTCAAGATAATATAGATTCAATCTATGCAAGGAGATATATAATTCAATCCATTAGTTCTACAACATCTACTTAACCAAAATATGAAAGGCTAGGAGTATACTTACCTTGTTGAAGCAAACCTATCATACTTCAATCTCTCCCTTGGATAATGGTGATTTGTAAGAGGTTGTTGTAGATTTTGAGGATCACAATGATATATCAGATCTAGTCTACAAGACTTCTCCTATGCATCTAAGTATTGGTGTAGGATTTTTATTATTATGTGGTTTTACCTACACTTGTCTATTTTAACTTGCTTAGGTTATTCCAATTTATTAGTGAAAAATAATCCCACATGCATGAGGATTTTGGGACATGTCTATTTTTCTCCTATATAAGGAACCTTCCTATATACTTTTTGGATTATGCTTGAATGCTTTAATGAGAGAATGAGATAATACTTTTTGTCACAAATTTCCTTGTGTGATACTTTTTTATTTTAGGTTATAATATTTCACTCTACAAATTATTCATGCATGCTTAGCTATTTAGTTGATCATGGTGTAATATAAAATGGTATCACATCTATTCTAATAGTCATTTACTATTTGAATCTTTGTGAGATTCTTACTGTGTATTCTTATTAATTTCATTGATTTTAGTTTTCAAGGGTTTAATGAGGTTTCTTAAAAATTCATTAAAATATTTAAATCTAGTGTCTCTAGATGAAAAATAGAAAGTGCCATTAGATTCATAGGGTGTCAAAACCCTAGGATTGGTTGTAATCATGACCTAGTTTCATGACAACCATTTTCATCCATTGAAGAGGGTTTTAGGTAGTTTTTTAGCTTTCATGCATTTCCATACCACTAGAGTCTTCAATCATAAAATGATTTTTGAGTTTTTATAGGATTTTTTAGATTACCAAGTGGGTTCTTATCAGTTTGAGAGAAGATGAATAGTTCATTACAGATCCAAGGTTTTTTATTCAAGTTGTTTGCCCATCTTGGTCATTCCAGCAAAAATCTAAACACTTAATATTTTTTGTGATCTTTCCATCATTGTCCTCTAGATGCACTTGCATGAATTTTATTCATTTACACTTAAGTGGGTCTAACTGACCAATCTTCTACTATGTGTTGATGCAGTCACCCCACCCTTTATGCCTTCATGCTTTTGCAGGCTGACCAACCAACCCTGCCAAGTGTTATGATGCGATGGCTAACACTTTCACATTTACACAAAATCATAGATCCATTTCTACATGAGCCATTTGATCATCCACACAAATATGTGACAAGCATATCCACTCACCCATACCTATGTGGGTCTTCTAGTTATCCCAACTCTTCATGCATGTGTGTGACAAAAAAGGTCACACTCCTCCTACTATTGTGAGCCTCTCCCAACATGCAATGATGAATATTTGGATATCAAATTTAATGTCATGAAGGTTGCACTATTCAATTTCAAAATGGATTCATTTTTTGGATAATATCACTCCCATATTAATCAAGGTCACATCAAAAGTGAGAGGGAGGGAGCACTCAAAAACAGCCTTAGACCTTGGTTATATGGTAAATTAGTTATTTGTCATGCCTAACCCATGTGAGATTAACTTTTCCTTGGAAAATTTTCTCTCAACTATTTTCACCCAAAACTTTCTAAAATTTGTGCATTTTATTTTTTCCAATCCTATAGCCACCAAAGTTTTCATGTGAGAAAATTTTCAAGCATACATAACTTTTAATAGGTAGCTTAGATTTGAGTATCATCTCCTTCAAAAGTGTTTATTTTTTCATGATCTATGCATTGGTGGTATTTTTAGACCTTATATAGCCACCTATTTTTTTCAAATATTATACCTCTTGATGTATTATCAACAGATCCCAATCTCCCTTTAGTTTCTTGTACTTATGCACTTACTACTCAAGATGCATTCTTAGATGTGTTTGACATCTATATGAATATGATTTTATTTTAAAATTTATGGGAGGATCACTGTTGATAGTTTTAAGGGGGTATTATATGGTGGTATGCATTATTTTATGTCTCTTCTCCACATTCTCATTCTTTATATTATGTTGATTCCTACACTTATTACTCGTTTGGACACATTCTAAATTGTGCTTAGTGTCCTCTTCATGAGCATGCATTGTTCTTATAACTACGAAATCATTTTAGTTGTTTTGTGTAGTTGTGCACTTCTTTGATGCCTTATCCCAGTCATGTTGACTTCACTTGAGAGACACTTGTGGGTGAAATTTGATTCTACACTAGTGGTTTTTATTGGGAAGACCAACTATACTTCTTGGAATGCTTACATGGAACACTTATTCATGAAAAAGGGAAAGAATTATATTCCATTCTTATATGGATAAATTCCTATTACCATGGATTCTAAAAAGTACAATAAGTGGGTTAAAACTTATGACAAGGTTTATAGTACCTTATTGTTGCATGTTTCATGAAATATACATCACCATATGCAACTCATCATGTGCCTCATCATCATTTGGAACATATTTCAATCTCTTTTTAGAGATCTTTCTGAGATTTATATCACTCCTCTTGTACTTCCTATCATCATGAATCAATACTAAAAATTACATATATATTTTTTGTATTAATGACACTTTCATTGGAAATTCCATTGACTTACATTACATTAATGATAATGCATTTGACATCAATGCTAATATTACAATAATCTACCCCTTTTTCATTGATGGTAATCCTATAGAAAAATAATACATGAACTCCCCCTTGTTGTAGTTCCCCTCCTTTGCTCCCCCTTTCTTTAATTTTACCCTTTTGACATCAATGGCAAAGAGACATACAACACAATCATAATTTATATCACCCAAATATACATGAATTTTAATAATGCAATGATTATCCCCCCCTTAATCCACGCTTCTCTTGATGGATTTAATGACTAGATGAAGAATGGATCACTCCCAATTTATGCCATAAAAACTCACAAGTTTATTTTGGGAGGGGCTTCATGAAGATATCTTCTATTTGTTCTTTTAAGTCAACGTACTCCATATTTAATTACTAATCTATAACATGTTCTCTCAATAAGTGATACTTTATTGGAATATGTTTTGTTATAAAGTTCATAATCAAATTCTTCAAAATATTTATTACACTAGTGTTATCACAAAGTATTGAGATTGGATGTTCATATTCTATCTTAAAATATTTCAATGTCTCCTTCATCCAATGACTTGTGTACAACAAGACACTACTATTATGTATATGCTTCAGCCATAGATAAAGAAATAGAAGGCTTATTTTTGCTTAGCCATGACACTAGAGTTTTTCAAAGAAAGAATGCTCCTCCACTTGTACACTTTTTATCATCAATACTTCCTACCCAATCTACATTGGTTTATGTTGTTAGTGTGAAATATTCACCTCTTGGATACCACAAGCCATAATCCAAAGTGATTTTTAGATATTTGAATATCTTTTTGATTGCTTGCACATGTGTTTCTTTTGGGGATACTTGAAAGCATGCTATCAATCCTACAAGTTGTATGATGTCTAGCCTTGATACTATGATGTATAACAAGTTACCAATCATGGATCTAAAAAGTGTCTAACTCGCTTTAGGATATTCATCATCTTTACTTAACTTACATCTTATAACCATGGGTATGCTAATATGTGTGTAATCTTACATTCTAGACTTCTTCAACATCTTCTTTATATACTTAGTTTGGGAGATAAATATTCCTTTGATAGATTAAGAAATTTGCAAACCTAGAAAAATGACAACTCACCCAACATGGGTATTTCAAACTCCTTTTGCATATCTTTTGTAAACGGACCTTCATTCACTATCTCATCCAAAAATGATATCATCCACATATACCACAATAATCAACTAATCCTCACCTTCATTCTTGATATAAAGATTGCTATCAATAGCTCCTCTTTTAAAAACTAATTCTTGTAGATATTTATCAATCCTTGAATCTAGGCTTTGGGGGCTTGCTTTAACCCATATAGTTCCTTATTTAATATGCACACATAGTCTTTATTTTTTGACAGATGGAAACCTTCTGGTTGTTCAATATATACTTCTTCCTCTAAATTTCCATTTAGAAAATTAGATTTCACATCCATTTGATATACTTTGAAGTTATTAAAACCAACATATGCCAAAAACATTTTAATGGCTTCTAATCTCACAATAGGGCAAAGGTTTATTTAAAATTAATACCTTCCACTTGAGCATACCCCTTGAAAAACAACCTTACTTTATTTATTGTTACTTGGCCATCTTCATTCATCTTATTCTTGAACACCCACTTGGTACCAATTAAATTATTTTCTTTTGGTCTAGGACTGAGTTCCCATGTCTCATTCTTTTCAATTTGATTTAATTATTCTTCCATAGCATCGATCCAATACTTGTCATTACTAGCTTATGTAAAATGTTTGGGCTCTATTTTAGATAAAAAAAGATAAGTTTAATTGCTCAGGTGTACGCATAAATATTATTCTAGTTTGTTCCCCCAAGGTCAATATCACTAATAATTTGACTTTCAGAATGATGCTACTTTCCCAAATCGAGATGGTGCCTTTGTATCTTCCTGCTCCATTTCTTCTTATTTTTATTCTACTTCTTATTTTAAGTTTACTTCCTCTCAATGATCATTTATTTGTGCACTTACTTTTTGAGGCATTGTTTCATCCATATTTACCCTAATACATTATATGATTATTTACAACATTTTATTATAACTTCTATAAGTTTTAGTTTTTTAGGAATATCTAAGAAAAATACCTTCATCAGCTCTTGATTTGATCTTTCCTAAGTCTTATTCATCTCTCTTAATGAATCATTTTCTACCAAATAATTTAAAATATTTGACTGATGTTGATCTACCTTTCCATAACTCATAAGGGGTTTTTCTATTGTTTACTCTAATTTATCTTCTATTCAAAATATAGATTGCAGTGTTAATCGCCTCTCTCCAAAATCCTCTGATATCTTAGATTCATTTAACATCATTCTAACCATTTTTTGAATAGTTTGATTCTTTATTTCTACAACTCTATTTTATCATGGAGTTTTTTCAGCTAAGAAATACCTTTTTATTCCATGTCGCTCATAAAAATCATTGAATTCATTTGAGATGAACTCACCTCCTTGATATGATCTTAAGAAATTTATCTTTAAATTCATTTCATTTTCAACCAAAGATTTAGAAGCATTAAACTTTTTGATCACCTCATATTTTTATTTTAGAAAGGCAACCCATGTCATTCTAGAATAATTATCAACGAGAAACATAAACTAGCTCTCACGTTATATGCTTTGTGTTTTTATAGACCTATAGAGGTATGTATGAATCAATTCTAATGGCTTGGTGGTTGAGTACTCCTTTGACCTGAAACTCACTCTTGTATATTTTCCATGATGATACTGCTTGGAAAGAATGTTTGACAATTTTGTAATCTTCAACATATCTCTTATGGATTTTATAGTGCTGGTTTTCACTATATTATCAAATTTCATATGGCCCATCCTTCTATGCCATATCCAACTGTCATCAATTTGATTCATGTATCATTTCTCTCCCTTAACATCACTAAGTATGTACAGGTTTTTTATTATTCTGTTTGCATTTATAACTAATTTTCCTATGTTTATTTTCCTGATTCACAACCTTGAGCATAAAACATGAGTGTGCCCTTGATCACACAATTGACTAACACTTAGAATGTTATGTTGGGGATCAACCAATAATATTGATTACTATATGAAAGCAACTAAACACGGAATTATACTAGAATGATAAGTAACTAGAATCAGAAATAGCAAAGAACAAGAGATACAAGAAACCACCCTAAAAACTTGTATTAAACTCTTTACATAAGGAATACAATTGAAGAAACTTATTTTCTTCCACACCTCTCTCAGATGTATAGATATCTTACCAGATCTCTTTCCCTCAAGAGTTCTCTCTCTCAATTACAATCAACTCCAACAACCTGGATTGATTCACATATACATGTACTATACAATTCTTGTACTATTCTACAATAATGTCCAATAAGCTATGAAGATCTAATCCTATATATAATATTAGGAAACATGAGCATACAATTACAGCCATTAGATGAACCTCTTAATCAAGGGCTCAAAATAGTCCTACTTAAAATAGAGATGCAGACTTAAGACTATCACTTAATCCTATTATGTAAACATTCTGTTCTGTCCACGGAAATAGTATTCTAGACACACAGGTGACCGACATCGGTCCCTTCCTGTCTGCACCTGATCGACGTCAGCCGATCATGACCGACGCCGGCATCTCCCAGTCGACTCTTGATCGACGTCGGTCGCTCCTGACCGACACCGGTGACTATGTAATTCCTATAACTTCTGCACTCACTCATTTGGTGAATCTTTTAGCTCCACACCTTAAAAATCTCCCACTTGGAGATAAACAGCTGCACCAGTACCTGTACAACAACATCTTCTAGCTCCTCCATCTTCAAACTCAATCATGAAGACCAACAAAAGTTGAATGAAGATTCAACTTCTCCTTTGTTACAAGCTTGGTTAACATATCAATAGGGTTCTTATCTGTATGGATCTTCTCCAGCTTCAACTCACCATCCTCCAATACCTATCTTATGAAGTGGTACCTAAGATGTATATGCTTGGTTCTTGAATGAAAGGCTGAATTCTTAGCCAAATGAATTGCACTCTGACTATCACTGTATAATCTGCAACTCTCTTGCTCCTTTCCTAGCTCTTCCATGAACCGTGTCATCCATATCATCTCTTTGCTAGCCTCTATGGCTGCAATGTATTCTGCCTCTGTAGTAGACAAGGCAACAACCTTTTGCAACTTTGATATCCAGCTAACTGCCGTTCCACCAACAGTGAAAACATATCCTGTGGTGCTCCTCCTGCCATCCAAATCACCTGCCATATTTAAATCTACATAACCATGTAGAGAAATATTTGAACCACCATAGCACAAATGCCTACTATTGGTCCCTCTCAGATATCTAAGGATCCACTAAACTGCTTTCCAGTGCTCCTTCCCTGGATTGGCCATATACTTACTCACAACTCCCACTACTTGGGCAATATCTAGTCTAGTACATACCATTGCATACATTAAGCTCCCAACTGCAGAAGCATATGGAACTCTACTCATGTACTCTACCTCATCATGTGAATTAGGACATTGTTCTTTACTTAACTTAAAATGTCCAGCCAAAGGTGTGCTTACCAGTTTTGCATCCTGCATATTGAACGATTTCAACACCTTGATCACATAATCCTCTTGAGACAAAATCAACTTGTGATTTTTCCTGTCTCTCTTGATATTCATGCCAAGGATTTTATTTGCTACTCCCAAATCCTTCATGGCAAATGTGTGAGCTAATTTCACCTTAAGCTCAGAGATATCTTGCATGTGTGGTCCTGCAACCAGCATATCATCTACATATAACAATAGAATAATATATCTACCATTATCCAATCTCTTAAAATATACACAATGGTCAGATTGACATCTACTGTAGCCATGCTCAGTCATAAACCTATCAAATTTCAAATACCATTGTCTCAGAGCTTGCTTGAGACCATACAAGCTTTTCTTCAATCTGCACACTAGCTTCTCCTTACCTTTGACCTCAAATCCTTCCAGCTGATCCATATATATTTCTTCATCCAAATCTCCATGAAGAAATGTTGTCTTAACATCTAGCTACTCAAGATGCAAATCCTCAATAGCAACCAAAGACAACACAGTCTGTATAGAAGTCATTTTAACTACAGGAGAAAAAATCTCACCAAAATCAATACCTAGTTTCTGTGTAAATCCTTTCACTACCAACCTGGCCTTATATCTCATCTGTCCATTCTCACCTTCTTTCAATCTGTAGACCCATCTATTTTTTAGTGTCTTCTTACCTGCTGGCAACTCAACCAAATCCCATGTTTGGTTCTCTTTCAAGGAATCAATTTCCTCATTCATGCCTAGCTCCCACTGACTCTTGGATTCCACCGGTATTGCTTCATCAAAACTCTCTGGTTTTCCACCATCAGTAAGCAATAAATAGAATAATGAAGGAGAATATCGAATTGGAGGTTTACTTACCCTTTCTGACCTCCTGATGGGCATCTGAGACTCATTCACAACACGTTGTCCGCCCAAATTCTCTGACAGTGACCGACCTCGATCACTTCCAGGCCTGTAACTGACCGACGTCAGTTCTACTCGACTGACATCGGTTCCTATCTGATCGACGTCGATCACTATCTGACCAACATCAGTTCCTGTATTGCCGACGTCAGTTCCTACCTGACCGATGTTAGTCTCTATGTTTTCCTATCTGTGATTATTCTTTCCCGTGAGCTCATTTTGGACCATCACCTCATCCAATTCTTCATTGCTCTGCTCAGATTGATTCAGCTTCTTCAACTGATCACTATACATCACTTTTTCATTAAAAACAACATCATGGATCCTAATTATCTTGTTAGTTCCTAGATTCCAAAACCTGAATCCAAAATCATCAGAGCCATAACCAATAAATATGCACCTCATAGACTTAGCATCCAGCTTCTTTCTATTTTCCTTATCAATGTGCACAAAGGCTTCACAACCAAAAACTTTGAGAAATGAGAGATCTAACTTTTTACCTGTCCATGCCTCTTCTATAATTCCACCATCCAGAGCTATAGAGGGTCCTCTGTTAATCAATTACACTGCAGTATCCACAGCTTCTGCCCAAAACTCTAAGGGCAAACCAACATGCAACCTCATACACCGTGCACGCTCCATTATTGTTCTGTTCATCCTTTCAGCAACTCCATTTTGCTGAGGTGTCCTTAGAACCATCCTTTGCCTGTGTATTCCATTCATATAACAATAAATGTTGAACTTGTAACTACAAAACTTGCCACCATTGTCAGTTCTAAGGCACTTCAATCTCCTGCCTGTTTCATTCTCAACCATAGCTTTCCAAATCTTAAAAGTGTCAAAAACATTAGATTTCTTCCTTATACAATAGACCCATACCTTTCTTGTAGCATCATCTATGAAAGAAACATAGTATTTTGATCCTCCAATAGAAGCAACCTAAGCTGGTCCCCACACATCTGCGTGAACAAGCTACAACTTGTACTTCTTCTTTGTTGACCCAATCTTGAGAAAACTCACTCTCTTCTATTTCTCAAAAATGCAATGCTCACAAAAATCTAGATCTATGCTTTTCAAATCTGAAATCTTACCTTTTGACTTAAGAATAGACATTCCCTTCTCACTCATGTGGCCGAGCCTAGAGTGCCACAACTTTGCATCCACATCTGAAGTAGATAATATAGAAGGAGAAATATCAATAATACAATTACATAAATAGAGAGTACCTACTCTCTTACCTCTGGCCAATACAAGTGCACCCTTGGTCACCTTCCAAGATTTAGCTGTGAGAGTTACTGTACAACCCTCATCCCCTAACTTTCCTACAGAAATCAAATTCCTCTTCAGGCTGGGAACATGCATGACATCTCTCAACACCCATGTGTTGCCATTCTACATTTTCAGCTGTACTTTTCCTTTGCCAACAATTTTACAAGGCTCATCATCCCCTAAATAAACTATTCCAAAATGTCCATGGACATAGTCACTAAAATATTCTCTATTAGGGGTAGCATGAAAAGAGGCACCAGAATCTAACACCCAAGATTCTATATTATTATGCAAAGAGAATATAAGAGCATCTTTTGCAATACCTGCAACTTTTGCTTCTTCTTTACCTTCATGCTGATTGTCCTCTTTAGGTTTTGACCAGCAATCTTTGCTTATGTGCCCTATCTTTCCATAATTCCAGCATTGTGGCTTCCTGCCATTTCTAGATTTGGATCTACCTCTCATCTTTGACTTAGACCTTGATCTCCCTTTCTTGCTCTTCTCTTTTTGCCTTTCCCTGCTCTCAAAACTTAAAGCATTCCCTAATGTTTTCTTTGTGCTTTTCCCACGAATTTTTTCATTCAAGATTACACTAACAACATCATCTACTTTTAAAATATTTGAAGCAAATGCAGTATTACTAACTGCCATTACCAAACTATGCTAGCTTTCAGGTAAAGAGCATAAGATTAATAGAGCTTTAATTTCATCATCAAACACTATTTTGATTGAATTTAATTGATTTACAATTCCATGGAAATCATTCAGATGATTAGATACAGATCCACCTTCTTGCATTTGCAAATTAAATAACTACTTCATAAGATATACCTTATTTGAAGCTGAGGGTTTTTAATATAAATTTGCTAAAGTAGTCATTAACTCTACCGTTGACTTTGCCTATGATAAATTAGATATCACAGTAGATGCTAGACTCAATCTTATAGATCCAAGAGCCTTTCTATCAAGAACTTCCCATTCTTCATCTTCCATGTCTGTGGGCTTCTTTACAGCCCCACCTAATGGTAAGTATAGATATTTCTGATACATATAATCTTCTATCTGCATTCTCCACAATTGGTAATTCTTGCCATTAAACTTCTCCATTCTTAGTTTACTTTCTTCTGCCATTATTTCTCCCACTCAAACATAAACCCCTGTGAGTGACCTGTAATCAAAACACTAACCAGATCTGAAACACCTGTTAGTCAACTTGAGCTCTGATACCACTTGTTGGTATCAAGCTCTAGAACCTGCAACCAAGCTCTGATACCACTTATTGGGGATCAACCAACAATATTGATTACTATATGAAAGCAATTAAACATAGAATTATACCAGAATGATAAGTAACTAGAATCAGAAATAGCAAAGAACAAGAGATACAAGAAACCACCCTGAAAACTTGTATTAAACTCTTTACAGAAAGAATACAATTGAAGAAACTTCTTTTCTTCCACACCTCTCTCAGATGTACAGATCTCTTACCAAATCTCTTTCCCTCAAGATTTCTCTCTCTCTCAATTACAATCAACTCCAACAACCTGGATTGATTCACATATACATGTATTGTACAATTCTTGTATTTTTCTACAATAATGTCCAATAAGCTATGAAGATCTAATCCTATATATAATATTAAGAAACATGAGCATACAATTACATCCATTAGATGAACCTCTTAATCAAGGGCTCAAAATAGTCCTACTTAAAATAGAGATGTGAACTTAAGACTATCACTTAATCCTATCATGCAAACATTCTGTTCTATCCACGGAAATAACATTCTGGACGCATAGGTGACCGACATCAGTCCCTTCCTGTCTGCACTTGACTGACATCGGCCAATCATGACCGACGCTGGCATCTCCCAGTCGACTCCTGACCGACGTCGGTCGCTCTTGACCGATGCCGGTGACTGTGTAATTCCTGCAACTTCTACACTCGCTCATTTAGTGAAGCTTTTAGCTCCACACCTTAACAGGTTATGCTTCAAGCCTTCAACATACAATGCATTTTCTATTTTTTTTCACATTATCAAGACTAAGGGTATATTTTCCATCTATTCTCATCATGGCATTATCTCCAAATTTTACCATGCCTTCACTCATTTCATTTAAGGAGAGAAATTTTCTCTTATCCCTAGCCATGTGAGTTGAGCATCCAATGTCAATATACCTTTGATACCCTTCATTTTGTGCATGAAAATATGTTTGCACAAGCATATATTTCTTCTTATCCTAATTAAATTTCTCTTGCTTCTATTTCCAAATTTTTGTTGGTTCTCATTTTTTACCATAGGAGCACTTGCTTTCTTATTTGGTCTAGGGGGTTCTACAATAACACTTATAAAAAACCATTATATATGTCCATAGTTATTATAATTATAACATAACAAATGAGTTATAGTTTATACTTAAAACTCCATAAGTAATTATGCCATTGTCCCATGCATACTTATTTCTTGCATGTGTTCTACACTCCATTGATCTATTCCAAAATTGATTACATGAAAATAAATAATCAAAGAAAGATTTTTGGAACCTAGTCATGTGTGCCTACCTTGGAGGAGAGAACTTTTTAAATTTTTCCTTATTATCTTTTAGAGGAGTGTTTGTTTTCTATGGGACTTGATTCTCTTTTTCTTGCTGATAAGACTTTTGAGAACATCTGCATAAATTTTTGTATTTTCCTCATAAACCTTCTTTGGTGGTTCTTTATGATCTTCTTTGTTGGCCATCTAATTTTCTTTATTTCCAAGACCAGTCTTTATAAATGGTAACCTCTACTTAAGATATCATCTAAGATCTCGATACTATTTTTAAATTTGAGGCTTCTATTCAGCTTGGTGATTATTTTCTCTAGTTCCTTCCTCAAGAAGATAATATCAGATTATAACCTCTCACAATTTTCTTCTTTTTTGCTTAATTGGATTTGCACCTCATCTTCAATCCTTTTTGCTTATTCAATTTGAATCTTGAGTTTGATAATATTTGTTTCGAATTCCTCAAGGTCTTGGGACATTTTTGCGCTTGAATCACAATCCTCTTTTTCATATTTCTACAGCTATAATTTTTTGCTTTAAATTTATTTTCTTAAGTTTCTTGATCTCAATTAAGGCATAGATGAGTTATTCTTAAAGATTTACCTCTCCTTCATCTTTGACATCTTCTTCCTATTCCAAGATGTCTTTACTTATAGAGGCATCATTTTATTTCTATATCCATGAATAGATTTATTCTTTATCACTATCTGATATGTTCTCATGACTCTCCTTAGTTGAGCTACTATCCTTTTAAGAATAGATTCTTTTCTTGTGCTTGCCAATTTTTTTATTATATTCATTTTTTTTGAAGATTTTCTTGTATTAAGGTTTGATTTCCTTCTTATTCCTTTCCTCATTATGATTTTCATCATCATCATTATCATTCTTATGTGGAATCTTAGCAATAAAATGTTCTATTTTACCAAAATTAAAATATTTAAAATGTAGCTTACCTTTGTATTTGTCTAATACTTTCTTTTATTTTCTTACAAAAAGGGCCTCATTTTCATCTTTTTCATCACTGGTGTCATCACTTGATTCATGTTTTTTATTCTTTGAAGATTTAAAAAGTTGCTTCCTTCTTAGATAGCTTTTCCTTTTCAGTTTTCATTTAATATGCCATGAGAATCCCATGAAATAATCCATTGTTAATGATTATAAGTCCTTTATTTATTCAATATGTAAAACTTTTGCATCAAATCTCAAGGGAAGTGACCTTAGTACTTTTTGAATGATCATGGCTTATTCAACCTTTTAATTGAGTCCTCTGATGGTTTTAACAATCTCATCAACATGAAGAAGATATGCCTCAACATTTTATTCATCTTTAATTTTAAAGCTCTTGAATTATCTCCCAAGAGTTTGGAGATTTACCTTCTGCACTTTCTTATCACCTTCAAAGATGTTTATAAGTTTATCCCAGATTTCTTTTGCTAAATCACATTGCATAATCTTGATAAACTCTAATTCTAATAATGCACATAAGATAAAATTCATAGCTTAGGCATTATTCTCACTAGCCTTCTTTCCAACTAGATCTTTTAGTGGAGTTGTTTCCATAACATATCTATTCACACTATTTGTCAGATATCAAAACCAAGGGCCATTAAATAAGTACACATCCTTATACTCTAGAATGCATAGTTTGTTCCTTCAAACAATGGAGCCTTGTTTGTGGAGTGATATAGGGGAATATTAAGAATGATTAAAAATGGTCTAGAATTTTTCTTAGAGTCGGGTTTGTGTGTGCAAATTTGAATATGAATTCAAAATTAGTTTTCTTACCAAAAGTAATTTTCAAATTTCAAGGTGTTCTAGGTGGTCTAAATGAGTAATGAAGAAATGTTATGGATTAATAATGTTATAATAGACATTTAAGGTCATATTAAAGGTACTAAAATGGTTTTTAATGCATATGGAAAGTAAGGTGTGAGATGGTAACCCTACGTAGATCTAGGGGTTGTTAAAAGTTCTTGATCAAGAAATAATTATGAATCTTGTTTTAAGAGTTTTTGATCATAAGTATGAAACATATAATGTGAGTAGTCAGTTTTGGAAGTGGTAATCTCTCATCCCATTCGAGGATGATAGAGAATAGAGATTGAAAATAAACTTTATGGAGAATCAAAAATGTTTGTGTATAAGAATTATGTATGTAATAAATATGCATTATGAAGCAAAGTATGAATTGTGTTTGAAAGATCATAATGGTGAGTAAATTTTTGATGTTGTTATTATTGTTCATAATCACATTACATACTATATTTTGGTTACAAGGAATCCAATATTGAATTGGAATTAGTCACTTATGTGGAGACAGTCAAGTCTATCAATAGGGTATAAGTTTATACAGTCTTGTTCAAGCAGCTGTCTAAGAATTTGATCCATTATTCACTAGATTTATGTAGAGATTTAGACATAATACACACATATTAATAGAAGAAAGATTAAAATATTTGAATGGAACCAGTCAAGGGAAATCTAGTTACAAGTAATCTCTATATAGAACCCTATTTCCTATACATGCATTGTGTTTTATGACTATGTGTGCAATCATAGAAAGGATGTTGTGTATACAATCATTAATTGATATTTGTATGTCTTGATATATTTTTGGGTGAATACATTATATAATTTTGAATTTTCCTTAAATATTACTTAGTTCAAAACAATATATTATTTGATGAACAATCATATAGTCCCCTGTTTGTATTTGATACCTTTGTTTATATAGTTAATAGGTAAAAAGGTGTGAATGAAAAATGGAAAGTGGATGAATGAGAAAAAGAGAAAGTTATAGCATGAGGGAATATATATGAACCCATAGGAACATCTAAGTATGAATTAGAGAGTATATAAGGATGAAGGATAATCATAATAAACCCTTACACAGTCCATTAAAGAACACAATTGACTGAGTTTTCATGATTTTTAGCATTCAATGGAATTAATAGGAAAAATAAACTATTATAAAAGGTGAAGGAGATGAATAAAAACCTAAATAATTTTATTTAAGAGTTTTAAACCTTATATATCTCTAGATATTGATTTTTATAAGCCCTCAACCTTGTGTAGGCTAGTACAACCTTAGAATTAGGGTTTTGCCATTTTTGGGAGACCAAACACTTGGAAAACTATAAAAATTAGTAATATAAATAGATTTGAAGTGTTATTAGTAATGAATAAAGAATCAAATTTTTTAGGTATGGAGAAGTACAAAATTAGGGTTGTGTGCTAGTGTTAGGTCTAGGGAAGGCCTAAAAGAGTAAGGGTAGTAAAGGAAAAGTTAATTTGTCTAAAGAAGAAGGCATATAAGGGATGGATTAAATTAGGGGAGCCAAATGGGTATCTAAATATTTCAATATCTTGAATTTAAAGTCTGTTCATTGCCCAGACTAAGGAGATTTATTTATTTGGAGTGCTAATTGAGGGAAGGCCTAAAGAAGCAAGTGCATGTTGCCTTGAGATTTGTGATAAAAGGTAAATATGTGAGTTATATGGCTCCAAATGGTCCTTTGATATGTAATTTTTGTATTTTTATGGTATTTTAGATGCTCCCAACAAGGAGACTTACCCAAAAATATTGGTAATACAAGATGAGGAGTGATAAAAGTGGATTGAGATGGTTTGGAATAAAGTTTTAGAATATTGGGTGTCTTATAATTTATGATATTTAGTAATTTGGTTTTTTGTCCATTTGGACAAGATAGGACTAATGTGAGACAAGAAGGATTGGCAAGTTTTCATGCAAGTGTAAGTAACAATTGAAAGTTGATTGGAGATCTGCATCATTTTGGTATTAGAGAAAGAGAATTTTATGGAAAAGGTATATTTGAGTTTCTATATTTTTTTGATTTCATATGCATGAATATTTAGTTGTGTACATAGTTAATGATGTGTTGAGAAGATGTTGTGAGAAGCTAATGAAGATTGCAGGTATGCTAATGACAAGGTTGTAGGTATGTGAGAGGCATAAATAATTTGAAAGAAAGTGAGAAGATAGGTAGAATATCCCTTAATCCAATAAGTCTTGAAGATAAATATAGGATCTCTTGAGAAGGTCAAGAAGGAAGCTCATAGGTGAGCTTGAGAGAGTCCTATAGGTAGGATAAGAGACGCTCAAGTTAGGTCATGATGTGGCAAGTAAGAGAAGGCTTGTCAAAAATGACAATAGGTCCAAATGAGGCCAAATAATTGATAGTAATCTTAGTTTATATGATGAGATAAAAATAAAAGATGAAAAAGGGTAAAATTTAGAAGATCCATCACAAAGAGAAGATGGTGCATGAAGAAGATAGAGATGGAGAGAGAGAGATGACAGAGATGAGGCAAAAAATGGATGAGATGATAATCAAGATAGAGAAACTGAAAGATATTATAAACCCATATCTTATATGGGTCATGAGAAAAAATACACTCAAGCAATTAGTGGAAAAGAGGAGAAGACAAAAGATGAAGAACAAGGAGGCAATCAAGCCTCGTGTTTTGAAATCTAATTATGTATTGGTACATGTAAATGTAGGTTTGAGAGATGAAGAGAAGAATGAGATATTTGAGCCCATCTATAGGATCAAAGAATAAAAATAGGAAGCATATGACCAAGTGGTGATCAAAGGAAGTCAATATAAATAAGAGACTCAAGGTAGAGTCATGTTTATGGAACAAAAATAAGCAGGTCAACCATTTTGGAAGCAAGATAAAATGAAGAATGAAGAGATCCTCACTCAAAAGGATACAAGTGAATCCAAATGAGTAATGGGACAATAGAATAAGGAAAGGTATGAGGAATATTCAAGCTTATATGAATCTTCGAATAAATAATATAGATTTGATCCTCATCAAATATATAGAAAAATGGTTAAGGAGGTTACCAAAGAAAACATAGAATTATGGAATAAAGTAGTAATGTCCATGATAAAGGCATTAATGAAGGCAAACATAAGTCAAGCATATGGAATAACTCTATATGAGGAGGTTTAAACTATTGAGGTTGAAGTACAGGTGGAAGATGAAGGATAAGTCATGCAAGGAGAGGAACGAGATGTATTGATGGCTGATGCAAAGAGGAAGAGTGAAGCATATAGAGCACATGAAGGTGCTTGAAAGAAAGAACAACAAGAAAATAAAGATAATATTTGGAAAATTCTTCAAAGTAATGATAAATAACATGTTTTATTTAATGAGTTGATGTATTTTTTAGGTATATTATGGAGGAAGATATAAAGAGGCAAGACAAGGTACAAGTATGGCAATCAAGAGCACACACACTTATATGAGAGTTTTAAAGAAGAAGAATATGGGTCTCAAAAAATTTCTCCCCTTAGGATTATGAAGTAGGGGCATCTTATGAATGATTATATATGGTTTATAATGTGTCTTAGAGTCATATTTGTGTGTACAAATTTGAATTTGAATTCAAAATTAGTTTTCCCACCAAAAGGAATTTTCAAATTTAAAGGTGTTCTAGGTCGTATAAATGAGCAATGAAGAAATGTTATGGATGAATAATGTTGTAATAGACCTTTAAGGTCTTATGAAAGGTAATAAAATGGGTTTTAATGTATATGGAAAGTAAGGTTTGAGGTGACAGTCCACCACCCTACGTAGGTCTAGGGGTTATTGAAAGTTCTTGATCAAGAAATAGTTATGAATCTTGTTTCAAGATTTTTTGATCATAGGTAGGAAATATATAGTTTGATTAGTTATTTTTTAATGTGGTAAAATCTCATCCCATTTGAGGATGATAGAGAATGGATATTTAAAATAAACTTTGTGGAAAATCAAAAATGTTTGTGTACAAGAATTTTGTATGTAATGAATATGCATTATGGAGAAAAGTATGAATTATGTTTGAAAGATCATAATGTTGAGTAACTTGTTAATATTTTTCATGATCACATTATATACTATATTTTGGTTACAAGGAATCCAATATTAAATTGGAAGTATTCACTTATGTGGATACAGTCAAGTCTTTTAATAGGGTATAAGTTTATACAGTCTTGTTCATGCAGTTGTCTAAGCATTTGATACTTTATTCATTTGAGTTATATAGAGAGTCATACATGGGACACATGTATGAATATATGAAATATTCAAATCTTTGAATGATACTATTCAAGGAAATCTAGTTGAAAATAATCTCTATACAGAACCCTGCTTTCTATACATGTATTGTGGTTTATGACTGTGTGTGGAGTCCTAGAAAGGAAGTTGTACATACAATCATTAGTTGATATTTATATGGTATTGATATGTGTTTAGGTGAATAAATTAGATCATTTTGAATTTGCCTTCAATATTACTTATTTCAAAAAAATATGGTGTTTGATCAATAGTTATATAGTCTGCTATTTGTATTTGATACCTCTATTTATATAGTCAACAGGTAAAAGGGTGTGAATGAACAATGGAAAGTGGATGAATGATGAAAATAAAAAGTTATATATTAAGGGAAAATAAATGAACCTATAGGAAATTCTAAGTATGAAGCAAAGAGTATAGAAAGATGAAGGACAATTATAACAAACCCTTACATAGTCCATTAAGGAAAATAATTGAATGAGTTTTCATGATTTTTAGCATGAAATGGGTGTAATAGGGATAATATACTATTTAAAGAGGTGAAGGAGATGAATACATACCTGAAGAAGTTTATTTAATCATTTGAGACCTTATACATCTCTAGATATTGATGTTTATGAGCCCTCAACCCTATGCAACCTAGTACAACCATAGAATTAGGGTTTTGTCATTTGTGAGAGATTGAACCCTTGGAAAAGTATAAAAATTGGTAATATTATTGAATTTGAAATTTTATTTGTAATTATTAAAGAATAAAATTTGTTTGGTATGGAGAAGTATAGAATTAGGGCTGTGTGCTAGTGTTAGGTCTAGGGAAGGCCTAAAATAATAAGGGTAGTAAAGGAAAAGTGAATTTATCTGAAGAAGGCATAAAAGTGATGGATTAATTTGGGGGATCCAAATGGGTATATAAAAATGTTAACATCTTGAATTTAAAGTTCGTACATTGCCCATACTAAGGAGTTTTGTCCATTTGGAGGGCTAAAGAAGCAAGTGCATGTTGCCTTGAGATTGTGCCAAATGGTAAAGGTGTGAATTATATGACCCAAAATGGTCCTTAAATATGTAGTTATTTTCT
Organism: Torreya grandis; assembly: GCA_037957365.1. Lineage (NCBI taxonomy): Eukaryota > Viridiplantae > Streptophyta > Pinopsida > Cupressales > Taxaceae > Torreya > Torreya grandis. The sequence goes on from JARHVA010001577.1 coordinate 1,917,671, forward strand.
TTTGAAGGTATGTCAAATTCTCCCAACAAGGAGACTTACCCAAAAATAGGGCTAGGAAGCTTAGAAGACAAGAAGTGGAATATTGAGTGAAATACAAGATGAGTGATAAAATTGGATTGAGATGGTTTGGAATAATGTTTTAGAATTTTATATGTGTCCTATAATTTGTGATAAGAAATAATTTTAATTTTGGTCCATTTTGACAAGATAAACCTAATGTGAGACAAGAAGTATTGGCATATTTGCAAGCAAGTATAATTAGCAATTGAAAGTTGATTGGAGCTCTGCATCATTTTGGTATCAGAGCTACATAATTCTATGGACAAGTTATATTTGAATTTTTACATTTTATTAATTTCATATGCACTAAGATTTAGTTTTATACATACTAAATTTTATGTTGAGAAGATGTTTTGAGAAGCTGATGGAGATTGTAGGTATGCTAATGACAAGGTTACAGGTATGTGAGAGGCAAAATTAAGATGAAATAAAGTGATAAGATAGGTGGAATAGCCCTTAAGCCAAGAAGGCTTAAAGAGAAAGAGAAGATATTTTGATAATCTCAAGAAGGAAGCTCATAGGTGAGCTTGAGAGAGTCCTATAGGTAGGACAAGAGAGACCCAAGTGAGGTCATGATGTGGTAAGTAAGAGAAGGCTTGTTAGAAAGGAGGATAGGTCTAGAGGAGGCCAAAGAATTGATAGTCATCTTAGTTGAGATGAGGAGAGAAAAATAAAAGAGGAAAAAGGGAAAGGTTGAGAAGAGCCATCACAAAGAGAAGATGGTGCATGAAGATACCAAGAAGAATATTTAGATGGAGAGAGAGATGGTAGAGATGATGTAGCAAAGGGATGAGATGATGATCAAGATAGAGTAGATGAAAGAGATTGTGAACCCACATATTAGATGGGTCATGAGAAAGAAGACACTCAAGTTTCCAATCAAGAAATTAGTGAAAAATAGAAGAAGACAAAAGATGAAGGACAAGGAGGCAATTAAGACTCATGTTTTGAAATCTAATAATGTATTAGTATGTGTGAATGCAGGTTTGAGAGATGAAGAGAATAATGATATAGTTGATACCATCCATAGTCTCAAAGAATAAAAAGAGGAAGAATATGACCAAGTGGTGATCAAAGGAAGTCAATATTAAGAAGAGACTCAAGGTAGAGTCATGTTGATGGAACAAGAATAAGTAGGCCAGCCATTTTGGAAGTAAGATAGCATGAAGAATGAAGAGATACTCATCTAAGAGGATGTAAGTGAAGCCAAAGGAGCAATGGGAAAGTAACATAAATAAAGGCATGAGGAATATTCAATATTATATTAATATTTAAATATAAGCTTAGCGGGGGGATAAATTGGGACGATGGCTGGGAGCGGTGGGAAGGAAGAAGATGGCCCGGGCGAGGGTTCTGGTGCAGGAGGACGCGGCAGGAAGAGATTCGCAAAGGCAAGGAGCAAGTAACAGAAAATGAGTGACCTAGAATGCAGAAAGTCAATGGATGTTTTCCCTGGTCTCAAGATAGACCTGTTCTGGTGATTCCAGAGGATGCTGTCAAAGAAGAGGTTGACTATCTGGCAGCGCACACCCTCATATGAAAGTTTATGGGTCTTAGAATCTCCCAGATGGCTTTGGAAGCTTGGCTACACAATTCCTGGCAAATAGAGGGTGACATGGATATAATGTTGGCTGGAAATAGCTACTTTTTGGTAAACTTTTCCTCTGTTTCGGATAGAAATCAAATTTTTGAAGGGGGACCCTATTTCTATGATAGAGTAGGACTGTTCATCAAACCCTGGCATTCTGGCTTCAACTCAGTGAAGGATTTACCAACGAAGATTCCGGTGTGGGTTCGTCTCCCCAGATTACCCTTGGAATTTTGGAGAGAGGATATTCTCTATCAAATAGCCGCATTGTTGGGGGCCCCAATTGCTGTAGCGCATCAGTCGCTGGACAGAAAACTCATTTCCTATGCCTGAATCTGTGTGGAAATGGACTTGAATAACCTACTTTCAGATGTTATGGAAATTTTCCTGGGAGGCTCTTCCTGGGTCCAACAAATTGATTACGAAGCCATCCCTTTTCGATGCAGAGTGTGCCATATGTATGGCCACTTACATCATCAGTGCCCTCAGGCCAGGAGTTTCACTGGGATAGAGGCTAATAGAGGTAGGGTCTTGGAATAGGTGGACAAAAAGGGCTCATCCAGACCTGGTCTGGATAAGACGCTAAGAGGTAAGCCTCAGGGGAATTTGGAGAATTTGGCTATGAGGCAGTCAGAAGCCTATGGACCTGATAAGGAGAAATTCACCCTTGTACGATGGTGAGTTAAAGGTCGGGGACAAAAATGCAGGAACCAAGACAGACCTCTTGAGGGGGGGTTTAATTGATTTGAAACCTTAGAATGTATGGCCCTTGAGGATGGCATTCCTGTGGAGGAGCTGGCAGCACCTATGGAAGGCGAGGAGGTGGGTTCCATCCCTATGGAGCCTCAAGATATGATTATCCAGTCAAACAAGCAGATAGAAGATGTCCCGGAAGAAGGGGCATTGGTAGCAATTTCAGAGCAGCAGCATAATGATACCAGTTGGGCTGATTTGGTAAAAGAGAAGGATACATCCTGGAAAGATAAGGGTCTATTGACAGTGCTGGGCATTATGTAGAGGCCACTTAAGAAAGCATCTTTCACCACCCCGGCTAAAGCAGGGCGCAAGATGGATCATGAGAAAATTCAGCGGATGGGGGATTTATTGGTGGAGACAGGGGCGGTCAAGACCCTAAAAGAACATTTCACCCATCCCACCCAATGATAATGCTGTCTTGGAATGTAAGGGGATTGCATAGTCTCCCCAGGCAAAAGGCTATGCAGAAATTGCTTGGAGAACATTCTCCAGATATCATCTGCATTCAAGAAACCAAACTCCCAGTAGATGATATGATCAGTTGTTCGTCAAAGTTTTGGGCCTGGGGGCAATGCCAGTGTGTGGGGGCCTTGGGTAGTGCAGGAGGACTTGCTATTTGTTGGGATCCAGTGAAGATTACTCCACAGCTATGGGTGGCAACTCTCTCAGCGCTGACTATGGTGGCTTCCTCCCCTGAGTGTGGGGAGCTGATTCTCATCACTAATGTCTACGCACCGGGGGGTTTCTCTGGATAGATCAAGCTTTGGGATCATTTATGGTATGTGCGGAGCTGCTTTCCTTATCTGCCTTGGATAGTGAGTGGAGACTTTAATGTTGTTCTAAATCTAGAAGAGAAAAGGGGAGGACTTCAATGCCTTGGCTCTTCGGTGAAACTGCTAAGAGATAATATTGACAAGATGCGCCTGGAGGATGTTAAGCCCATTAATGGGATTTCACCTGGAACAACAGAAGATCAGGTAAGGATGCTATATCTGAACGCTTAGATAGATTTTAAGTGTCTTGTTTCTGGCTTTCTAGTGCCTTTTCTTTGGTTTTCGAAATCTTGGACTGGCATGGGTCAGATCATTGGCCTATTAAGCTGACAACCAGATTTATATCTAGACCCAAGAAACCGCCTTTTAAATTCCAGCTTATGTGGCTTCGGGATCCCTCTCTTCATGACCTCATGATCAGCTGGTGGAGGTAGGGAAGACTGGCATATGGTACGGCAATGTACTCTTTCGTTAAAAAACTTCAATTTGTGAAACGAAAGCTGCAGGACTGGAATAGAAACAGCTTTGGGAATCTCTATGTTATGAGGAATAAGGCACAAGAAAGGCTAAATTTTATCACAAGACAAATTCAGGATAATGGTTTGACAGAGGATTTGCATAAGGCTGAATTATTGGCCCTGAATGACCTTTCGGAATGGGAACTTCGGGAAGAAATTTTTTGGAAGCAGAAGGCTCGTATAGACTGGCTTCAAGAGGGGGACAGGAACACATCATTCTTCCACAAATCAGTCTAGGTGAAGCGTAATACAAATTTTATACCTTCTCTTGTGACATCAGTGGGTACTCGAGTCTCTTCTTCTTCCGACATTTCTGAGGAGGCTGTCAGTTTCTACTCTAAACTCCTATCTGGTACGCCACTTCTTGCTGGTTTAGAGGAAAATGAGATTTTGGCATGCATACTTGCTATCATAACGCCAAAAATGAATGATGCTCTAATGAAATTGATTGACAAGGAGGAGGTTAAGCGAGTGGTGTTTAGTATGAACAGAGGAAAAGCTCTCGGTCTGGATGGTTTTCCAGCTAAATTTTTCCAAGATTTTTGGAGCATTATCAACCCAGACTTAATGGAAGTTGTTCAGGAGTCCTTCCATAACAAAGAAATGCTCAGAGCACTTAATGCGACCTTCCTGATGCTTATTCCAAAAGAGAAACAGGTTGATCATCTGGACCATTTTAGGCCTATAGCGCTTTGCAATATGGTCTATAAGATTATCACTAAGCTTATTACTGAAAGGCTTAAAATCTGGCTCCCAAAGATCATTTCTGAGGAACAAGGAGGCTTCGTGGCTGGGAGGCAAATTCTGGATGGAGTGGTGATTTCTTCGGAAGCAATCCACTCGCTGTTCAAGTCCCAAGAGAGGGCTATGTTCATAAAGCTGGATTTGGCAAAAGCTTATGACAGGGTTGATTGGAATTTTTTGAGGAAAATTCTGTTGGCATTTGGCTTCGAGCAGGATTGGGTAAAATGGGTTTTTAGTTGTGTTACAACACCCTCGTATTATGTCCTCATTAATGGGTCACCGTCCAGATTGTTTTGTGCCTCTAGAGGTCTCCGTCAAGGGGATCCGATTTCGCCTTATTTGTTCATTATTCTGGCTGAGGGGCTGGGACGCTTTATTAAAAAGTGGGCTTCACAGAACATGATTCAGGGGTGGCAATGGGGAACTGGACTGGAAAAGCTAACCCACCTGCAATTTGTGGATGATACTATACTGGCTGGAAAAGCCCAGATTAAGGAGGCCAATGCGTTCTGGAGTACTCTAGATTTCTATCTTACAGCTTCTGGGTAGAAAATCAATGAACATAAGTCTTCCATCTTTTTCTTTAATACTCCTGAGGCTATCCAAAGAAGGATTGTGGCTATCCTAAGATTTCAGGCTCAGACTCTCCCAGTCACCTATTTGGGGGTCCCTATTGTGATTGGTAGGCAACCCAGACTATTTTGGCAAAATATTCTGGATAGATTGAGGCAGAGGGTTAATCATTGGACTCATCGGTGGCTCACAACTGCAGGAAGGGTGACTCTTTTACAATCCGTGATTCAGGCACTACCCATTTATAGAAGTATGGTTCAGGTTGCTCCGATGTATTTCCTTAAGGAGTATGATGCGCTGGCACGGCAATTCCTATGGAGTGGCAATCTCAGAAACTGGAAATGGAGCCTTGTTAGCTGGAACATAGTCTGCAGACCCAAGAAGGAGGGTGGTCTTAGACTGAGATCGGCCATCTTGTCTAGCCAGGCTCTTGCGGCTAAGTTATATTGGAGGTGGTGTACCAGCCAATCACAGCTTTGGGCTCATATCCTTGCAACCAAATACTTCACTGGTGTTAACCCGACTGAGATACCCAGAATGAAGCTTGAGGGTAGAGGTTCCATGGTGTGGAACACCCTTAAGCTTGGAGCGCAACTGGTGCAGCCGAACCTATTTTGGATCTGTAACCGAGGGTTTGAAGCGCTTTTTTGGGATAACTCTTGGAATGGAGCCCCCCCTCAGGTCTTCACATCCTCAGCTTCAACCTCTGCGTGACTCCCTTATCAATGCTGGTTGGACTACTGTGGAGCACTATAAAAAAGCCTATAGGGTGGGGTCCTGTATTGTCTATAAATGGAATGATCATCTGGACTAGCCGTAGGGAGGTACGATTGAAACTAGACATGAGCTCTCTCAAATTCTGGCAGGTAGAGCTTGTAGCGCCTTGATGGAGAATGATATTCTGGCCTAGGGGAGAGAAGCCAACGAGAAGTATTCTGTTTCTTCGAGATATCATGAACTCTTAAAGAATGAGGCTGGAGGTGTGGATTTTGCCTAGGGAAAGAAAATTTAGAACGCTAACTCATGGCCAAAAGGCAATTTTTTCATCTGGACCCTCTCCTATAACAGATGCTTGACATGGGATAACCTATGTAAAAGAGGATATCAAGGTCCATCAATTTGCTTTCTCTGTCACACCAGTGAGGAGAGTGGGGCACACCTATTTTTCCAATGTTCCTTTGCAAAGAAATTATGGCACCTGTGGTGGGATGCCTGGGAAAGACCATGCTGGCATGTTACTTCCTTAACAGAATTCTGGCAATGCCTGGGTCGACCTCCCTCAAAGGTGCCTTTATTGCAGACTGCTTGGTATATTGGACCAGTTTTTATTCTTTAGAATATTTGGCTTGAAAGAAATGGAAGGATCTTTCGGGAGACTTGTAGAGACATCAGACAAATCTGGTTAAAAGTTCTCAGTGCTCTTAATGAAACGCTGGAGACAAAATATGGTCGGACGGCTGACTTAGACCTAGCTGCGTTGAACATTGTTAGACGGCTATCCCCTGTTGTGGATGTTGCGAACTCTTTGCCTCATACTCCATGGCCGGCGCCTAGGAACAAACAACAGCTACGGCTAACCAATCGCTTGGGAAGGTGGACAAGGCCTGAAGAAGGTATTATTAAAATTAATGTTGACGGATCCTCAAGAGGCAATCCGGGGCCTGCTGGAATTGGTGGAGTGGGCAGAGACAGCAATGGTTTGCCCTTGTTTTTATTCTCCATCTACAAAGGTCACAACACCAATAATCGGATGGAGGCTCTTGCAATTCTGGAAGTGGTTCAGTGTTGCTGTAAGAAGACCTTCCTTAGTGTTATTTGTGAATCCAATTCGCAGATCATTATTAACCTGGTGAATAGTGGTAATGTGGATAGCGTAGATTGGTAGTTGGCTTTGGTTATTAAATAGATTCATCAGATGAGTGATACTTTTGAGTTTATATCCTTTAAACATATCCCTCGGGAATGGAACGGAGTTGCAAATGGGTTAGCCAAATGGGCCTCGGAGAATGGGCCGGGCTGGTGTATTCAGGATCAGCAGATGATTCCAGATGATTTAACCCCTGTTCTGGCTCAGCTCCTTGAGTAGGACTTGGGCATGTAATGTCTCGTTTTGGTTTGATCTTTCAATAAATTTTTACCCCTTTTAGTTTCTATATTAATATTTAAATAAAGAATATGGATTTGATCCTCATAAAATGTATAGAGAAATGGTTAAGGAGGTTACCAAAGAAAACATAGATTTGTGGAATGCAGTAGTAGTGTCTAATATAAGGGCATTAATGAAGGAAAAAGGAAGTCAATAATATGGAATCACTCTATATGAGGAATTTTTATTTGTTGAGGTTGAAGTACATGTGGAAGATGAAGGCGAAGTCATGCAAGGAGAGGAACAAAATGCATTGATGGCTAATGCAAAGAGGAAGAGTGAATCATATAAATCACATGATGATGCTTGGAAGAAAGAGAAATAAGTAAACAAATAGGAGAGTTGGAGAATGCCTCAATGCCATGAGAAATAACATGTTTTCTTTAGTGAGTTGTATTTTGTAAGTATAACATGAAGGAAGATAGCAAGAGGCAAGACAAGGTATAAGTATGGTAGTCAAGAACACACACACTTATATGAAAATTTAAAAGAATAAGAATATTGGTGTCAAAAAATGTCTCCCCTTGGGAGTATGATGTAGGGTAATCTTAGGAATGCTCAGAGATGGCTTATAATGTGTCTTAGATTCAGGTTTGTGTGTGTAAATTTGAATTTGAATTCAAAATTAGTTTTCCTGCCAAAAGGAATTTTCAAATTTCAAGGTGTTCTAGGTTGTCTAAATGATTAGTGAAGAAATTTTATGGATTAATAATGTTTTAATAGACCTTAAAGGTCATATGAAAGGTCCTAAAATGGTTTTGAATGCATATGCAAAGTAAGGTGGCAATCCACCACCCTACGTAGGTCTAAGGGTTGTTGAAAGTTCTTGATCAAGAAATAGTTATGAATCTTGTAGTAAGAGTTTTTGATAATTGATAGGAAATATATAGTGTGAGTAGTTATTTTTAGAGGTGGTATCCTCTAATACCATTTTAGGATGATAATAATGGATATTGAAAATAAACTTTGTGGAGAATCAAAAATGTTTGTGTACAAGAATTCTGTATGTAATAAATTTGTATTATGGAGGAAAGTATGAATTGTGTTTGAAAGATCATAATGGTGAGTAACTTGTTGATTTTGTTAATATTTTTCATAATCACATTATATATTATATTTTAATTATAGGTATTCCAAGATTTAATTGGAATTAGTCACTTATGTGGAAACAGTCAAGTCTATCAACAAGGTATAAGTTTATACAATATTGTTCAAACGGTTGTCTGAGCATTTGATCCATTATTCAATTGAGTTATATAGAGAGTTAGACATGGTACACGTGTATTAATAAAGGATAATTTCTAATATTTTAATGGAACTAGTCAAGGGAAATCTGGTTGAAAGTAATCTCTATATAGAACCCTATTTCATATACATGCATTGTGATTTATGACTGTGTGTGCAGTCATAGAAAGGAAATTGTGTATACAATAATTAGTTGATATTTTTATGGTCTTGATATGTGTTTGGGTGAATACATTATATATTTTTGAAGTTTCCTTCAATATTACTTAGTTTAAAATAATATGGTGTTTGATGAACAACCATATAGTCCCCTATTTGTACTTGATACCTTTGTTTATACAGTCAACAGGTAAAAGGGTGTGAATGAACAATGGAAAGTGGATGAATGAGGAAAATATAAATTTATATCATGAGGGAATATATATGAACCCACAAGAAAGTATAAGTATGAAGTAGAGAGTATATAAAGATGAAGGCCAATCATAACAAATCCTTACATAATCCATTAAGGAACATAGTTGACTGAGTTATCATGATTTTAGCATGTAATAGGTGTAATAGGGATACTAAACTATTATAAGAGGTGAAGTAGATGAATAAAATACTGAAGAAGTTTATTTGATCATTTTAAACCTTATACATCCCTAGATATTGATTTTTATGAGCCCTCGGTCCTGTGGAGGCTAGTACAACCCTATAATTAGGGTTTTTCTATTTGTGAGAGACTAAACCATTGGAAAAATATAAAAATTGGTAATCTAAATTATTTTGAAGTGATATTAGTAATGAATAAATAATTAGACTTTTTAGGTATGGATAAGTACAAAATTAGTGTTATGTGCCAGTGTTAGGTCTAGGGAAGGCCTAAAAGAGTAAGGGTAGTAAAGGAAAAGTGAATTTGTCCAAATAAGAAGGCCTATAAGGGATGAATTATGTTGGGGATCCAAATGAGTATCTTAAAATGTTAATATCTTGAATTTAACTTTTGTACATTGCCTAGACTAAGGAGGTTTATCCATTTTGAGGACTAATTGAGGGAAGGCCTAAAGAAACAAGTGCATGTTGCCTTGACATTTGTGCTAAAAGGTAAAGGTGTGAGTTGTATGGCCCAAAAATTTCCTTGAATATGTAATTATTTTCTTGTGAGGGTATGTCAGATGCTCCCAACAAAGAGAATTACCCAAAAATAGGGATAGTAGGCATATAAGACAATAAGTGGACTATTGAGTGAAATACAAGATGAAGAGTGATAAAAGTGGATTGATATGGTTTGGAATAATGTGTTAGAATGTTTTATGTGTCTTGGAATTTTTGATAATCAATAATTTGAGTTTTGGTCCCTTTGAACAAGATAGGCCTAATGTGAGACAAGAAGGATTGACAAGTTTGCAAGCAAGTGTAAGTAGGAATTGAAATTTGATTAGAGCTCTGCATTATGGATAAACCTTCCTGTACATGATGACTATCCATGTATTCTCCTGAGATCTATTTTCAGTGGCTAGACTAATTCTAAGGGAAATTCTCTGATAATAATTGTTAAGCACATGATACACTAAGGGGGGGAGGTGAATCAATGTATAATGAAACTTTAACTTTACAAAATTAATGTTCACAAAGAAAGAATTCACACAAGATCTAATAATTAATCAACACAAGATTTAAGTGTAAAAATGTCTCTCAAGAAAAATACAAATCAGATTTTCTTGGATCTACCATCCAAATCCAGTTGTAAATTAAAAATATTTTTATGAAATTTTGTCGGCACCAACCTACTTGGGAAGACCAATCCCCATTTCCAAGTACCAACTTAGAAATAAATACCAATCTCTTTGTTTTAAGGCATCGACTGTATCCAAGGAATCCAAGAGGTGAGATTAGTATTATGTTAGTCAAGGAAATCAAATCCAAATAAACACACTAATGAAACTAACACCTCTAGCCTAGGACCTATGAGGAACAAATAATAAAATAAAATAGAATTAAATGAAAGATATGAAATTCTTTTACCTTCCTTGAGAGACTCCTTAGAATTTTGGAAAGTAAGAGGCTAGTGCTTGACTTGTGCTCAAGAAATCTTTTTTACTGAAGCTCCATTTCTCTACTTCCCCTTGTCACCTTGGCTTATCTTGATTTGGCTTAGCATGTTGGCATGGTAACACTATAATGAATATTTTTGGAGTTATTTTGGAATAATAATATTTCACTATTGAATCTTGTCTAAATTAGAGGAAGAGCCTCCAATTTATAGACTTTCGAAATGGATATGAACCATCCATTTTGAGATGAGAATAAAAGGTCCAAAATGTCTCTTACATCATTCATGATGAGGAACATGGGGCATGTAAGAAGAGGATATGATTTGTAAGGTATATAAATGATTTGATGTAGTGTATTACCTCAATTAGGCATGTACTAATGTGTCACAAAATGTGTACATAAAAATTCTGGGGAAATTGGTTGATATAACAATTTTTGGATAAATTTGCATTTAATTACAAGAAATTAGTTTGATGTCCATTTAGACATTGAAGTGGCAAAAAAGAAGTGTCTATATTTTAACCCTATTTGAGAAGGCAATACAAGACACAAGAAAAGTAATGTATTTTAAAATAATTAAAATATTTTAAGAATAATAAGAAGATAATAATTGAATAATGATGCTCGAAACAAAGTTTGGGAAGCCTATTATGATACCCCCTCAAGGGGTGGCCAATGCATATGATTGATGGATGGTCCATAAAAAATAATCAAGAATAAGAAAGAAATTAACCCATGGGTGAGATTAATCCAATTGAGATAATTCTTGCATGCATTGATTTTCCCAAAGGAAGTTATAATTAGTAATGGAGGTTGAAACACTGATTTGCATAAAGGTAGTTATAATAAGTCGTACATGCATATGCCCCAGTAGGGCAGATGGGTTGAAATAATTATTTGTCCAAAGGTGGTTATAATCATTTTGATGATCGATATGGAATAATGATTTTTCCCTAGTAGGGTAGATTGGCAAGCATAACTTAAGAATATAAACCATTACATAGATTAAAGATGAATAGACACAAACATAGATGCAATGGTCTAATGACTAAAAAAGCCATAAACAACTAGGCACATGATAATGTGCAAAGTGATGAAAGAGATGATTGGAAGAATAAAGGTGGTTAAGATGACTTGAGATATGTCATGTATCTAAGTGCTTCCTACATAGTTGAAATGGACCTTAGGTTAATGTAGTTCACCTAAAAGTGAGAGAAAATGAAATGAGGAATAGAACAAAATAATAAGAATCAATCAATGTGAATAATTAATTTATACCTACTAATGTGGAGATGTTCATCCTGATTAGCATTGATACAACTAGAATGGCCAATGGGTTGATTTGATCAAGGAGGGTGGGAGGAATTTGCCAAAGTAAACAAGGAAAAGGTTTTATGGGACCATTGCTTGTAAGATTTTGTGAGCTAATTTTTGCTTTAGCAAGTGATAGTATGCATCATGATATAAAAAACCATGGTGACTGAGCCATAATGTGCATAAAAACTGACTCCTGATCTAATAAACAATTTAAAACAATACACCAATGATAAAAACCATGATGATAATGTTGAAATATGAATATGGATAGACTCAAGAATAATGTGCAAGGAATCACCCAATGAAAGCATATAAACTGAGTCAAGGCACAACAAAGAAATCAAACAAATAGGAAAATAAACAAACAACTAAGCAAAAAAACACACAAAAATGTTAAAATTTTAAGCAACAAAAAACACTAGGTTGTCAACCAAGTTAATATCTACATGTGAAGGCCTAATGTAAGGATAACTGGGCATTACCCCCAAGCAAAGATACATGAAAAGGGAAGGTCACACATCTAATGGTAGTAGAATGGACTGGAAACAACAATGTATTTTTCCCCAATATGGAAGATGGAGGATGGTTGACTAGGTTGAGATTGGACAAATGTTTGTTTAGATTTTAGGTCTTTATATCTCTCTAGGAGATCGTAAGCTGATTTTTTTAATTTTTGTTAGGATTTTGAAAATTTAGGAAAGTTTTTATAATTTTTTGGGTATCTCAACTCAATTGAGATTTAGGATATATGAAATGGTTCAACTCACAAAATGGAGATATTACTAGCTTAGTTTTCTTAAAAAATGATGAGAGCATGGTTTAGAATATTGGTAAATAGTAATAAGTTGACACAATAAGCTCACATTCATTAGGATTAGAGACTACTGATAGACAAGGTAGGATAAATAAGATCCTAACACAATGCTAAACACAAAAAATCACCTTTGATTGAGATGAACCAAAGGAAGGGTTCCTTCATGAGGAAGTTACAATTTCTTAAATTATGTGAGGGCTCAAGTGAAAAAGTAGCAACTATTGCTATGAGCCAAGTTTTATAAGATGGTCATATACCAAGATCCATAGAGGATTTTTGAAAACATTCCATCATAATTATGAGCTGAGTTTTATGGGTTGTAGTTAAGTGAAAACCTATACATATTTTATTTGAAGGTTTTGCATATTCTGTTTGGAAAAAAATCATTAGTATGGTGAGTGATATGGGATGGACTATTCCTAATTCAAGAGTTGTATTGCCAATTTTGGTGAAAGGTGATTATTTATGCATCCTTTGTCCTATTACCTTGGTACCAATGATCTACGAGTTTCATTAAGTGGGGCCTTGATAGCATGAAGCTCCGTGACCTAGGATATTACGTATATAATTAGAGAAGGTGGGGTAGAGTTAAAATCTATTCAATAAACCACCATCCCCATAAGGACATAAATATATGAAAACAAACAAAAAACATTGGATGTGAATCATATGACATGGAAATCTATGAAATTTCATGACATGATAAATAAAGGAGATCATGACTATGCATAATGACCTTGTCAGGATGACTATTTGATTGGGGGTTACATGTCCACATCAAAAGGTGAGTATACATGACATTTTCAAGTGGCATGATTTTTATTTATAATTAATGACATCATGGGACCCATTTAGTTGGTAAAGTGGATAACACATCATTGAGGAATAATGGTTAGGTAGGATACTTAATTCATTACCCTAAGAATAAACTTGTAATGTGAATTCATTTCTATTTTGTAGGGTCTTGACAGAGTAGAGGCAAAGTTTGAATATGGCACATAATCAAAACAATATCAATGAAAGTGGGGATGATTAGAGGCCATCATGACCTAAAATTATCTATGAGGTGATCATGCAAATTTTCTATAAATTATACTAAGTGATGGACCTTGTGGAAGAACTATTAAGACAACAACAACTAATGAATATTCAATCACAACTTGTGTTTGAGCCTCAACCAAATCCATAATGAAGAAGGAGGGAGTTTCACTACACAAGATGCAAAGCAAGAGAGCATAACCCAAGGCACATATAAAATGAACAACTGAGAGTATATCATGGAGGCATTCCTCACTATCTAAGGGGATGCATGATGAGGCGATGATAGGTGTTTCTCATGCAAGTTGAACAAAATGAGCATAGGGATGCAATGGATATTCAACTAAGCATGGTGAAATACCAAGAGTGGAGAATAATGTTTTTTCCTATGATGAGGCACATTGAAGATATAATTAAAATATGCCCACTGATAGCCATCAATATAGGGAAGAACATAGATCAATTAGTACAACCTACAGTAGTGTGCATAAACTATGGGGAAAATAGCCATGTAAACTAAATGTGTCTGAGCAGGAATGTTGTTGATGCTAATTCAATAGGAAATCAATATGGATAATGGATTGATTTGAATTCAGAGTCGCTAGATAATCAATATAATGTTGGGAAGATAATAGATGAAGGCATACTGCCTAAGTAAGAAAAATATTTGTATGCACCTTAGGCAATATTTGTGTAAGCCTATTACCATGTGTGTGGTGTGTACCCCTCATTAAATGCTTTGTTTATTCCATGATTATGATATGTTTTGTTGGTTATCATCTGCTTCTGATGTGGGACTTATATATGTATTTTATTCAAAGATGCACATCTGTATAAATACATAATAAATCATATTTACTCTTTTTTATTACACATGGATTCAAGAATGTGTTTGGGTATTTGGATGGGTTTGATATATTAGAGAGATGCTACGATCACATTTATAGAATAAACTTTGTGGGCATGATTTTTATTTAGCTTTTAGTATTATGCATGATAGTTATAAACAACTAAAATGGAAATATATACCCTAAGCATGGAAAATTTAATTTAAATGTAAATATAAAAAACCCAAGAATAAGATATGGATAATCAAATCCCAAGTGTGAATATAAAAAATAAATCAAGTGTAAGACTAAATACAAAAATTTGCTACCAAAGTACATGATATGGATAATCAAGACGTAAGTGTAAATAAATTGTAATAATCCCACAGTAACTGAGAAGCAAATAACAAACAAACAAACAAAGAGCTAAAAATAAACAAATAAAACAAAACATCAATAAAATACCAATACACAAAACACACAAACAATAAAAGTAAACATAATAATAAAAAAATAAGGAAACAATCCAATATAGTAAACAACCTAATCTAAACAAACAAAGTGAAACATAGAAAAATACACAAAATAATGGTTATTACAATGTTAGTATAAACATAAAAAAAAAATTTAGTGAATGTGTAAGAAAGGTGTTACCCTAGGTGATAGGGTGACCCCTAAGCTAGATAGCAATGACACGGGTATAACAAGGCCAAAATAATTGGCACAAGGTTGACCGTAAGCTATATGGAAACAATGACACAAAAAATATGACAACAATTACCTTAGGTGATAGGAAACAATGCAATAAACAAAAAAAATGGGGGAATAAAGGAAAGGAATGGGTAATCGTGCTAACTCCAGATGCACTAGGCTAGTAGATGTTACCTACATAGTTTCATGGATGGAAGATCCAACATGAGCTTCAGGCTTAATGTAGTTCTCCTAGGATATGGGATAGAATAATATAGATGATAAGAAAACATGATTGATGTATAAAGAAATATGGGAATGGTCTTACAAAAGGGTGAGTGCATGAGAGTAAAGAGGGGGGCACTCACAATCATGAAGGCTTCAGGCATAGGAAACTCTATAAGTTATGAGAGTGTGGGTTAGATGAAAACCACACTAAAAGATAAAAGACAAGTGTTCATTAATTAACTAAATGTGTAATTCATAATGGAGACTACATATAAGATTTGGAATAAGAAAGAGCTCACGTAATGATGAGAGTGTTATAAAAAGTTGCTCACAAAATAGCTAGAGCATAAAATGAATCCAAGTGGTCATTAGTAAATAAACGTTGGACACACAATGCTCACTATATAAACTCAAAAAATGGTGAGAGCATGTGGCTCAGGCCAACAAGGATGGATAAAATAAATGATAAGTTGTTACTCTTGAAATAGCTAGGATTCCCAGGATCCTTAAGGCAAAGAAGTGGTCAAAAAAGAAAGGAAAGTGTGGCCAAGATAACCAAAGATACCCCATGTATCCAAGTGCTACTTACATAATCTATGAATACCTTAGGCTGATGTAGTTATCCCATAAATGAAAGGAAAAATACCAAGGTGGTCTAGAAATAAACTGAATAGATAAAATATGCCATCCTATAAATTTTAATGACTTTTTATCTCACATGGAAATTCTAAGCCAATTTTCATGATTTTGTGTTTTATAGGATTTTCTATATCATTTACAAATTTTTAGGGGTTTTTGAACTATTACAAATGTTTATGGAATTTTCTAAGCATCTCAACTCAATCAAGAATTACAAGACACCAAATAGTCCAACTCGCAAAATGATGAGAGTGTTAAAACTAAACTTACTAAAAAATGGTGAGAGTTTAGATTAAGGATGATCAAGATAACCTCAACGTAAATAAAGGGCTGCCTAAATAGTCCTAGAATGACACCTCAAGTCATTTTAGTTATGCCTTACAATGGAGGAATTTGACTAGGTAGAAACAAGTTCATGAATTAGGCAAATAACATAGTATAAAACAAGAATGATAAGGTGATACAATAATGAATGGTAAAGGTATTGCTCCTAATTTTCCCATAGGTGGTTATAATTAAGAAACAATGACATGAGTCAATAATACTAATTTACCCAAAGGTGGTTATAATTAATAGCACTAAAAATAAGGTGGAACGTGATAATAATGAAGAATACAATTGCCAAACCACTGTCATACTGGTCCAAGATACTGTATCTTTAGAGAATATTGAATCAACTAAAAAAAATAATCTAAATCTCTTTAAAAAAGGTGCCCAAATAACCAATAGATCAGAACCAAGGTTAAAAAATGTGGGGAAGCAATGGAAAACAAATTTAGTCAATAGGGAAGGTATGGATGGAACATTATATAGTATGGTACAAGGAAGATGATATTATAGTATAATGAAAATATACCTCATAAACAATACTTTAAGTCTCTCAAGTGAAATAATGCTTGAGGTGTATGATGTTCATTGGCTCATCAAGTTCATCCTCATTTTGTGTAGCGAGATTGTATGCTTCAGAGCCATAACTTACAACAGTGACATAGGGGCCTATCCAATTGGGTTTGAACTTACCTTTCTTATTTTTCTCAATGTGTTCTTTTGGGTTTCTTTGAGGAAAAAATCACCAAGATCAAATTATTTGTGTTTGAATCTTTGATTATATTGACCATGTATCCTATTTTGATATGCTTGAAGGTTGTTGACAATGGAAATGCATTTTTCATCCAGTAACTCTATCTCTTATAGGTGAGCTAATCTGTAATCTTCATCATCTAAGATGTGTTTTAAGGAGATGTGTAGAGAAGGAAAATCAACCTAGATGGGAAGAATGGCCTCAATGCCATAAAATAGGGAATATGGAGTGAATCTTACTGGATTACAGTAATTAGTGTGGTATGCCCAGAGGGCACAAAATATTTAGAGGTGACAATCATGGACATCATCATTGACAATATTTTTAAGGATGTTGACAATGGTTTTATTGGATGCCTTTGCTTGGACATTACCTTGGGGGTAATATGTAGTGTAAAAGTGTTGGGTGATGTTGTACTTAACATAAAGTGATTTGACATCCTTTTTTTTAAATGATATGCCATTATCATATATAATGTCAGATGGGATACCATAGTGATAGATGAGATGATTGAATGTGAACTTTGAAATCTATTTTCCAGTAATGTAAGTGAGGGGTATAACTTAAACCCACTTAGTGAAATATTTAGTAGTGGTAAGGATGTGTTTATGGCTATCAAATAAGGTAGAGTTAATCTTCCCAATGAGATTGAGTTCCCATGTTGAAAATGGCCATGGTGTAAGCATTGGTTTTAGTGTCTTGGCTAGGGTATGAATCAAATTGGCATGTCTTTGACATTGGTTTCATCTTTTGACATAAATAGCTACATATGCTTCCATAGTTGGCAAATAATACCTAGTAAGTAGGATATTTTTAGATAAGATGGCCTTGCTAGTGTGGGATCCACTTACTCCTTCAAGAACTTCTCATAATGCTAATGTTTATGCTACCAAAGTTAAATAATGAAGTAGAGTTCCATCAAAACTACAATCATAAAAGGTTGGTCCAAGTAAGGTATATTTTTGGCTTGGTAGGTAAAGGATTTTATTTGTTTACGTGATAGATCTAGTGGGAGGATATGGTCATATAGGTAGATAAAGAGGTATGAGTACCATATAGAGTTAGGACCAAAAATATCATATATCATCATAATGGTTGAAGGTTCATGAGCAGGGGATATAAGATTTTTAATGAGGAATTGATATTATTTTGCCTTGTTAGTATGACAGATCAAAGAACCAATAGTAGCCATGACATCCGCTATTTTATTACTAGCCCTTGGTATGTGTTTAAACTATATGTCAGTAATTTGTTATTTGAGAATGTCAATCATGGCCTTGTATGGTACTGACTTATCATCTTTGGTCTGAAAGTGGTTTATAACCTAATTGATGATTAATTGAGAATCACCATAAATATTGAGATGCTAAATATTCTATTGTATTCCCTGACAAAGATCTAAAATGAGTGATTCATATTCATCCATGTTGTTAGCACAAGGAAAGCTGATATGGAATGATTTACAAATAAGATCCCTTGTGGTGTAATAAATAATAGGCCTTCCCCTGATCCATGTGATGTGAATGAGCCATCAAAATATAGATTTTAGTGCTTCTCCTTAGGATATGTTCCAATGATGGTCATAAGGGACTGAAATTGAAAATTTAGGGGTTAAATATATGCAACGGGATCTTCAACAAGCTGACCTACCATTACTTATCCCTTGATAACTTTTTGGTTGACATATTCTATCTCAAAATTGCTCAGAAGCATGATCTATTTGGCCACGAAACCTTATAAAGTTTTATTAGATAGTAAATACTTGAGAAGATCTACTTTGGAAATAACCATGGTCTTGTTTTTTATCATGTAATGTTGTGGTTTCTGTGTTGTAAACACAATAGCTAAATAGGATTTTTCGATAAGTGTATAATTATGTTCATAAATGACTAGTGTGGGGATTAGATAGTACATAACATGTTCTTTCCCATTATCAACATGCTGAGCTAGAAGTGTCCCTAGGGCTTTATTGATGGAAGATAGATATAATAGAAATGAATTTCTTGGCATAGATGGAAAAAAACATGTGGATTGGTGAGATATTTTTTGAGGTAATAAAAATATTTCTAGCATTCTTCATCCCACATAAATGTGACACCATTCTTTATTAAGTATATAAATGGATGGCATTTTTTGGCTAATTGTGAAATGAATCCCCTGATAGATTTAACTTTCCCTAAAAATTGTGAAGCTAATTCAAATTGGAAGGTGGAGGCATCTCACTAATAGCATGTAATTTAGCAGGATTAAATTAAATACCCTTAGAAGAGATAATTAAGCATAACAATTTTCCTAAAATGACACCAAAAACACACTTCTTAGGATTGAGTCTGACCTTGTAGTCATGAAGCTTCTCAAATATATTTCATAATACTATTAGATGATCTTCATGGGTCTTGATTTACTCAACATGTCATTGACATAGTCTTCAACAATGTCATGTATCATATCATGAAATATGATAGTAATGGATCTTTGGTATGTGTCCCTAGAATTATTGAGACCAAAGGGCATAACCTGATAACAAAACATTCTCTATGGAGTGGTGAACATTGTCTTATATTGGTCTTTTGGTGCAATCTGGATCTAGTTGTACCCTAAAAATACATCCATAAGTGAAAGCATTATATACCCCACTATGGAGTCAACTATCATATCAATGTTTGGTAGAGGAAAGTCATCATTAGGGTCACCATTGTTTATATCTCTAAAATTAGTGTAAATTTTGATTCCTTCAGGCTTCTTACTAACTGGCACAACATTCAAGATCCACTCTAAGTAGTTAATCGATCAAACACATCTCAATTATAAGAGTTTTTCCAACTCTTTCTTTACTAATACAATAATATGAGAATGCACCTTACATAATTTATATTTCATAAGTTTGGCATGATGATGTACAATAAGGTGGTGTACAACCAAGGCAGGGTCCAAACATGGCATGTCTAAATAGGCCCAAGCAAATATGTCAACAAACTCCCTCAAAAGGGCTATACATATTTCACATTCCTTCTTAGTGAGGGACATGCCTAGTTTGATCCATTTTGGGTCATCTTGAGTCCTGATGTTGACTTCTTTAGTGTATTCTATGAGGAGAGTTGAACCATCTTCTAGAATGGTTGGCAATGATTTAAATTGGCCTACAACTTCAAAGTCTTCTATTTGGACTAGTTCCTCAAGTTCACCTAAACAATATGAATCTAAATCACTTAATGGTAGGCATGGTCATGTTACGAGCACTATTGGAAATTCTTGAATAATGTGATCAAAGGCATGCTTTTCTATAGAACTAAACTCAAACCCAAAAGCAAATCCATCATTTGTGGTCTCCTGTGATTCTTTTAAGGAAAGGTGAACACCCTCATCTAATGGTGCTTGAAATAGTTTTTCACTAGAAGATTGGACTTTCTTTTTACTTTTACCCTAGTCTAAAAGTGCCTCAAAAAGGTTTTCACTTTGGGACCTTAATGTTTTATTTAATTATTTATGGCTAAGGGTGTTCACCCATTCTCCAAAATAGGTTGTAGGATCCAGTTTGATAGAGAACCCTTATTTTTGGTCTCCCAATGGAATGTTGTCTCTCAGGCCTAAAAAATCACAAAATGCCTTATCATTCTCAAACTCATTGACATGCACTATGGATTATTGTTGGTCCCAGGCTATAAGTTGAGGGTAATATAGAGGAAATGGATTATTATAGATAACTAGGGTAATGGTACAAATGGTATGTGGGTCAAACAAGTTGTTATTGGTAAGGTATTCATAAATGATGTGATCAGACTCTAATTTGCTACCAACATCATCATCACTAGTCATTGGCATTGGAACATGAATAAGGTATGTGGGGTTACTCTCAGTCAATTTAAATCTGAGACCATACATTTGTTTATACCATGTTATAGAGGCTTAAGAGTATCCCACTAATTTGGTTTGAGGCCTCCTCCTTCATAGGCTTGATTCTCCATGATTCTATTAGAAATGGGGTATTTGGCATTTTTGTAACAATTGGCTAGTTTGTCATTGTATAACCAGGATTCATCATTGACAAGTGGATCCTCATTTTAGCTAGTGGACAATATGAAAATGATAGGAGATAGAATATGGAGCTTACCCTTTCCATTTCATTTCCATTCCATGCAAGGTGGCTTAGCTTTAGGTCTTTCATAGGACTTGGGGTTCTTGTGGAAGTTTGGCAATGTGAAAAGTGACATGGGTTAAATATTCCCCTGGGTCATTGGTTGAGATGGTAAAATGATTAGACAATTCAAGAGGTGGCATATGGGAAGATGAATCAAGGCTATCTAGGCCTATGCAATTAGCCTCTAGTAAATCAAAAATTATTTCTTTACCTTTCTCTTTTTTGGTAACTAGATCTAGGCCAAAGTGGTAGTTATAGTTTTTATACTTAGCCTCCATATGTTTGAAATGTTCATATGGTTTTATATCTCCATGAATAGTTACCTCCATCCTTGAGTGTGATGAATTAAGACACTAGTAAAATTTTAATAGGATTGCATGAATTTTATGTAGCCAAGGTATACCTAAGAGAAAATTATATGATAGGTCAAGTTCCAACACATGACAAAGTGTATTGTGGGTCAAAGGTCCAATGATAAATGGCAATCTTATATTTCCTTGAGATTCTCATTCTTCATTATCTTAGACTTTAATAGTGATTGTTTCTGGCTATAGATTTCCTAATGTGTATACATGATGATTGAAGAGCCTTAGAGACATAATATTCAATCCCAATCCATTGTATATAAGGACATGTTTATTTTTGTGTCATGCTATGATAATTTTAATATAAAATGGATTATTATAGAGAGGGCAAAAGGATGACATATAAATTTGGTCAAAGGTTATTTATTGGCCTAAGGATATATGCCCAACCAAAGCTTGGAATTTGTTTGGGGTTATGTCATTTAGAACTTGGGATTGGCCTAGAAACTCTGTTAGGATGTTTTTATGGATAGTAGACGTATGAAACAAATCCAAAATGGAGATTTATTTGGGAATATTCTAAATTTATTCCATAATGTCAAATATCTTTTCCTTAATAGGGGTATATGGTTTGTTCCTTACCAGGATAATGGGTTGGATGGGTTAGTTGGTAGGTGGTTGTGGGCCTAGAATGGTAACCTTTGATCACCAAGTTATGAATGCATAATCAAGATTAGGTACAAGACCATTATTGTTAAAAAATGACAATAAAGGTGGGCTAGATAAGATAAGTCTCAATTGATAGTGCACTTGGTTGTGGTCATAGGGTAATGATGAGTTATTAGTATAAGGTCCGAAAATAATAATACCTGGTTGTTGTTGTTATGCTTGGCTATGGTCCTAGGTCAAGGAAAGATTACTAGCATAGGTGGGTTGATTAGAATTATTTGGTTATGGTCCTATTATGTTATCACTTGGTCTAGGATTAATAGTGATGGTGGAAATGTGACCTCCCATAATATGACCTACAATTTTGGTGTAGTCATGTGAAAATGTGTGGTAAGTCTATTGGGTATTGAAATCATTCTAGCCTCGGTTCTTCCAATTTGGTTGATGTTATTGTGGATGATGTTATTACTATTGTTGTCTTGGTAATTGATACTATTATTATTGTTGGTCTAGCCTTCATTGTTGTTGTTGATTATTATAATTATGTTGCAAAAAAGGGTTTTGGTAGCTACCCAGGTTCTAATTAGATGTAGATTCTCTATTATCCAATCACATCTCTCCATTTTCTATTATGTTTTCAATGAGATGTTTGATTTTCACATAATGATTTAGATTATGTCCATGAACATGATGGTATTCACATAACTCATTCTCTATATACTAGTTTAGATAAGGAATACCCTTAGGGTAGTGTTTTGGTATTGGCCAACTAATCATGTTAGCTATGGAAAGCTTGTGAAACATGGCTTTGATAGGTTATCCAAGGTCATTGAAGACTCAAGAATAAGGTGAATTTATTCTTGGAGGAAGGGTTTGAAAAGGTAGGGGTTGATGCATTTGTTGAGTTGGTCTAGGATGTTGCAAAGGTCACACTTGATGAGTGTTGTTGATGGGTAATAAGTTGAATTTGTGGCATTGGTTGAGTAGATATTGTTTTCACCATTTGGCCATGATGTGACTTGGTTACTCAATTTACAACATCATTCATATTACAGTTGAATTACTTGGATTTTTCATAATTATTAGCTTGAGCTAGTGATGACGTTTGTGCTTGGACATGGTTTTGGTTTTAATTTTGGCTTGTGCTATATTTTTTGTTTTTGTTTTAGTTTGAAAAGGTTAACTTGATGATCCATTTATTAATAAGAGCCTTTTCAATCAACAAACCTTTGTCAATGATCTCCTTGAAGGTATGTGTACATTGAAGCTCTAGATGATATGATATCTTGTTGTGTAATTTTTTGGTAAATGCAATGGCTAGTTGTTTGTTTGGTAAGATATGGGTGAAGTGTCTGGCAAGTGCTCTCCATCGTTGTAGATAGCTTGTGGAACTTTCATCAACTTTTTTTTTGGCTTGAGTTAAATCTACCAATGAAATCTCATGTTTGAGATTGTAGGATAAATGCTACACAAACTTGTGTGCAAGGTCATCAAAATTAGATACTGAGTTCTTGGGAAATTTCAAAAACCATTCCAAAGCCTATCATGCTAGAATATAAGGAAATAATAATAGGAGGTATATGTCACTATAAGCCACTAGTTGGAAAGCAATAATAAATTTTGTTAAATGGGCCTTAGGGCCTCCTTTACCCTTGTATTTGTCAAATTTTGGTGGTTCATACCCTAAAATAGAATCTATAGATACTCCATGTTGAATGGGTAGGAACACATATGATTTAATTTGAACTTCTTGGTCTATTTCCCTACTTGAATGGTAACAATTGCATCTTTCATTTGCTAAAGTTATTGTGCCAAAAAACTAGATGGAACATTGACCTGAGGTGGAGACTAGGTGGATTATATTGACCAGAATATAATAATGGAATATTGTTTTGGTTAGTGAACCGACTAGGAATATGCATCCATAGATTAGGATGAGATTATTGGAATTGCACACATTATGGTGTGATATTATGGTTTGGATTTGGTATATAGGCCTAGTTTTAAGGGAATTATGGTTGAGATGGAAGGATATGGCTTTGAGTGAAGTACTATGTTTACTGAGGTTGAATAGGGACTTGATGATGAATAGTCTGACCTAATTGAATAAAGAGAACTTTTTATGAAATAAATCCCTGCCATTAAATTTGTGGCATGTTTGGAATGAAAGGCACTTGTTGCCTAATTGGTATTTGTTGAAACATAGTACCTCTAAATTGAGTGAACACTTGTGAATTAGATGTTTATTGGATGTTCAACATTTGTCATTGACCAATGGACATCCATTATTGATGATATAATGTTTATGTTTGTAAAGATATGTTGGTCTATGATTGTTGAGGTATACTTGTTACTACCTGATGGGGTCAAAAGTTTGTTGCCATTATTAAGGTGGAAAAATGTTTTGCCTCTGATAAATTGGTACATTATATTGTGACTATGGTTGTGTAAAGTTAGTCTTTATCATATTTTGTTGAGGCAAGGCACTATTTTTTGGTTCAATTAAACCACTTTGTCTTGGGTTGGAAGACACTTGCATGTTGTGCATTGTGTTTGGCACATTGGTATACATAGAAACATTACTCACTTCTTTGATAGTTGGGGTATTATACATGTCACCAACTTAAGTGATTTGCACAAATGGGCCTACACCTAAATTATCCTATCCTATCAACTTGATTAATACCCTTGTTGAAGGAGCTAACTCAATGAGTAGATTATTTTACATGGTCATTTTATTTAAGTTACTTTCTAAGTTCAAATAAGTTTGATATACCATTTACATTTGTATAAAGTGGCCCTCTATGAGGTCCTTTCCTATGAAAATCATATGTGGGTCTTGATACATCATTGGCATGAGCACTTGAGAATTTCTAGAAGAGGCATATTCAATGGTTTGATTGTGAGGTATGTTAAAAGGAACTCTAACTAGACTAGGAATTTTTTTTTGGGGAAGTCTACTGGAAACTTGACCCCTACCTCTGTGGCTTTGAATAAAAATTCATACTTATTGAACTTGTTCTATAACCAATGGTACACTAGCGAGGTATTATGCAATTTACTCTTGGTATTACTCTAAGTATGGATGTGTGTTAACCAAATAATGGGCTAATAGATCTTGGATTTTTTCCATAGATTAAGTATTGTAAGGAAGATAAAGATTCATCTCATAAACTACATTGACACCATAAGGGTCTTGAACAATGTCATCTTGTGTGACCATATTATCATAACCTGGATTGTACATGGCTCTAATACGAGTGTAATGAGACATATCCAAATTAATGATGAACATTTTATGAAGATAGGCCTAGAGTTCTATAAACTCTAAAAAATAAGGTCTAAAATACAAATGGTCTAAACTTGGTATAATTTGGTCTAATAAATGGATTTATATCTCCAAAAATGTCTAGGTGCAAAAACTTGGTCTAAAACAATCTAATGTCAAATGTCAAATGTTAAATATCTTATAAAAAAGGGTCAAGTGGATGAAAAAAATCAAAATGCCAAACTTAGGTATAAAGTGTTTCAAACAAGTCTAAACTAGGTCTAAAGAAATAAAGGTTTCCAAGTCTTTTGGAAAATAAGGTGTAATAGCTAGGCTCAAAATAAGTATTGCTAGGCCTTTTAGAAAAGGCACAAAAGCTAGACTTTAAACAAAATAAGGTCTAAAAGGCAAGAGAGTTAATCTAACATATTTGAAACACTTTAACAAAAACCAGGCATTTGGATTTAAATAAACACTTGATCATTTACTAAATACATGGAACATTAGTCACATGGAAGATAGACTACTTCCCCAAATATAGACATAAAATTAGTCTCTTAAAGTCGAGTAATAAATTAACTTAAGTTACACAACCCAAAAGTGAAAGATCGAGGTCTATGCCAAAATTACATGAGGCATAGGCATAAATCAATCAATATTTGTATTTGAACTTGTCAAGGATAATTACAAACTCAATTTGGAAGACTAGACTTCTTTAAAACAAATAACAAGCTAGACAAGAATTAATGACATGATGACATTAGGCATAAAGAACAAAAGGCAGACATAGTTTTGGTTTCAAAAATTTGAACACAAGGCAACAAGTCTTTAAAATAGTTAGAATAACATAATAACATTATTGTGATCTAAAGATATGACAAATATGGTTTGTTTTCAAGACTCAAAGGCGCAAGATCTTGGAATGAATTGGGTAGCATAATGACTCCCCATTTAAGCAAGTGACACACACACACAAAAAGTTGGATAAATGACTAAGAAAAAAATATGAGATGTCAAATGGATGGCATAATGCCTCTTCAAACAAAGGAGTGATGCATAAACAAGACTCATTTTGGATGTGGTATGATAAAAAAATAATTCTGACTCAAGACCATGTAAGTAAAAAAGGACAAAATAACAAAAACACCTAAGTGTAACATTCTAAATCCTAAACTGACAAGGTAGCATTTTACTCTCAAATTCCATATATATATTTGATATTGAGAGGATTTTAAGTTTTTAATCCAAAAATTAAAAGTGCATGAAAACTAGGTTTTTTAGATCCCCTCTTCTCTCAAGAATTTGTACGATGACATGAAACTCTGGGTTACTTGTGCTACATTGACAATATGTCCATGACAAGTGGGGTTTGTCTAAAAATATAGGTTTCATGTGTCTAGATGGTCCAAATGTGGTTAACACTAGAGATGTAAGCATGTCAATTGAGCTTATACAGGATAACTTATTATATAAGGGTCTATTCCTTTACATAGCGATTTCATCCGTGCACTTCTTAGTGGAATTCCTTGGTTAGCTAGACCTGACTCAGGTTTTCATTAAGATTAGAGGGGTTAGTCATTCAACCATCTAAAAATCTTAGTATATATGCCCTAATTTATATACCCCATAGTGGAGCAGAGTTGGTATGATCCTAGGAGATGAAACCTCAGGTCAATGCACCCCTAGAGAACTTGTGAGGGAGAAGCGAGATCCCACCCACAAGCTAAGAAAGGTCATTTTAAAATCACCCAAGTCATTCAGATATTGGGGAGTTCCTCAGTGACATTCCTTCTACTCTTGGATTAAGTGATAAAAATTAAAGTACAAATCACTTTTGGTCACCTGAATTCCCTAAAGGGGAGAGGGGAAGAGCATACACATTAAGTCTATTTTGCAAAAAAAAAAAAAGGCAAACAAGAAGTAAACATGATAAACAAATAAGCTCTTAAGAGCATTTAATATAAGTTTGAGTTTATTTTAAGGCACCAAGAAAAATATGATGTGAAATTTATCCCATTGGAATTTTTTGAAAACTTAAAAATAAATAAAAAGAAGCAAGTAAATGATTTTTAATAACTAAAAGTAAATGTGATTTGATCTTTGTGAAGTGGTAAAAATGACTCTCCTTAGCCTCTAGGTCATGAAAAAGATGTTAGTAGTTTTTTAGTTTTTTTTTAACAATATTAGAAAATCAAAACCTAAAAAATCAAAATATTATCAATCTTCCAAATACCAAATACCTATAATTTAGGATAGTTATGTGAAAAAAATAAAATTTTAAGTTAGAAAATAATCAAATGAAATAAATAAATGAAGACAAGCAGTTAGTAAAATGAGCATATCTCACAAAGTACACATTGAATTATTACAAAATTTGGAAAGAATTAATATAAGAAAAATACAACCCACCTGTTATAAAATTAATAATAAAAATATTTCTAGATTAAAAGATATGACCTATTTAACATTTTTTTCTATTAAAAAAATAGACAGTAATTGATTTAATCATATCTCCTAAAATAATGATTAGATTGATATGAAAATTTGAGAGAATTTTATTAACACAAACAAAAATGCACATACATTTTTTTAGAGAAAACTAATTAACCAATAAAAAACTACATATATTTTACCATCTATTTTTTTCTTAATACAAGAAAAGAGAAAATAAATATTGGAAATAGAAGAATAAGACGTGGGGTGTGCAATCGCGTCCCATAAAGCATGAAATTATGTATCTAAGGAATAAAAGAGGGGAGATTAATATTTTGTTATTCAAGGAAATAAAATCCAAATAAAAACACTAATAAAATTAATACCTCTAGCCTACAACCTATGAGGATCAAATAACAAAACAAAAGAGAATTAAATGAAAGATATGCAATGCTTTTACCTTCCTTGAGAGACTCCTTAGCTTGTTGGAAAATGAGAGACTAGTGCTTGGCTTGTGCTCAATAAATATTTGTCAATGAATCTCTATTTCTCCACTTCCCCTTGTCACCTTGTCTTGGCATGTTGGCATGGTAACATTATAATGAAGCTTTTTGGAGGTATTTTGGCATAATAATATTGCACTACTAAAGCTTGTCTAAATTGGAGGAAGAGCCTCCAATTTATAGAATTTTTAAATGGATATGAACCATCCATATTGAGATGAGAATAAAATGTGAAAATTTTCCCCTACATCCTTCATGCTGAGGAAAATGGGTCATGTAATAAGAGGATAGGATTTGTAAGATGTGAGCTTTGTAAGGTTTAAGATTTGTAAGATGTAAGATTTGTAAGTTGTAATCTTTTTAAGATTCAACCTTTGTAAGGTATAATATTTTTAAGAATAGGTAGGCCTTACCATGTGATTTTAATATTAAATTGGCAAGTTTCTTGGATGAAGAGGATAAATAAAAATATTGATTTTTCTATGTTTATAATATGTGCATTTCATGTAACATTATTTTAATAAGAATATTATCTAATTAATTTTTCTTAATTAACTAATGTAATGTGATGTGAATTTGATGGGATAGGATGTGATAATAGAATAATCTAGTTAATTGATTGAAGGGTCATTTGCAAACAAGTTCTAAGTTTAGGTACTTTTTAGCAAATTGGATGATCTGATGTAGTGCATTACCTCAATTAGGCATGTACTGATGTGTCACATAATGTATACATCAAAATTCTATTGAAATCAAGTTGA
The DNA here is from genome assembly GCA_037957365.1 of Torreya grandis. NCBI lineage: Eukaryota > Viridiplantae > Streptophyta > Pinopsida > Cupressales > Taxaceae > Torreya > Torreya grandis. The sequence continues at coordinate 1,946,822 of JARHVA010001577.1, forward strand.
TTTAATAATTTATGGATAAATTTGCATTTGATTACAAGAAATTAGTCTAATGTCCATTTAGACATAAAAGTGGCCAAAAAGGAGTGTCTACACCAACCTCCACTGAAACAATCTTCCATATTACTATTGTTGCTTCATCAATGAATGATGGTAAATTCAATCTCCTCTTCTTCTCCACCAAAAACCTACTTATGCTTGAATGATGGAAAGAATTGTTTCTCATATGTCTTCCACTATTCTATCCACCTTATATAACCTCCAAAGGATATTAACAAAGGAGGCATCCCATCAAAAAGGCACCCTTTCATCAAAAGGTGTGTATTTAATTAAATTTTAATTAATTCACTAAGTGGGGTAATTTCCCAAATGCAACCATATATCAAGTTGGTCAACCCAATAATGATAGGATTTAATACATGTATTAAGAGGGTTTATTTTAGCCTTAAACAATATTCCTTGAGCACATATTTAAAAATTCTTTGATGCTGGTCCCTTCATCATGAAGCACTACTATAAATTAAATATAATTCTATTGCATTAATGACACTTTCATTGGCAATAATGTTGGCTTTTGTTACATTAATTATAATTATTTTGACATCAATGACAATATTCCAACACTCTTCTCTAGTTTTTAGGGTTATTGAGCCATGCTATATACTTCACATAGACATTCATTCTAGAAAATGTTTCATGGCATTCTCCTTAATTAGACTAAATTGTATTTGATGACACTTTTGATCTTGAGTTCATCTCTAAGATTGATGACTCTTCTTCTACCATAAATGAATAAAATATTTATGGGGAGACACCTCTACCATCTCCTTATCACCTTCCAAATATTGAGAAATTATTTTTTAATTTAACCTACCTATAGTCCACTTCTGATATTATAGGGTATAAATATACTGATCTAGGACTCATCAGACATGAGGAAATCTATTTTGCACATACAAGGAATCTAAAATCCATTTTATCCTCTAATTCTATTGCATCATCATTTCATAGATTAGTTGGACCTCTTACTATTCATGAGGAGTAGAGTTCCTTGGTTGGAGTTATATTAGGCACTTGGTAGACCCATTCATTATTCTAAGGTGATTCATTCTTCATTACACCTTCTTCTGATAGGTTGACTTCAATGGCATTACATTAAGTTATTGTGCATGATCTTGTCAAACCTATGCCACACTTCTATTTTAGACCCTACTTAGAGTGTTTTGTACTATTTATTACTTCATCTTATACTATGGAATGGGTAGACTTCTAGTACACCATTCATGTTCTTCCTTTATCAAAGGGAAGAAAAAATATTTGATGCACATGAAACTTCTTTAGTCTTCAGGCAAAGGATATCATCAACAACATTCATCATTTTGTGAGAAATACTATAAGAAGCTTCAACATATACTATGGGGAATTACCAATTATCCTCTCTCTATGTGATATGCTTGATATTACTTATGTATACATTCTCGATTTTGTTCACATACTTATATCATGCACTACTTTCTCACTTTGGTGTCTATTAGGGGAAGAGATTTTTTCCTACATGTTTTCTCCTTTTTCCCTCTTTAAGAGACTTGAATTGTTCTTGGGTACCTCTTTTGGATTTGTTTCCATGACCTAATTATTATACCCACCTAAGTTACACTTAAGGGGGTATTGGTGTAGAATTTTTCCCATTATGTGGTTTTACCTACACTTGTCTATTTTATCTTTCCTAGGTTATTCTAGGTCATTAGTGGAAAATAATCCCATGTGCATGAGGATGTTGGGACATGTCCACTTTCCACCTATATAAGGAACCTTCCTATGTACTTTTTGGCTTATGCTTGAATGCTTTAATGATAGAATGAGATAATTCTATTTTTCACAACTTTCTTTGTGTGAGACTTTTTTATTCTAGATTATGATATTTCACTTTACAGGTTATTCATGCATGTTTCATTATTTAGTTGATCATGGTGTAATCTAACACCAAGACACCCAAAAGACAAGTGCTACTACTCCAAGGTAAAAACCTAAATAATGAAACCTCCAAATGATAGTATAATTAGATTTACAAGCTTTAATGATGTGAAATTAAATAATCCTCACTTTAGAAATGAAGTGAAGGGGGAATTTATAGCCAAATATTCAATCTAAACCCTCCAAATAATTTAGTTGATAAGGTCGATTAGGTCAACCTTGTTTGATGTGAAAAAGATCCATTAGGTCTTAAACTAGGTTGGTTGGCCTGACCTAGTTTTATAACATACAAATTAACATATTTCATAACAAGGTAGGCCTAGTTGACTCTGTCAGTTTTATTTATCTAACCAACATAATATGATGATGGAGTTGGCTTGGTCAACATAGTAGGATGAGATGAAAGACATAATCATCTTGGTCGACATAGTAGGAAAATAGGCTAAAATAGGTGGTATAAATATAAAATAAACATTTAAGTTATATTTTATATTTATACTTTGAGGATGTTTGAGAGTGATTTGAGACCTCTAAGAGCTATAATATAAATTCTATATTTTGGAGGGCCATACTAGATTTCAAACTTAGCCATATTTTAAGTTTTTAGACTTAGTCAGATTTTAGGATTTCAAGATTTCAGGGAGGCATCATACGAGGTAAATAGATAAAAACTCTAAATAAGGAGGTTTGAATAATAATACCAATGGTCTTCCCACACCTTTCCTAGTACACTCTTTAATGTGTGCACTCAGATAGATTGAAACTTGATAGGTTCTTATAAGAGAAAAAGTGTTAGTAAGTGTAAAGATTAAAAATATTGTATGTATACATCATGTAGAGACGTGTTAAAAATTAGGCACATAATGAACAATGAACATGTACTGATCATTTGAAACTGATACAAAAAAATCAATGAGGATTCATGATATCTATCATGGCATTGAAAATATAGAAAGATGTATATATCCATCATGGTATTAAAAACTGAACAAATTAAGCAAATAAATATCATGGTGATGATGTATTTAAAAACATCACACACAAAATAAAAAAAAGAACACAAGATAATGCCAAATGGACACATGTAATGAACATGTTCAAATATCACTCACATGCATAAAAACATATAATAAGCCTTAGAGCCACAATCAAGGATATGCTAAAATGTCCACAATCCAAACAAGATGAATACATACAAGACATGAAACAAGGAATAAATCATGAAAAACATTATTGAATAAGTGAATTTTATGTAAATAAACAACTTGTAACATCATATAATTCATAACTCATGTATCCATTAATATATAATATAAAAGTAATTGATCTAATAAATTATGTAATGTATTGTACTAAAGTATGAACACTAGGGATAGTCAGATAAAAATAAAACCCATGTAAAATAATGCCCATAGTGAACTTGTTGTAATTTGGACAAGTTTTATAAGGTATAAAATTGATTTGAATCTAAAAAATTAGAACCTGTGGTCACTAAGACAAGTCTGTTGGATTTAGATAAGAGTGGAGTGTGTTAGTGTCTGGGTTAGAGCAATTTTGTCTATGTAAAATTTATGGGTCTGAGACAATATCACCAATTGAAATCACATCTAGTAATTAGAACTTGTATGTTATGAAATTCACTCAAGTACACTTGTAAAGCATATTTAATATAAATCTAGATATAGGGAAGTATTTCATACATTAAGCACAAATCAACTGTTGTAAATGAACTAGACATATCATGCATAGGTCTTGGTTTTATAAAATTTTGGAATAATCTATTTTTTTACTTTTTGAGTATATAAAATAGAAAATGATCATACTATCCAATGACTCCCTTAAAATCATTATAATCAATAGTTATTGTATCAAACAAGGGAAGGGTTACCTATCATAAATAAAAAGTGTCATCCACTGTGTAGGTTCTATATGGTCAGGATGATAATAATATGTTGCATCATCATGGTCAAAATCATCAATTTAATAATAATCATAGGATATCACTAACATCTTAGGTTGTGATTGAGATTGTGATTTATTTTTCTGATCATATTTTGTATCTATGTATATATAACTAACTGCCCCATATTATGGTATTGACCATTCTACTTTTTTTCAATATGTATTGTGTCATGTGACTCTATTAATATTCCATGAGTTTTAATTTATTGAACATTAGCTAAAGATGATTTATTTTTTCTTCTGTATATATAAAAAATTTATACATTTTGAAATGAAAATGATCATACCTTCATGATCAAATGAAATGCAACCTTTTTTTTATCAATCATTACTCCTATTGATTTTAACCATGACCCCACAATCAAAATATTGTATGCACTTGGATTAGAAATAATGTGAAAATTAAGATAACATTATTTTAAATTAAATAAAATTCTTAACTTAATTTATCCCACACACATTGTAGATGTATTAGTTTGATCAAAGTGTTGAAGCTTATATCCAAGAGATACAATAAATGACAACAAACAAAAATTTGTTTGTTAATAGTCCATAACCTTGACATCAGTAAATTGATTTTCATCTATGTGAGTAGTAATAGTGAAAAATTCATGATATGAGGAAAGAATTGTAATTTAATCCTTTGGAACAATATTTGTAACATTAGATTTTGTAGGCATCTCTTTCTTTTTTAACTCTTTTGTTAGAAATCATTTCTTAAAGATACTTTCTTGCTTAGGTTGTACTAGTTTTTGAAACTTATGTTATTTATATTTTTATAACATTGCATTTGTGATACATTTAATTTTTAATTAATCTTTTCATTTTATGCCTTTTTTTATTTTACTTGCTCTAATTATGATATTTGAATATTTTCTTGCATTAAATTATCCTTTGGTATCCATACTTTTTTTGTACTTGTTATTTAGAAGATGAAATCATAGTGTGAGTGGGTTGTTTGGTTGATGTATCTATCATATGATCACCACTATTAATGATACTTTTTATTTTATTATTCAAATCCAAACATTTATTTGTGTGATGCCCATGCATTTTATGACATGCAAAATAGTATTTTGATCTTCTTAAAGGATGTATAAGAGGTAGTTTGATTAACTTGTCTGAAGCATTTATCTTAGAATATTACTTGAATTATCATTAGCCTTTTGTATAATTTTTAAATCATTAATTATACATGTATTTTTTTTTAGCTTCTAATCTTGATTTGAAGTATTATTAGGCATAAAATTTTTAGATGAAGATATAAATGAATGATTAATGCTGACATATTCTGAAGTCTTTAGATGTGAGCTTATTTTACAATGATATGATATTTGAACTAAATATTATTTTACTCTTATATTATCATTCCCATAGGGACTATTTGATCTTGAAGGGCTTCATAAGCACAAATTCTAGGTAATTCAAATTAGATATGGATACAAACACCATCAAGAAAAGATTTGAGAGTTAAATGGGGGTGAGGAAGGATAAGTTTATTACCTCCATTTATCACTATAGGGTGGGCTACCTTACCTTTTGGAAAATGATAACATGGACCCGGTTAGAGGGAAAGTATCTATCACTATCTTGAGGAGGGTTGGTAGAAGTTAACATAGACATAATATTATGATTAAGTGTAACCTTTTTTTTATTGTATATTAATGATCTCCAATTTATTGCATACTTATAAAATATATTGAATATCTCTATATGACACCATGCAATTAGAAAAATTATTGCTTGAAAAATGTGTACATTAAAAGTAACCCATATAGCCATTATATGATGTGCACAACAAAGAACTGACTACTAAAATATATCCATTGGGTATTTTTGAAATTTGTAATATTTTTTTATTAAATTAGTAAATAGATAAAACCTATAAATTAATTTTAAAATAAGTATACCATTTTTACCCTAGGTCAAATTTACTAAACATAGTAAATTATAAATTTCAACAAATTTATACAATATTTTGGTGGAAAAAAAAGGATTTTAATTTTATAGATAATAAGTTTGAAGATAGAGCCATTATGGATTAGGTTTGATTTGAACAAGGAAAGATAAGTCACAAACCTATGAAAAAAAACCAATAGAAAAATGAGGGTGAAACCCTAGGCCAAAAATTAAACTTATGATTTTCACAAAGGACAAAAGGAAATCAAAGATCAGATATGAAACCCTAAGATTTTTTAATAAAATCTTAGAAATAAGGTTGAAACCATAAAGAAAACTTAGGGTTTGACAATGCTCAAACAAAAACACAAGTTCACTAATATGTTTTATAAAATTTAGTATTAAGAGTGTTTTAATTTTAATTATACAAACTAATGATTAGAATTATAGTGTACAATATATGAAATAAATCATACAAACTGATTTAGATCTTACTAAATATAAAAATATGCTAAAATAGGAAAGTACCAAATAAGAACAACTTAGCTAGAAATGAGGCATGCAATTTTGAAAGTACACCTATGAAATTAACTATGCGACTATATGAGGATACTATGAATCAATAAAATGGATTCACATCTACTTGGGATAAGGCCAAAATATATGGATAAGGCTGATTTGTGTTGGTGTCTATTGGGTGCATTGACATTCATTAGGGATTTTATTTTTTATGTAAAAAATTTAAATTACGTGCTTCACTTGGCTATATGTATGTGATTAGATCGGTATGATTTTTTTATAAGCTGTCATGTGCCTTCTTCTTCATTTGGAACCCTAGCTCAAAATATCATGAAAAAAAATAGAAAAATTGGAAAAATGTATTAGTGGTTGAAGAGATGTTTGACCTCAATACATCATGTGTTAAATAATTCTTACATACCAATACTTTGAAGAGGGATTAAAATCCATGTAGTTCTTCCATACTATGGTGGTATATATGAAATATTGGTGTATTGCTATATACCAGTGCAATATTGGTGTGATTAAGTGCTTTAAAAATGACCTATGACCTTGGAGGTGTATTCAGACTTAGCCTAGGGCTACTTGTGATGTGTGGACTTAGAATTAGGAAGAATAGGTGATTTCCTCTCAATATACAGTTAGATAATCTAGTGATTTTCTTTGATGTGAGCCTCTATTAAAAAATGGCTTGAAAGTGTGGATTTATAGTGATCATTTTATAATTCCTTAAAATGGGACTTGCTAAATGTACTTGATGACATGTTACATGAGTTCAAACATGAGTAAATAGTTTTTATTTGGTAGGAAGACATGGTTGATGGATTTAGACACTACTTGTGAGTGGGATTGTCTGAAAGGAATGACCTTATCCAAGGAGTAAAAACAACTAATCTAGAAGTGTAGATCAGTATAGGGATGATCTTAGGTTATTTGGAGTAAAGAATAGGAACATGTAGTGATCAATGGTAACTTGGAAGAATAGGTCAATCACATATAAGTTAAGGAATGATGATAAAGGATTGTGGAATTAGGCATGAGCTAAGTGTGCATAATAAATGGTCAAAAGTGCATTATTTTAGCAATAAATGTTAATCTATATGTCTACAAGTACTCACTATGAAATTAAAATTTAGAAATATAATTGCACACACATAAAACACTAAACTATATAGATGGATAGGAATCTTCATAGTAAACCTCATGAGAGGACCCTACCTTAGATGGTTTGGAGTTTTAACCCTTTCCTTTGATACAATAGGGTTAATTCAAATTGATTGTATTGTCAAGTCATGAAACCATATCAATAAGGAGGATACCATGGGTTTATTATAACTCTGCTACAAGAAGTAATAAAATTTTGAATTATTTATTGACTTATAATTCTTTGACTAACTTTATAACTATAGTTTATCTCTTAACTAGAGAATACTAACCTTATTTAGTTTTATACAACTTAAGAACAAAAATAATTATAAAATTAAAATCAAAATATAATATTTGTACCAAAATAGAAGATATAAAAAGAAGGTAACATCTATAGCCATGTGAAGATAATAAAAAACTAACAATCCACTAATAAGATGAGTTGAATATGAAAATAATAGATTATCTTCTATTTGGTAGGAATCATTTTATTCCCATTCGATGTGAAAACCAACTTCAACTTGTATCAACCAGCTAACCATCATGGCTAGTGAATAACACCTACATGCATTGATATGTGCTAAATTTATTTTAGGATAGTAACACTAATTTGAAACTTGCAACAACTAGTAATGGATATGGGTATGACACATGCTACATCATCTTTTATCTAGATACTAGATATGTCACAATAAGCTCAAAAACTTGTGGTATCTTTTATTAGTATTAAGACCAAATAATTAAAATAGTAAATCATACTATTTTATGTAAGAAAAACCAGTCTTAGACCATAGAAAAAAAGATATGCTATAAATATACCCATGTGCTAAAATTAAAAGTAATGACTAAAATGGGTTGTATAAAGTCTATGAGCAGAAATAAAAGGAGTAGTATTTAGGTTATCATAGAATCAGCTGAGGGACATTTTTGGGGATCATCAAAGGACCACAAGAGGATGAATTAAAATATCCAATATTTATTTCAATGCTAGCTCATAGATTGGATTATAAATATAGTGACAAGATAATGTGTAATGTTTTATAAAGATGAATATGGAAATCACTATTGAATGTGATGATGAAGACCATACTCTTGATAAATAATATGTTTTTTATTAATGAGTTCCATATCAGACTGAAGGAAGAAATGTGTGAGGTTATCGACCATTTTAAAATAAGTTTAATAGTGTTATTTGGTGAGGTCTATTCATACCTAAGGAATAATCGAGGTGAGGCTCAACCCTACATGAAGATGCTATATTGTATCCCAGTCCCACTATTATGTCTAGAATAGTTGAGTGTGTCCATATTATTATATTTTTTATGTTTTGGATAGTTATGTGTGTCCATGTTCAGATTTGAAAGAGTGTGCACTATAGATTGTGTCCTAATCAATGCTTATTTCATCATGCATTCATTCATTAAATATTTATAAGTGCTGTGAGTCCAATTTTCATGGTTGTGTTTGGTGAATGGTAGAGTATGTTCCCATTTATACATATTATTCAATGAGGTCATTTCTTACTGAGGAGATGTATGAAGGTCATTCCCACTAATATTTATAAGTATGTTGAATTATATATATGTTTCATTTCAAATACAATGTAAATTATCTCATAGTCTTTTAATTATGATGTAATATGGTGGTAACACTAGGAATTTAGGTATTAAAAATTATAGTTGGTAGAAGAGTTTAAATTATTTAACTTATTATAATTAATTTCATTATTTGGATTATTATAATTGTTTTAAGGTATTTCTTGTAGAAAAAGAAATTGTTGAGGGAATAAAGGGATGTGATAACAATGTGTCCTAAGAAAATGATGTGTATCATATAATTTCCCTTTCAAAAATTAAATAATGTAGTGTCAAGTATTTGAGATACTTAAGTTAATGTTAGCTAAATTTTAACACTTATATGGTGTATTCCTCAAGAAATCAAAGCCCATTATATTAATACTATATATTATACATCACTGGTTATACCAAAAAATAGTGGTACGTTATCACAATTTAAGTATCAAATTGATCCCAATGATAAATAAAATTTTATTGGTTTAACTCCAGTAAAGTTAAAAGGGATTAATATAAAAATAATTTTCACTCAAAAATTTGAACATAGCTAAAAACACATGATAAATAGCCAAAAAAGAATCAAGATAACAAGACATAAAAGTTAGGTCACATATTTGCACTATGGGGAAAGTGCCTCCATAGACCAGGGTCCTTTACAAGACTATAATTTATCTAGGGTTATGTCTAATGTGCAACATATTGAAAATCCACACATTATTTTTCTTCAGTTTAAAATGGATCACTATCAAACATGTGATTTTTATGATGGGTTTGTTAAAAATCCTAATTTATTAGTAAATTTTAAATGAGACTATTCACTCTAGTGGGAGGAATTTTATTTGATAATTGCTAAAAGAATTTAAAATGAGTGAAAATATCCAAATAGTTTTATAATATTATAGGTTTTTGGCTTATTATAAGTTTTTGTAATACCCATGAAACATACTTATAATTGTATATATTATGGTTTTTATAGTAGTTCATTTTAAATAGCCCAAAGGGCACTAAGATAATGATGAATAAAAATTAGGCCACATAGACAACCAAAAAAGTTGGTGGAAGTAGAGGTCATATGCCTTATCACCCCAGTCCCATCCACTACATGTAGAAGATCTATGGTATCAGGTATTAAGTCCCACCCATCATTATATTTGTCTATTTTTTGTTCATCCATTGGGTCTTGTTTAGTCATATAAATGGATAAAGATAGCTAAGGAAACTTTCTTTATTTTTGTGCTCTCCAACCCCTAATGCATTTTAAAGCAGGATCATCACCACCACAAGAGCTATGTGCAAAATATTGGTATTGCTCACATGAGGAAACACTCTAGCATATACTACATGAATTATGTCTACTGCAAGAACTAAATCCAAAACCTTGAGAAGGTCACCATAAATAAGGTTTATCTAGAGGAACCCAAGTGATAGTATAGGGGGTACTTATCTAATGGTTTAAAAAATCCTAAAGTTTCTCCACCTTTAGCTAGACATTTTATGCTTGCTTTTGAATATGTAACACGACATTAGATATCACTTAAACTTTATTAATAATAGAGAAACATCCATCCAAATCAAAATGATAAAAAAAATGCATTTTTCATTTCTTTCCATGATTAAAAAATAATTTTATAATGAAAAATATTCTCAATTTGTTTTTTTTATGCATAAGTTTTATGGCCCAAATCCGATAAGAGAACCATTTTACAAGAAAAATACTTTGGATGAAATGGCTGAAATAGGGTATGAATCCCACCTCTAAGATGATTGAGCATGCTTTTAAAACTGAAAAAGATACTTAAAATACTTTGGGTGTTGGCAAGATGGGCACAAAAGGTTGGTCACACCAAAATGTAGAAGTCACTTACCAATAAGAAGACCTTTGTGTAGGATATACAAAAGAAAATGTGCATATTTGAGATTAATCATTTATTTTCATACTCTATAAAACATTTGTCCCTAGAATTTTGTATAATAATTGAGACCTTATAGTGAGCAATCAAAGAATCCACTTGAATGTGTTGGGGAGAGTGTTAGTGTAGAATTTTTACTACTTATAATTTTACCTACATGGTTGTTAGTAAACTTGCCTAGGGTTGTAAAGGTCATTAAGGTAAAATACAATTAATGTGTTTTCTAATAGTGAGTTGAGTTATTATGCTTTTGGTGACCTAATATCTCACAACATAATGTACTTCCTTTATATTTTTTGGCTAATGGACTAATATGAAGCTTACTTTTGCTTTGCATCTAGATCTCACCTACTCTTATGGTTTTGTACATTTATTGGACATTTAGAGATGTTGAAGCAAATTGACATAGTATCAAATTTCTAATCTGACAACCATTTTACCCTTTATCAAATCCTTGGTGAGATATTTCATTACATTCATTTCTAGTTTTTTTGTTCATTCTCAATTATTTTTGAGGTTTGATTGGATTTTCTCAACATCAATACAAATCCTTACAAAAAGGATTTATAAGAGAAAACTATTTTGGATTTTCATGGGTTTTTTGATTTCTCAAATGGGTATTTTCTATTTTTTGGATTTGTTATATGGTTTTCTACAAATTTAGGCTTTTATGTGAAAATTTAACATCTTCACATAGTCTTCAGCTGATTCTGGGAGCTTGGCAGGAATTTTTAGCCTCTTCGACAATTTATAGACATTTAAGCAAATTTATATCCCTTTGTTAGAATTCTAGGGGTGATTGGATATTTGTTAGGGGAGAAAACATTTTAGCCTATCAAGATAGGCATTAGAACCTGATGTTTGCTAGATAGGGCTCAGGATCCATCCCTTCCTCGTGCAACCTCTTATTTTGTTGAGTTTTAAGCCCTCTTTAGACTTCCAAGGTTTGAAAGACATTTATGTGTGCTCATGCACACTATAAAACCTAATACTTACTCAAGTAGGATTTGAATCTTAAAAACATTACATGTACTCCTTCAGATCCTATCACCACTCCAAACACCATCAAAACATGTTCCTACTCTATGTAGAGTCAGATCCCACTACTACTCTACCCAAACTTAGAACCTCGATCTCTTGATAACAAGTCCATCAGGTTTTATCCATACTTTGAGAAAAATACCTATAAAAAGTCATTCGATGGATATTTTATGTTGTTAGAACACATGTTAGACTCTAAAGCATGTTTGGTCACCATCAAAACTTGATGGATGTTTAAGGAACCCTCGATCTCCATAAAAGGTCTTAGCCCCTTAGTCATATGTTATGATCATATAGAGGGGGCTTAAATATTGATTACTACTAGTTGAACCTAATCTTATCCCCTGACCAAATCTCCAATCAATCTAAACATTTTCATTTTTTTTTCAAGTGTCTCTAATCAACCTAACCATTTTTAAAAATTATGCTAGGTGGAGTTTTTGTGCAAGATTAAATCTTAAAATGGCTATAACTTTTGATCAGTAACTCCTTTTTAATTTTTGTCTTCTTCAAAAGTGCCTATTTTTTCTCACTCTACACATTAGTGACCTTTTTTGGCCTTCTATATCTACCTATAATTTACAAATTATATCTCTTATATGCATTATCAGTAGATCTTGACATCTCTCTAGTTCCTTATACTTACACATTAATTGCTCAAGAAACATTCTCAATTGTGCCTTACATTTATATAAGTGTGCCTGACATTCTCAGTATTATCTATCATCCTATTCATGAGCTTGCATTGTTCTTGTAACTAGAGTCTCATTATAGTTTTTATTATGTATTTTTGCACTTATTTTTTGTCTTCTCTCAGTCATGTCAAATTCAATTGAGAGACACTTGTGGGATAAATTCAATTCTACACTAGTGGTTCTTCTTTAAAAGACCAAATATTCTTCTTGGCATGCTTACATGGAACACTTGTTCATGAAAAAAGGAAAGAATCATATTCCATTCCTATATAGATAGATTCTTGCTCCCACTGATTCTGACAAGTATATTAAGTGGGTTAACACTTATGGTAAGGTTCATGGTACCTTCCTGCTACACATTTCATGGGATATATATCACCATATGTCTTAGCACTATTTAGAGCATCCTTCATTTTCTTTTCAAAGATCCTATTGAGATTTATATCACTCCTCTTCCTCACCTTGCTATCATCTCTTTGGATATTATTATACTCTCTCCTCCTACTCCTATTTCTTATGATGACACATCCATGGTGGATAATGCTCTTATTTATGTTGAGCCACTACTACAATATGGGATTCTACTTGACCTTAGCTTAGGTTTAATTTTAAGAGGCCCTACTAGATAACCTATTAGAAATATTTGGTAAATCTAGGGAAATTTGAATTGTAGTTGTGGTGAATCCTCTATGGGTGATAGCAAATCTATGATGATTTTAAAGGAGTGAAAACAAATAGTTTCCTTTTTTCATAAATCTATTCAATTGCATGGAAAGAAAGATGTTGAATGGAACCACCAAAATGCTACACTAAATGGATTCACCAAATGGATGTGTTGAATGACTGTGATAGATAGTTATATCAAATGGATATTCTAGATAGTTATGCTGGATGGTTGTGCTAGACAATTGCATCAATTGGCTCCATGGAATAGTTACACTAGATGGTTGTGTCAAATGATGAAGTCAAGCCAAGCTGCCAGGTTACTAGTATGATCGGTGTACTGTCTAGTTGCTCGATCACCTCTCTAGTCTTATAAATACACCCTCAACCCTCATTTTAAACATTTTACACATTATATTTTTTATCCTAATTCAGCCCCACCAATAATAATTCGCTATGGTAAGAAAATATGTTTTGAAGAACTTTCCAAGCTTTTATAGTTTGAAGATTATACAATAGCCAGATGTGTATATGGTATAATGATTGGATTTTAAAATGCAGCTTTGATGCCCTACTATAGATTTTCCTGGCTATATCCTAGAGAAATAGGAAGTTCACATTGTTCAAGGAGAGATTTTTGAATATGAAGATAAATAAAATTTACAAGGGGTTTATAAGGGGAATTCATATTCCATGTGTTAGGAGTTAGCAAAAATGATGGTGTTGCTTACACAAGTATTGCCATTATTTTAGACAGGTTGATATGAAAAAGATTACATTAAGAATTGGTCAAGCTACCTCTGGTAAACAATGTCATGGATCCATTGGATAATACCAGAATTCATCTAGAATCATATGAGCTAGCCAAAAAAATGGTTGAGAATGTCTTTTTTCTAACTCCTGATGCATGGAATATAAATTACCATTATAAACCCCTTATAAATTTGATTTCTCATCATATTCAGAAATCTCTCCTTTAATAAAATGTGAACTTCCTATTCTATAGGATAGCTAGGCAAATGTAAAGGTGCATATGCAGTGTTTTGTTTGTTATCCCTAATTCTATTGAAAGTCACTTCAATATCCTTCAATAGGTGAGGTACATTTAATGATTTTCTATCTTTTAAGGTTTCAACCTTGGTTTCCTTATTATTTTTCACCTTTTACTAGTAGGGTTTGGTAATTTAATCCTTGATTTTTTTGTTTTCCTTTCTTCTTCCCATGCCCTTAAGTTTTAAATCCTTTGAATCTTCTTGCAATTTTGTTTGGCACTACATTCAGTCTACCATTCATTATTTCTATTCGACACTTTTATTCGGCACTTCCATTTGGTAATATCAGAGGTATTGTCATTCTAAACTATCATTTGGCTCCTCTAATTAGAATTTTTAGTGTTCAATGTTTGGTATCACCATCTGGTTCCTTGGTTTGAGTTTTGTTGGTTGCCTAGTTTGATATCAGGGATTAGGGGTATGTGTGTGTGTGTGGAAAATTTAAGGGTAATCTAAGATATTTATGTAAACTATTGGTGAGCTGAACCCAAAAATAATTTATATTCCTAAATTTTTGGTGATCCAAACCCATCTACCGACCTAAAAAATTGCCAAATACAAAATTTAAAAATTGAAATATTCATGAATTAATGAATATTTGCCACTAAAATTTACCATGACTTAGATATCCTATTGTATATTATACTTCCATTCTTGTGTATGATGTTGTTATTCTAGATCCATCACATATTGGTATTTCAAATGAGTCTAATATTTCTAGTGAGAGTACACCTTGTGTCAGCATTATTGACTCTTCTCTTCCTATGGATATCCAATATGCAAATTTATGTGCTTCATCTATAGTCTCTTCAGAGAGTATGATTGGGTTTGGTCATGAGGGGGAATCATGGAGCTAGTTCTCATATAAATTCCCTCATTTAGTGAAGAATGAGCTTTCGTAATGAATGAAGATTCGAGAAGGGATGGAATGAAAAGATGTGTTTCCAAAACAAGTAAGATACAAGTTGGGAAGGGGGAGTTAGAAAAGTTTAAAAAGATTGGAATGGGAAAGGAAACATGTATCAATGTACCAAATTAGCTAATGCTCTGGGGTTGATGTGGTGTATTCCACCAGTTGACAGGGGACTTAGTGATTGGTGTATTGATCAGTCCAATATGGATGGAGATAGAAACCAATTCGATAAAGAGATTTTGGAAGCATAGTTCACGTAGATAAATGAAGGATGAGATGAATATTTGTTAATCCATGATCTCCACTTAACATGAACATTCCTTCAACAAATGCTTCATGACATTCTTATTCATCAGACTCACCTGTACTTGATGACACTTTTGAGCCTAAACACATCTCTAATATTGATTATTCTTATTCTAGCATAGATGACTATAGTAGTGATAGGGAAAAACCTCCACCATTTCCTTGTCACATTATATATATTAAGGAATTAATTATTGATCCACCTACCTCTAATCCATTTCTAATATTATAGGGTGTAGGTATATTGATCCAGGACTCATTAGACATCAAGCAGTCTATTCCATAGTTCTAGGGCATTCTATAGTCCACTTTAGACTTTGTTTATGTTGTACCATCATTAGAGTAGTTAGACATATTACTTTGCATAATGAGAAAAACTCCTTGTATATGAATCATACCTTGGTTGGAGATTCATCAGGCACTTGGTGGACACATTTACTATTCTAGAGTGATTCACTCTTCATTGCACCTACTTCTAATAGGTTCACTTTAGTGGCATTACTTTTAGTTCTTGTGTATGATCTTTCCAAACCTATGCCACACTTCTATTTTCAACCCTACTTAGATTTATTCATACTGTTACCTTTATTTTCCATTATGGAATGGGCAAACTTCCATTATACCATTTGTATTCTTTCTTTAGCAAAGGGAAGAAACATTATTCAATACAAATGGAACTTTTTTAGTCTTAAATAAAAGGATCTCATCAACATCATTCATCATTTTTTGACATATACTATGGGTAGATTCAACACATTATATGGGGACTTCTTAGTTTTCCTCTCTATGTGCTCTATTTATCTCTTTTGTGGATGCATTTTTTCAGCTATGACTGACTTCCTTAGATCATGCACTATTTATCACTTTATTCTATTTTAGGGGAGGAGATATTTACTATGGGTTTTCTCCATTTATCCACCTTATAATATTTTTTTTGTGCTTGGGTACCTCATCAGGCCTCATTTTTAAGACCTAGTTCTTCTACCCACCTAATCTATACTTCAAGGAGGTGTTAGTGTAGGCTTTTTACTACTTAGTTGTTAGTAAGATTACTTAGGTTTGTTAAGGTCATTGTTGTCACTCAATTTTACACCCTTGGAGAGGTAGTTCAAGCCTTATACAAATTGAGTGGAACATGATATTACCCCTAGGCCTATGGTTTACCTATAATAGGGGTAAACCTCTATATTGAAGGGCTAGCTCCCTAGATTTATCTTGATTGCTCATCACCTATGCTACTAGCTTAATTGGATGAAAAGGGAGAGAGAGAATATAAATTAAACCCATCCTAGTGAAGTGATTAACCAAATGTAACTTTACCACTACCAACCAATTTCAATTACACTTCAAAAAAAAATTCTAATATGCACACAACACTAATCTAATTTTGCCTATTGCATTAATATTTCTCATGGAGGTTTGTGAAGAAAACTTAAGAGATGAGGACTAAGCACAAGGCCATGAAATGAAACTAGTGGTGAGACAACTAATTAAACTTATGAAAAACTTCATTGGAACACTTCAAGATACTTTCAAAAGACTTTCAAAATTGAACATAAATGCAAACAAGGACAACTTGCCAAGGAAGAGAATCTATCACTTAGCAAGATCAACTAGTCTAACATACACATTGAAATAGTCCATAGAAAATGTAACCAAATTTTTATTTATTAATCAAAAGATGAAAATTAGTAGGTATTTCCCATACTCAGTTGGAGGATACTTTACAAAACCAAAATTGGTTACTTATATAGAAAAAGTGAGAGAAAAGAGAAGAAGGGCATAGGAGAGAGAGAGTAGACAAGTGTCCATGTGATTTAAAAATAATAGAGGAGTTATGTAACTTCCTCAATAGATTAATTATGCCATGTTTACATCATTTTAATATTCTCTAACTCTCCAAGTGGCATAGAGGTTAAAATGCTTACTTAACACCTTGACTAGCTCTTAAAAATTGTCCTTTACATTTGGCATGTTGAAGGACAAGTGGTCTTATTGATGGTCAAATAAGTTTTTCAAACCAATTTTATCTTCTCTTGACACCTCTTAATTGACCCCATTATGTTCTCTTTGACATATAATCTCTTTCTCTTGCAAGGGGTCTAGAGGACTCTTCATCTCTTTAGGCCAACTTTGCATACAAGTGTCAAAACTTGGATTTCTCTTCTTCAGCTCATATAAACATCATGGATATCCTGTTAACATCATATTGGACTTAAAACTATCATTTGTGAAGCCTCAAACTAGCCCCAACCATTCATTCTCTACCAACAACTTCAATTAGGTCTTATTCCTTATATCCCTAAAATCATACAAACCTCCTTGTGTAGATAATTTTATGCATGGTGGTGTGAATATGAGGGAATATTATAGGACCCATTATGGCCTTAAAACTCCATGTTTAATTTAATGGTATGAGAGTGAGTGGATATATCCCTTTTTTCCTTTTCTCTCTCTTAACTCGACCTCAATTAGGCCTCCCTACTAAGAGACTGAAAAATGGCTCTTCAAGATCCCCAAACGTGCCAAAACATAAATAAGTGTATGATTCACTTACATGAAATCATCCTTGTTCTCCATGCCAAATTTGGAGATCTGACAACTTATATATTCCTACCTTCTAACAAACATTAATATTTTTAGGCCTATTTTGTACAATCCTATACCTTCAAGTAAAATCCAATGGTATGAGGTGATTCTTAGGGGATTATTGAACCTTTTATAGGTAATTTTAATGTTTTTATGATCCATATAGAGGTATAAAATCTCATTTTTATCTCATTAGGTCCCTATAGCTTTCTTAGGTACCCTGAAAGTGCCTTGAGTTCTTAATGATAGTTCATACAAATTAGAGCATGAAACCACCAACCAATTCCATTAAATAGAAGTATAATATGGTATTTAACTTACCTTAATATCCCAAGGTCCCATGAAAATCCTCTATTCTATACCAAGTAATGAAAACTAGCATTTTAGGCTGGCAACAAGCATTATGTGAGGTCCGAGAGTAAACTAGGTTAGTGAGAACTTTCTTGAGTTTGGTTTGAGATATAATGAAATTTATGAGGTCTCTGATGTTATCCTTAAAAATTTTCAATATATTTATTTCCACACTCCACCAAACTCTCTACATCCTCAGTGATTTAGACCTAAGGTTATTATGCCAAACTATTTAACATACCTTAACTGACTATTTTATCCCATCTTTCCTCTCTCTTAGGACTCTAATACCTCATGAAGTGTTTTTATATGTTTCCATCCTCAAGTTTATCAAATTTAAAATTCAATTCACCTAATTGTCCATATCTCAAGGTTTACCCTACCCATTCAAGCTATGTATACTCTCAGGCCTATGTAGGGTTTAGAACAGGGGCTGATTGTGTTGCCTTTTTTGTTGAGTCTAGGGGATAATCATGGAAAAATGTTAAAATTAAATCATCTCATTCAATTGTCTCACTTTCTCTCAGACTTTTTGAATATCCTTGAACCTTTTTCATACAAGCAACTACTCCTAAACAATAAGCAGTCCTATGCCCTTACCTAGACTAAGTAGGTAAAATGTTTAGGGTTTGAATGTTTTCCATCATCAAGTGGTTTTGATGAAATGTTTATTGACATAAAATCACATTCCATTATCTTTGTATGGCTTAGTCACTCTATACCTTTGGATTTCTTCATACAAACACATTTTTATCAAGGATGAGCAGCTAGTGTGAGGATGTGTATGACTAGTTTATGACCCCTGTTTAGTCCTTTTATCCTCAAACTCTTTTCTTAGAATATATTTTACCTAAATTTTATAAGAAATTCAATATTATTTCTAACCCCAACCACATATGCCACTATCTCAGGATTTGAGAGAATCCTTAGCCACCTAAAAATAACTATAGGTGACTGTGTGTATATTAAGACTATGATTGGTCTGCTAACTTAGTGTTTTAGAGCCCTACCTTCAACATTGAAACTCTAAACTAATTATTTTGATAGTATATAACCTAAATGAATAAGTACCTCTAATTTAAAATCCCTTGAAACCTTATTGTCTTATCAACACTACCATCCAAGATAATCTCCTCAATGGATGGCTCTAGGTGCATATTTGAATAGTTTGACTATGTTTTGAATATTCCAAGGTCTTTTCTCCAATCCTAAAACATCTCAATGATTTGATATATATTTTTTATATCTCAATTATCCTTCACTACCCTGGAACTCCAAACCTTAATCAACCTTACTATTTAAGGCATCTTCAACATAGGTGTCTATAGATGACTTGGTTGAAAGGATTTGACTATGTAATTTGAGTTGACCTTAGGCATTGATAGGCTTGAAAAAAATTTAAAATCATTTTTTTGCTACCTTGAGACTTCCTTCAACATCCTAAAACTTTAGTCCTTTATCACTGTCACTATCCAAGACAACTTCTCTACTAACTGTAGGTGACTACATGGGAAATCTAAGTATGTAATTTGAGTTAGGCCTATTGAAATAAGTTATTTGTATCTTATAGTAGCCAAAAAATAATCAAGATATAATTATCTTTGCATTACCAAGTCCATAACATCTTCAAATCACATTAAAATTATACATCCATTGTCTATACACACATAGTCTATAGGTGTGTCTTACTAGGCTTCTTGGCATAGTCACTTAGCCACCACTTTATTTAGGTGCTTGGAAACCTCAATGACCCATTTTAATTTCATATTTAATCCAAAATAATGTTTCATTATTAGATAACCTTCATCATACATGGACACCATTGAATTTATTTGAATTTGCAGACCTATAGGCTTGTAGGTGACATTTATACAACCTTTGTTAGGGTGTGGAGCTAAAAGCTTCACCTTAGGCAAACAGGAGGTTTTCTGCACATGACAGTCACCGGCATCGGCATGCCCAAATCGATGTCAGTTAGGGGATAGTGCAAGGGAAACTGACATCAGCATGGATCGGCCGACGTCGGTCGCCTCCAGTTAGACAGGGACCGACGTCAGTCGCCTGTGGCGGTTCCAAAACTGCTGTTGACGAACAGTCAGTTAAGTGAACGCGTTGTTTGTATGATGAAGACCAGTTAGAGTCTTGAGTCACAAGTCTAATCAGTGTATGCATGAGATCTATATAATAGACTCATGGGCTTATTGTTAAGTGTTGAACTTGTAGAATCCAAGTGTGGAGCTTGGAGAGTTCTTCCCATGGTGGAATCAAGTAGGATTCCCCATGTATGTAAGATCAGGTTTGATATGCAGGGTGTTGCAGTATCATGGAGGATATCTACATGTGATAAGTAAGATCAGGTTGGTCTGCAGGGATGTGTGTATGCGAGGGTCAAAACAGGATCGGCGGGGGAGTAAGATCAAGGTGACAGCAATACATCAGGAGCAGGATCATGGTGAGATCTACTTGGAGTACCGGTTCGTACTCGGTTGTACTGGATGTACAATGAGGTGAACAACAGCTTGTGTTAGTTGTTAGTTGTGACCTATGAGAGAAGATTACTCAGGTGGGAAGACTACTTGGAGCCCTTGAGGAGGAAGCCTCACAGAGGTGGAAGAAGAGTGTGATCTCTTTATTGTAATTTCCTTTGTAATGAGTTGAATACAATTGTGTGTTGCCTCTCATGTTCTGTGTGTTTTCTCATTGATAGTTATTTGTTCTTCTGGTTATTTCCGCATGTAAGTTGCTTATACAATGGTAATCATGTGTGCTCTTAATTCTGACAAGTTGTGTTAGAGCTTTGGGGAGTTTCAGTCCTATCAAATGGTATCAAAGCGAGGTTGGACGTTCTCAGAGCGAGTTTGACTAACAGATGGCCCATATCTGTTAAGTGTTGTTGATTACAGGTTACTCACAGGGGTTGTTGTTTGAGTGGGAGTATAGCAATGGTAGAAGAAGGTAAGCTAAGAATGAAGAAAGTCAGGCATAGGATTAACACCACAAGGAGTGTGGTGGGTTGTCTTCAAGTGGGAGCTTGAAGAGGAATACAAGCCAGGCTGCAGATTAGACAGAGTACTAGTTTAGGTACAAGTGCATCTATTTATCTCCAAGTGAGAGATTATTAGGGTGTGGAGCTAAAAGCTTCACCTTAGGCAAACAGGAGGTTTTTTGCGCATGACAGTCGCCGGCATTGGCATGCCAAAATCGACGTCGGTCAGGGGACAGTGCAAGGGAAACTGACATCGGCAGGGATCGGCCGACGTCAGTCACCTCCAGTTAGACAGGGATCAACGTCAGTCGCCTGTGGTGGTTCCAAAAATACTGTTGACGAACAGTCAGTTAAGTGAATGCGTTGTTTGCATGATGAAGACCAGTTAGAGTCTTGAGCTGCAAGTCTAATCAGTGTATGCATGAGATCTATATAATAGACTCATGGGCTGTATTGTTAAGTTTTGAACTTGTAGAATCCAAGTGTGGAGCTTGGAGAGCTCTTCCCATGGTGGAATCACGTAGGATTCCCCATGTATGTAAGATCAAGTTTGATATGCAGGGTGTTGCAGTATCATGGAGGAGATCTACATGTGATTAGTAAGATCAAGTTGGTCTGCAGGGATGTGTGTATGCGAGGGTCAGAACAGGATCGGTGGGGGAGCAAGATCAAGGTGACAGCAATACATCAGGAGCAGGATCATGGTGAGATCTACTTGGAGTACCGGTTCATACTCAGTTGTACTGGATGTACAATGAGGTGAACAACAGCTTCTGTTAGTTGTTAGTTGTGACCTATGAGAGAAGATTACTCAGGTGGGAAGATTACTTGGATCCCTTGAGGAGGAAGCCTCACAGAGGTGGAAGAAGAGTGTGATCTCTTTATTGTAATTTCCTTTGTAATGAGTTGAATATAATTGTGTGTTGCCTCTCATTTTCTGTGTGTTTTCTCATTGATAGTTATTTGTTCTTCTAGTTATTTCTGCATGTAAGTTGCTTATACAATGGTAATCATGTGTGCTCTTAATTCTGACAAGTTGTGTCAGAGCTTTGGGGAGTTTCAATCCTATCAACCTTGTGTTTGAAGCCTTGAAAAGTATGAACATTAATATTATGGATTTAATACCATTTCCTCCATCACATCAAAACATTTAATAAGAAAACAAAACTCCCAACTCCTTGAAAACATGTACAACTCACTCAACTCAAATGAATTGTTATGCGGGCACACAGACACAATCCACAATGGGAATGAAGTTATTACCTTCTTGGGACTTGTATGGAATGTTTAGTTGATCAAAAGATATGAATATATTAATAAGGATGGTGGAATATAATGGATAAGCACTCAAATTCATTATACCACTTGGAGAACTTAGAAACATAAAAAATATGACAGTCATTTGTATAAAATGCATAAGAGAGACTTTGATTTCCAAAGTAACATCCACACATGCCACCATGATGAATGAATGTATGTGAGTCATATAAAAACCTTTTGAAAATCTCTCCAACTAGTTTCATATAGCCATGAGTTCACATTTTACATTGGAATTTCTCTAAACTCAGCCTGTGGAGATTTGAGGCTTCAAAAACCAGTTTGGATCCTTAGAAATTATTCATAAAGCTAATGACACAAATATAATGACCAATAACATAAATTTAAATACCATAGGGGTCCCAAAATTTGTCCAAAATATTATTCCCCAACTCTACCTGTACAACCCATACCATCTAATTGAATTTGGCCTTTACTAGCTTGTAAATAGAATGATGGGAGAGAGAAATATATTTATGCAAATATGGAGCTTAAAAATTCTTCCAAATCCTTTTCCTACCCTGTATAAACTAAATGACACTTTTCAATTCTTTTCACTTGTAAGTGACTTCCAAATT
This sequence comes from Torreya grandis, assembly GCA_037957365.1. NCBI lineage: Eukaryota > Viridiplantae > Streptophyta > Pinopsida > Cupressales > Taxaceae > Torreya > Torreya grandis. The sequence continues at coordinate 1,970,294 of JARHVA010001577.1, forward strand.
TCTGTACAACTTCCTTAACTCCTCAAGATGGCATTGAATTTCAAGAATATGACCTTTATCTGACATGCTGAACGATATGGTAGTTGTGTAACTTATCCAAGATCTTTGGAAGGTGTTTGGTATGGATTTTTCACATAATAAACTTTGACAAACATAAATGTTATCTAAAAAACACCTTTTCATGTATTTTCAACACCTTTAAGTCTACAAGTGAACCTCCAAGTTTCCAAAACATCATAAAATGTTAGGATAAGATGTTTAAGACATAAAATGACATCAATAAACCCATAATAACCTATTACACAACTTGAACATGCCTTATCTCTTCCATGACATTCCTAGACCACTATATGGCCAAAACATGACCTTACCTTAACTTCTCCAAACTAACCTTAAAAAATGCTAAAAATGTTTAAAGAAGACTTCTAGGGGCCATATAAAGCATGACATGACCATGACAAGTTTTGAAATTGGAGGGAGTGACCAAGTTTAACTTGGGGTCAAATTTATTTAACAATCATTACGAGAAAAATACACTTAATGTGTTTTCTAATAGTGAGTTGTGTTGTTATTTTTTTGGTGACCTAATCTCTCACTATATAATGTACCTAATTTGTAATGTTTGGCTAATGTATTAATATAAAGATCACTTTTACTTTGAACTTTTTTCTCATCTACTCCTAGGGTTTTGTGCATTTCTTAGATGTTCAGAGATCTTGGAATAATCTGACAGAGAGAGAAGTTGATAACTAAGTTGAGTTTTATATTAGTGGAAAGGGGTCTCCATATACAATTTATAGTTAGTCCACCATATAAAGCATATTTGCACTCCTATCTTGTAGAGGTGTTCATATAGGATGTCTTTTTGAACATAAAAAATTGAGGATGTATCATAGCTAGTAAGCTAAAAATTATCACATAGGATAGGCTAAGGGATCCAATCTAAGGGACCATGGAAAAAGGAACACCATAGTAAGAAAAGACTATAAACCACCAAAGTTAGTGAGAATTCAGAGGGAACCCTGATATGAACTCATCATTATCTTAAATTAAGTGATACTTGATCATTTCTCATGCTTTATAACTGATTTGAGCCATAAATAAACCTATAATATTGATAAGAACCTTAGTGAGCAAGATATATTGAAGTTTAATATGTTTGCAAGGTTTTCTACCAAAAGGGTTGTCATGAGTAATACAAGTCAGGATTTTCCAAGCTTCATCTCCTTCAAGGGAATAAATAATCCACTTGACAAAAAGGATAGTACCTTGAATTTTGACATCTAATGGGCCATAACCTCCTAATTCTTTACATATGTAATAAATATCCAAATCTTGTGAATCCATTAGATCCTTTATATTTAGCCAAATAAAGTCTCTTATAAACCTTTCAAGTTTAAAATATGCCTCCTTGGATGGTTCCTAATAGGAAGAGTAATAAATATGGGTTGTTGCTTGCCTTAGAACAAACCTAAAACATTCTAGCTAGGGAAATGGGTCTAATGACCCAAAAGGAAATTTTATTTTCTATCATTTAAACCATAGAGTTCTTGTTAAGATCCTGGTGGGTGTATTCACTAATAGTCTAGGATTTTGGTGTAATGGTTCATTACATGTGGTATCAAAGTGCCCACCTATGTTCAAGTCTCAGGGCTTGAGTGGTAACACCAAAATAGAAGTGTTCGTACAGGGCTCCTATGTGTGCATGGAAGCACACACCCATCCCAAGGATGGGATTGTTAGAAGCATGGTGAGGTGTTAAGATCCAGGTGGGCAAATTTACTAACAGTCTAATATTTTGGTGTAATGGTTTATTACAATTCTATAGATATGAGGGAGCTTCATGAAAGGCAAAGGGGATAAAAATATGAAATTATTCTCTAGGCTAAATCGAATACCACTTGTACTTTTACAACCAAAATGGCATGGGAGTGTTAGACTACCTATAACACCAAGTTTTATTCCATAGAATAAAATATTTAAAGGATAAGAAAAATATGTACAAGAATTCCATGGCATTGGTGATGAATGCATCTTCCTCAACAAGAGTGAGAAATGGGTCATCACCAAAATGTCCATTAACCATCTAATTTTGAGTAGTGGGGAAGATAAATAACTTTAACCAACCATTTATAAGTATAATCAACTATAACATAGTTGAGGGTAAGTTCAAAGAATTGGGGGCCCAAAAAGGGGTTTTAAGTGGACATTTTTTTCCTAAAAAACATGAAACCTTGACTTGTATGGATTATTTGATATATCTACAATCATAATTTGAAGATGTCATAAGAAGATGAATTGTAACATTTTGAGTATAGATTATAAACTAGTATTTTTTTTTAAATGGTTAAATAAAATTAGTCAAAAATCATTAATTCAAAGAGGTGGTACTATTTTTTATTTTTAAAAAAAAAATTAGGTAGTTGTTTGTGCACCCAACCATTTTTTGAGCATTGTTTGCTTTTTATTTAAACCCCTTGGTAGAAATCTAGGTAAGATCATCTAGTTTACAACTTATAAAATTTTAAAAATTAATTAATGAATATTTTTTTACAATTTCAAAAGATAATATACCCTAAAATATTATAAAAAATGTGTAGCTGATAGTGCGCCCCCTAACTACAAAAAATATCAAATTTTTTTTCTTTTTTGAATGTGTATAGAATTAAGTCTAATTTTCAACCATATATTTTTTCAATCTGAATCAATGAATCAAAAGATACATAAACAAATAAGAACATGTATAGTTACGACATATATCATTATAAAAATACTTATAAATAAATAAATATAACAACCTTAAAATAATAGAAATTTACAAAAATTATATATTTAGAAAGAAGAGAGTGTAGTCGATGTTGTAGTAATATTTTCAAGAATTTTTTTGATAAAATTCATAGTGTTTAACATGGTCGAATATGATTTTTGTTGTTTTTAGTAAAAAACATGCATTTGGTTGTGTTTTTAGGTCCATGCCTCAGGCTTGGGAATCCAAGCCATTTTTGAGCTTTCAGGCATGTGTTTCAAAATTGAAATATAAGAACTATGTATGCATTCCATAATACATATGCAGAACTACGACATACGTGGAATTTTTTACTATTATTTATTAAAAGTACACATGTGTTTTTAGTCTTTAAAATTGTGTAGATGATATTACTATTATAAAATCATGTACATGAAATAGTTTAGTATTAGATTGGCATGTATAGTATATAAATAAAATAAAATAAAATAAAAATTTAAGTTATATTTAAGTACAAGTTTACATTTAGAAATGGACATTTAGTTTGTTATAATTTAAGTTATATTCTATTTATATACTTTTAGGATGTTTGAGAGTGGTTTTGAACCTCTAGGAGCTATAATGTAAATTCTAGGTTTTGGAGGATCCTTTTATATTTCATACTTAGTCAGATTTTAGGGTTTCAAACTTAGCCATATTTCAAAGTTTTAATATTTTAGGGAGACATCATAGGATATTTTAAGGATGCATGAAGAAACATATGTATGATAGAATAGTATGAGAACATCTATCACAAAGTGCCATAAGTTGATCCCACCCCATTCCCTTTTCACCCCTTAAGACATAGACTCTCAGAGAAATGCATCGATGAACCCCTAATGCATACATGAACCATCTAATGCACAAAGGCATACACAACATAATTTCTAGTTATGGGGTACATTTATGTCATGTCCCCTTTTTTGTGGTCATTGACAGTCTTGATGATTAGCCTATTATGCGACCTTCATAGGCTAATAGGATGGATAGAGGGTCATAATGGAGCTTGGCTTGACTTTGATTCGCAGAATTTCTACATTTGGTTTTCATTCAGGTTATTTCAGATGCATTGGGCCTGAGCTCCTATCATTTAGGGATATTTGACATATAGTAGAGCGGCCTTATTTTGGTATGGTCATGTGCAGAATCATCCCCTGATTCACTAGCTTCAATCGGTTCGAGGATCCGACATGTATTGAGGGAGATATTAATATTTGATTGATTTAATCAAATATTAATTATTTAGCCTATTTTTAATTAGAAACCCTAATTCTAATTTAAGAAACCCTAATTAGGGAAAGCATATCTTTTGAGGGTATAAAGGTTTCTCATGGAGGCCATTATTGATTATGTATGTATGAAATTATGAATTGATTATTGATTTTGATATTGAAGAAAATCTTCTGTGAAGACTGAGCCAAGGGTTCCAGGATTCCATTTGCAGTGGAGAACGTCAACTCTTCATTGTGTGCGATTCAGAAGCTGTGAAATATTAGCTGATCTATTGCCAAATTGAGAGATAGCTTCATACAGAAGTTATCACAGAGGTTTACAGATTTGAGAGATAACTTCACACAGAAGTTATCACAGTATTTCAGGGATTTGAGAGATAACTTCACATAGAAGTTATCACAGTAATTCAGGTATTTATTTTATTAGTTTTTATTCAATAAATTATAAAGATATAGATATTCTGTATTAGGATCGTATATCTTCAGATCAGGGGTGAAAACAGACAGGTTGTGCTTTATTGGCAGCCGTACAAAGTCCATACAGGTTCGTACAGATCTAGGCAGATACCGACCATGGCAGAGAGAGATCCCCAGTGACCGACATCGGCCGACTGGAGACCGACGTCGGTAGTGAAGGACCGATAGAGACCGATGTCGGTAGTATATCGACCGACGTCGGTGACTGTGTGTTCGACACAGCAAGCCGAGACACACAGATTCAAGCTCAATTACCAGATTTGAAAAAGTTAATCAGGGTTTTAAGGTCGTATCTGAATATTCCTTTTATGCATGACTGAGACATCTATTGTAACCATCTGGACAATAATAAGATTAGTGATTTGCCAGTTAAGAGATTTACTGTGGTTTCTTGTTATTTGAATTTATTTTTCAAATTCGTATCTTTGTTCAGAGCTTTTGTGTTTCTATATTCCCTATTTGAAGGGGATATTACAATTATTCAGAGCTTTTGTAGGAGAAAAAGGAGCCCCTAAGTAAGGGACATCACAGTGGTATCAGAGCATTTGTAGGAAAAAAGGAGCCCCTAAGTAAGGGACATCACAGTGGTATCAGAGCAATTGTAGGAGAAAAAGGAGCCCCTAAGTAAGGGACATCACAGTGGTATCAGAGCTAATGTCTTGCCATCCTGTTGGGTAGTTTGGGTATCAGTATGGCACTAACAGGTGTCAAAGATTTGGAAGAAAGAATGCACAATGCAAAGAAGAAGTTAGATAATTCTTTCCAGCGAACAGATGACCTTCTAAAAACTTTGGAGGAGTTAGAAATTCATTTAAGCAAGGTTGAGCAGTCAAATTCTTATGAGATGCAAACAACGTTATCTCCAGTGTTTGATTATTTGGTGAAGCCCCGATTATTGAGACATCATGACGAGGTGGTAAGAATTGCAACTCTCTCTTGTATTAGTGAAATCATGAGGATAATAGCTAGCTTTAATTTTTATGATGATCAGATTATGAGAGAGGTACTTCATGCCATGGTGAAAAGCTTCGAAAAGTTGGATGACATTAGAGATCCTCATTTCGCAAAGAGGGCGAGATTACTTGAAACATTTGCAAGGTATGGATTTGAAAACATTATGATGTTAGTCAGTTTTATTGGTGGCATTCACAAGATGTTTAAAATATTTTTGAATATTTTAGATGAGTTTCATTCCAGTGATGTATTAGCATCAATGCACTCTATCATGTTCACAATCTTGTTTGAGGAGGAGGATAAAATCTCTAAACTTTTGGCAGAAGATTTATGGTATGTCTGGACAAAAGAGAAAAATGTCTCACCTAGAGCCGGTATGTGGTTAAAGAGTTTAATTGATAGGCCTAAGGATCGTAGTACTTTCCCTATGACATGCAAAAGTTTAGATGATGAGTTTGCTGATCCAGTACAGGGAGACATTAACACATCTTCAGGTAATGATTTATCTGCATTATCTTCACAGGCAGGAGCAGTTGGGGATGTTGTGGATGAGCTTTGTCTTAAGGTGAGTTCAGCTCAGGTGTTAGTCAATGAGGATGATCCTGATGCTTGCATTCAGAGTGTGGAGGTATACTCAGAGGTTAGTACATTGAGTATTGGTGATGAGTATGTTTTTGTAGCTACTGATGATGAGCATGTTGTTGAGGCTAACACATATATTCAGGATTTGGGGGTACCTAGTTCTGATGAGTTTGAGATACCAGTGGAGTCGAGTCTCCATATTGATTATTCTCATACAGATGATAGTGTGGTACAGTTGGTTGTGCCGCCTTTACAGAGAGATCAGTTATGGGATGGATTGGCACCATCTTTTGTAGATGGGATTGACAGTTTGTCAGTGCATGACTTAGAGCAAGAGTTGATCATATATGCTGACCACCATAGAGGTACAGTGTGTGGATTCTCCATACTTGGCATAGTTCCATTTGGGAATTGTTACAAAGTTGGAGCGTGCCTTCCACATAGTATGGTGGAAGGTGTATGTGGTATTTGTAATCTTGGAGGTTTGAGTTTCATGCGCCAGTTTGATTATGAGTCTTTCTTTGTTCTACTTCTACTGATGTTGCAGGTACTTACATTGATTCATAGCAGTGCAGAGCATAACTACATTTGGGATCCAGGTGGATTGAATGGTTCATTGTTCTGAGATTGCTTGGGGACAAGCAATTTTCAGAGGGGCGGATTGTCATGTCTCCTTTTTTGTGGTCATTGACAGTCTTGATGATTAGCCTATTATGCGACCTTCGTAGGCTAATAGGATGGATAGAGGGTCATAATGGAGCTTGGCTTGACTTTGATTCACAGAATTTCTACATTTGGTTTTCATTCAGATTATTTCAGATGCATTGGGCCTGAGCTCCTATCATTTAGGGATATTTGACATACAACAGAGCAACCTTATTTTGGTATGGTCATGTGCAGAATCATCCCCTGATTCACTAGCTTCGATCGGTTCGAGGATCCGACATGTATTGAGGGAGATATTAATATTTGATTGATTTAATCAAATATTAATTATTTAGCCTATTTTTAATTAGAAACCCTAATTAGGGCAAGCATATCTTTTGAGGGTATAAGGGTTTCTCATGGAGGCCATTATTGATTATGTATGTATGAAATTATGAATTGATTATTGATTTTGATATTGAAGAAATTCTTCTGTGAAGACTGAGCCAAGGGTTCCATGATTCCATCTGCAGTGGAGAACGTCAAATCTTCATTGTGTGTGATTCAGAGGCTGTGAAATATCAGCTGATCTATTGCCAAATTGAGAGATAGCTTCATACAGAAGTTATCACAGAGGTTTACAGATTTGAGAGATAACGTCACACAGAAGTTATCACAGTATTTTAGGGATTTGAGAGATAACTTCACACAGAAGTTATCACAGTAATTCAGGTATATATTTTATTAGTTTTTATTTAATAAATTATACAGATATAGATATTTTGTATTAGGATCGTATATCTTCAGATCAGGGGTGAAAACAGAAAGGTTGTGCTTTATTGGCGGCCGTACGAAGTCCGTATAGGTTCGTACAGATCTAGGCAGATACCGACCACGGCAGAGAGAGATCCCCAGTGACCGACATCGGCTGACTGGAGACCGACGTCGGCAGTGAAGGACCGACAGAGACCGACGTCGGTAGTATATCGACCGACTTCGGCGACTGTGTGTTCGACACAGCAAGCTGAGACACACAGATTCAAGCTCAATTACCAGATTTGAAAAAGTTAATCAGGGTTTTAAGGCCGTATCTGAATATTCCTTTTATGCATGACTGAGGACATCTATTGTAACCATCTGGACAATAATAAGATTAGTGATTTTCCAGTTAAGAGATTTACTGTGGTTTCTTGTTATTTGAATTTATTCTGCAAATTCGTATCTTTGTTCAGAGCTTTTGTGTTTCTATATTCCCTATTTGAAGGGGATATTACAGTTGTTCAGAGCTTTTGTAGGAGAAAAAGGAGCCCCTAAGTAAGGGACATCAAAATTTATAACAATAATCCCATAGAGAAAACACATGCATCACTTCTTTCATTTTATCGGTCGTGAATATTTTAGCTAAATTTTGATAAATTTAAGATTATTTAATTAGGGTACTTAGTGATGTGATTTGGACCAAATTGAGGCATGTAAACCTAATTCTTAGTCTAAATGATGTTAATTTGGGATAAAATGATTGATTTAGGGTTTAAATAGTTTATGATTTAGGGTTTAGGTCTTAGGGTTTGAGGTATATGGTTTACAGTATAGGGTCCAATTATGAAGGCAATTGGGGCCAATTCAAGTTTGTTGAACCTACTTGTGACTATATAATGTGATTTTGGGCATAATTAGCCCCAATGTCATCACAGGTTGAGATAATTAGTCAATTGGGGAAATAAGGGATGCAATTTGGGATAAATTGAACCCTATGAAAATAATTATTACTCTAAAGGATGTTAATTAGGGATAAATCAATTGATTTAGGGTTTAGGGTTTATGATTTAGAGATTAGGGCTTAGGGCTTAGGGTATAACATATATGATTTAGTTTTTAGGGTATAGGGCCCAATCATGAAGGCAATTGGGGCCAATTTAATCTTGTTGAACCTATTTGTGACTACACAATGTGATTTTGGGCTCAATTAGCCCTAATGTCATCATAGATTGAAGTAATTAGTCAATTAGGTTAATCAATGATGCAATTTGGGCCAAATTGAACCCCATGAACCTAATATTTAACCTAAAGGATGTTAATTTGGGCTAAATCTTTTGTTTTAGGGTTTATGATTTAGGGTTTAAGGTTTAGGGCTTAGGTTTAAGGTATATGGTTTATGTTTTAGGGTATAGGGTTTAATCACAAAGGTAATCGGGGCTAATTTGAGCTCATTAAACCTAATTATATCTATAAAATGTGATTTTGGGTATAATTAGGTCCAATACGATCATAGGTTGAGCCAATTAGTTAATTGGGGCAATAAGTGATGTGACTTGGGCTAAATTGAGCCCTATGAAAATAAGTATTACTCTAAAGGATGTTAATTACGGTTAAATCAATTGATTTAGGGTTTAGAGTTTATGATTTAGGGTTTATGATTTAGTGCTTAGGGTATAGGGTATAAAGTTTAGGTTTTAGGGTATATGGTCCAATCACGAAGGCAATTGGGGCCAATTTGAGCTCATTGAACCTATTTATGACTATAGAATATGAATTTGGTCTCAATTAGCCCCAATATATTCATAAATTGAGCCAATTAGTTAATTGGGGTAATCAATTATGTGATTTGGGCTGAATTGAGCCTTGCGAACCTAATTCCTACTCTAAATGATGTTAATTTGGGATAAATCAATTGGTTTAGGGTTTAAAGAGTTTATAATTTAGGGCTATGGGTTTAAGGTATATGGTTTAGGGTTTAAGGTATAAGTTCCAATCTTGAAGGCTACCAGGGTTAATTTTAGCTCATTGAACCTATTTGTGACTATAGAATATGATTTTAGACACAATTAACCCCAATGTCCTCACAGGTTGAGCCAATTAGTTAAGTTATGGTAAATAAGTGATGTGATTTGGGCTAAATTGAGCCTTATGAAATTAATTATTACTCTAAAATATGTTAATGGGGTTAAATCAATTGATTTAGGGGTTAGGGTGTATGATTTAGGGTTTAGTGCTTAGGGTACATGGTATAAGGTTTAGGTTTTAGGGTATAAGGTTTAGGTTTTAGGGTATAAGGTTAAATCATAAAGGAATAGGGGATAATTTGAGCTCGTTGAACTTATTTGTGACTATAAAATGTGATTTTGGGCTCAATTAGCCTCAATGACATCACAAATAGAGCCAATTAGTTAATTGGGGTAATCAGGGATGTGATTTAGGCCAAATTGAGCCTTGTGAACCTAATTCTTACTCTAAAAGATGTTAATTTAGGCTAAATCAACTAGTTTAGAGTTTAGGGTTTACAATTTAGGGTTTAAGGTTTAGGGTGTAAGGTTTAAGGTATAGGGTTTAAGGTTTAGGGTATAGGGTCCAGTCACAATGACAAAGATTTTTTAACTGGATATTAATCAACAAGGGTGGTCGATTAATCAGGAATAACTAACAATGTAAAAAAATACTTAAATTTATCAAAATATGGAAGAAATATCCATGATCCATAGAATGAAAGAAGTGAGGTGCGTGTTTTCTATGTGGGATTATTGTTAGAAATGTATCTGAAAACTGTAAATCATGTGTGTATGATTTATTGCGTTAAATGATTTTTGTATGTATTAGGGGCTCATCGATGCATTTATCCCAAAGTGTATACCTTAAGGGGTGCACATGGAATGGGGTGGGATTGACTGTGGCACTTTGTGAGAGATATTTTCATACTATTATATCATACCTACATCTCTTCATGCAGCCTTCATACCTCCTATGATGTTTCCCTAAAATCTTGAAACCTTGAAATATGGTTAAGTCTAAAACCCTAAAACCTTGAAATCTGACTAAGTCTGAAATATGATAGGATCTTCCAAAACCTAGAATTTGCATTATAGCTCCTAGAGGTCTGAAACCACTCTCAAACATCTTGAAAGTATATAAATAAAATATAACTTAAAGTATAAGAAACATTTAGTTATATTTTATTTCTATTTACATTATAGATATGGACATTTAGAACATTTAGTTATATTTTATTTCTATTTACACGATAGATATGGACATTTAGTTTCTTATACTTAAATGTTAATTTTGTTTATATACCATGCATGCCAATCTAATACTAAACTATTCCATGTACGCATTTTTATAACAATAATATCACGTACATAGTTCTAAAGACTAAAACCACATACGTAGTTCTAAAGAATAAAACAATGTGCACAGTTTTAAAGACTAAAATCACATACATGGTCCTGGATTAGTAATTACTGAGCCTAGGTGCTAAGAATACATACACTTATTTTTAAATTACGTATGTAAAAATGTTGAAATCCATTTGAATGAAAATGTGTCCGCTTTTTGGCCCCCCATACTCCATGCACTTACCCTTGAATCCTTCAACAACTAGAACATAAAGGGAGGGTGCTAAAGGAAAACCTTGCCTATTTGAAAACCATAATTTTATCACATTGAACTCAATTAATAGTGATGAAATTACCATCATATTGAAACAACATGCTAATTATTTGTACAAATATTGTCCCAAACCTTAGGGTCTGTAACATGTCTATGATAAAGGGCCATTTCATTCTGTCATATGAATTCTCAAAATAAATATTTATGAGTAAGGTTTTTCATTTTTAAGAGTGAGCCCATTCCATCCCCTCCAAGAATAAAATAATATTGTCAAGAATGTTTATTGTCAATGAAGCTAGATTTTTTTAGGCATATTATGAGAGGCAACAAGTACCTAACCCTAAGAGAAAGAGTGTTAGTAATGATCTTTTAAGACACATTAAAAAAAGTAATGGGACCCTATTTGGTAATGATCTCTAGGTCCCCAATCTTTAAAAAATCTAAGGTATTTGGTGTGAACCACCTCAAGGTAGACCTTGTGTGATTATGGCTATATAGTAACCCATAAAGCTTGGTAATTTTTTACAATGGAAACCGTCAATGAAAAAGGACTTACCAAATGTAATGTGAGTATTAACCTCCTAATGTTATTTAATATAAAATAAGTAATCACAAGCCACTCATTGGTCCTTATAGAGTTTGCAAGAATCAACTTGTGGATATTTCATGAGAGCTTCCTTACAGGTTGGGTTAAACAACTAAGTAATACAAAATATGTGATAATGAGAGACAAAAAATCTCATAATATCAGGGAGATGATGTTGGGATATGAATAACCGGAAGCACACAATTGATTACCAAATACAAGCAACTTAATATGCAGAAATAACCAGAATACACAAGTAACTAGAATTCAAAAATAACACATGATATGAGAGACAATACACAACTTATATTAAAACTCTTTCAAAAGGAAATACAACAAAGAAGACTGCCACAGTTCTTCTTCCTTACACACCTCTAGGGCTCCCACACCTCTAGGACATAAACAGTAAATCTTCCCTCAAAGCTCTCTCTCTTAGGTCCCAACACCCAACTCAAACACAGAGTTGGTGTTCACCTTACACCTGTGCTCCACGCACACCACAAGTGCTCCACGCACTCCACAAGTACTCAACGTACTTCAAGTAGATCTCCCCTGAACCTGCAACAACCTGCACCTCAAAGACCTTACTTATGGAAGGATCTTCCTTGCCTTCCTCTTTGCTCTATCTGAGTACACACTGTACTCCAAGTAGATCCTGCCTGATCTTACTTACCATGTAGATCTCCTATCGTAGCCATACTCACCTAATGACCAAGATCATACATACATGAAGAACCCTGCTGATTCTCCAATCCAGCACCCACACTTGGTACTGTGGCACTAGGAGGAACACACCATTGCTCACCTCTCTCTGAAGGAGCTTAATTGCTCTCTTACTCTCTAGCACAAGTTTACAATACAACCCATGAGTCTATTATATAGATCTCATCCAAACAATAATTAGACACCTAATTACAATAATTAGATCCGCAGCTCTCAGTCTAAAATTGGCTCTCAACATGCAAACACTTGGTTCGTTAGCTAACTGCTCGTAACATTCGCAGTCCGAACCACACAGGTGACCGACGTCGGTCCCTGTCTATCTGGGGGGTGCCGACGTCAGCCGACTACTGACCGACGTCGGTTGCCTTCTTGCCTTATCCTGCCGACGTCGGTTGGCCTGACCGACGCCGGCGTCTGTGACACTCCGTAACTCTTCTGCAACCTCCTCCATGTCTGCATCAGTGAAGCTTTTAGCTCCACAACCTAACAGATGAATGAGGCACTTATTAGCATCATGAATTTCCTTCACTCTATCTATCCCCTGCATGGAAAGAAGAAGGGTGAATAATTCTTTGAAATTCCAATCTCTAATTTTAAACTCATGCACATGGGATTGAATTTGGGCACCATGAGATCGATAAGTCTTTTTGAGTTTGAGTTTATGTCTCAATTTGGCAACCTCCTTTTGAAAATTTTCAAAGAGAGGAGATAATTTCAATTCTAGTGATGACCAATGGTACTCATGTAGTATGATGCCTCATGGGGTTGTTGGCGAAATTTAGATGCTTGGTTTTTGTAAACATGGAGGAACACTGTAGTTATAGAGATGGTCACTTTACACCAATCTAACCAATCAAACTCTCCACTGGGCCATGGTATTCTTATGACATGGGTCTAAGTCCACTCATGGTGAAGGTGAGTTGTGTTGAGTTAAAATTGTGACTTTTCTTCTTTATTTGAAGTATAAGCCATTCAACACTGAATTTGATAGGGAAGTAGTCTGGAAGAATAACTCTTAGAATAAATATTATTGGGTGATCAAAATTATTTGTAAAAATGAAAAGTTCCTATTCTGCAAACAAAGCTCTATCCAATATTTTCACCACCCTATCACCACCTTGTCTATAATTGGACCACAAGATGGTGGAGGAGAGCTTGGTGGTGGTTGGGGTCAAAAAATACAAGTTTATCACACATGAAAAATAGAGACATGTAAAACTACTCCTCTATTTTTCATGTACACCACCACATTGGGAGGAACCCCTCTTTATATTCCCTAGATTCAATCATATTGAAATTGCCACACATAATCCAGTTGGAATCTGGAAGCATGTTTACAACCCATCAATAAAATGTTTCCATTTCAACAACATCATTGGAGGCACAAATCTTGGCAATACCTAGGGAACAACCATCAAAATGAAAAAGGTCATAATTAACCGATGCATGGGGTCTGACTCCTAAAAGATGATATATGAAGATAAAGTACCCGTGCAATAAGTGTCACCACTCCCCCACATTTATTCTTATGATGGGCCATGGGTGATTATGGCATTGTAGTGCTCAACATTAGCAATTTAAAAACAAAAATCTTTGGCTATTTTTTGACACCCTCAAGCTTAACACAATGGGATTGTAATCATTATGCACCCACTATTTGAGCATACTCTCATAGGGGTTTTTTCCAATAAAGTACGGAACCAAAGTATGATTTTTACATCAGTGACAAGCTTTATGAAACTCAGGGCAATCAAAAATAATATTCGGTAAAGAATATATTAAAAAAGTTTCATTATCTTGTGGAAGACCTTCACGACAAATTGCTTGGCTTGTTTCCATACCATTATTATTTAGAAATCCATAAAAAACACTTGCAAAAATGAAATAGAAGCTAAAGACCCAAATATAATATAGCCAAATTTGAACTAGTAAATGTAGTGCAATAAATATGATTGCCTATACAAAAAATGGTATCCTAAAGAGTGTCTCTCTATATAAAAGCCCTAGCCGTGACTTTCATATATACATATCAGCCCTAGCCGTGACTTTAAAATCATTCTGAAAGTTCTACAAAACGTTAAATTTTTAGTTCATTTCAAAGTTCAATTCTCTTTGTATATACTTCTTCATATAATGAAATTAGAGATAAACACAAGGTGAATAGAGTGAGGACAATAGAGTAAGGACAATACGTAGAATATGGTATTGGGAAACTTTACAACGTATAAGTAAAATTCTAATCAAATATTGCCCAAATCATTTTGCAAAAATCCGCTATCTCGAATATTTTACAGTTTGACCAACAAAATTGATAAATATATTTACATACGTGACAAATTTGTTCAGAGGTAGAAGAAGCCTATAGTGGACTGCAAGTAAGTTGTTATATAAAATTCAAGCATTCCTCAACTTCCATTTACCTACTAAAACAAATCCGACTTAATTTCAGCCATGCCACCCACTGCGTATTCTTCCATTCATTTCACCAAAAGACACAGAAATTGCATTCAAATTGTGTTTTTATGCGTTCATGCAACACTTGTTCATGGAGCAAAATCACCACTTGAAAAAATGTTGGGTTTTGCTTCTGCTAATTCCAGCTTTAGAATAGCAATATTTGCAGACTTGCACTATGGAGAAAGTGCCTCCACAGACTGGGGTCCCCTGCAAGACCAGAATTCCACTAGGGTCATGTCCAATGTGCTGCATACTGAAAATCCAGGTGCTGTTTTTCTTCAATTTTAAATGGATTACTATCAAGCACGTGTTTTTTTCTTTTGTGGGTTTGATAAAACTTCCAGTTTTATCAGTAAAACTTAAATGAGCCTATTCACTCCAGTGGGACGAATTTTCTTTGATGATTGCAGAAAGACTTTACAATAAGTGTAAATATCCCCATGGTATTGTAATATTACAGGTTTGTGGCTTATTAGCATTTTCCATTATACCCATAAAATGTACTTATAATTGCAGATATTGTGGTTTTTGTAAGATCTCATTTTACCGATGTCATTTTTTATTAAAAATACGAATTAAAATGTCTTAGAAATATTTGAACTGTGCAGATTTTGCGGTTTATGTAGCAGTGTCAGAGATTTAGTTGTATTTCTATCACCCGTCATTGGTTTTTTGATAGTTTGTATATGTATCCATGGATTATTTAGTAAATCAGAGTTCACGATACTGATGAATTTCAAAGCAAATAAAATCCCATTGACACTTGCAGTAATTGGGCATTTCAGAATCTGTAGCTTATCAACAAATTCATGAAGTGTTCGAGTTTCAGAATACGTCGCTTTTGTTACCTGTAATTGGGTTTTTGATGCTTTTAAGTCCTGTCTGTGATGTATTCAACACCTTACCAGATTTCACGGTAGTGATAGCTTTGAAAGCAAATCAAAACACAGTAGCAGTAATTGAGCATTTCAGAATACATGGCTTATATTACATGAACTTTTGTTTTTGAATGTTTATACACATATCATGAGATCCTGGTACCGATAGATTTGAAATCTAATCAAAACATATGAGCAGTAAATTAGTAATTGGGCAATCCAGAATATGTGGCTTATTTATGAGACCATTGGGCATTTTAGAATTTGTGGCTTATATTGCATATAGTTGTGCGTTTATGCATATCTGTGATTTATCCAGCACTTTATCAGAGTTCATGGTGCATGTAGATATGAAGGTGAATCAAAACATATTAACATTAACCGGTCATTTGATAATATGTAGCTTATATTACCTATCATTCTGCGTTTTTATAGTTTTACATATTTGTGGTTTAACTGGCAATTTATAGGCTCATTGTACTTGTATATTTGAATGTTGACCAGAAAACATTAGAAGTAATTAGGTGTTCCAGAATATGTTGCTTATCTACCAGTTTATTAATGCTTGAAATGAACTAAAACATTTAAGGTGTAACTGGTATTGCAGATTTTGTAGTTTACCTTGGAGATGTTCTTACAGCCAACAATATGCCTGTCAAGAATGCAACCAAGTACTGGGAGCAGGCCCTTTTGCCCACTAGGAGTAGGAGCATACCTTGGGCTTCAGTGTTTGGTAACCATGATGATATGGCATTTGACTGGCCTGAAGAATGGTTTGGAAGCTTGGGAGTGCCCAGCATTCAGTGTCCGGATTCTTCCTTGGCAACAGGTAGTACCAATTTTTATGTCTATCCATAAAAGCTCTATACTATTTTTTAGGAACAGTCATCTACAATTAAAATCCCTTCTATATTAGTGATTGTTTATATATTAGCAATTCCAATCTATATTAGGAATTCAAAGCCTCTAAAACTAAGGAAGCCAAATAGCTTTGAGTTGCAGATGATTTGTTGACTGATTAAGTGAAGGTCCAAACTCAATGTCAAACATACAAAAGTGCTTTTAGAGGCTTTTGAAATTATTTCTTGCATTAGGTGGAGTCCCAAAGCTCTTTATATGTGAAGTTTGAACCATGACTTAATCAGTCTAATTTTTCGTATTTTGAAATTTCGCCTTATAATTTCTTGTACACCATTTTCTCTATGAAGTTGCAAAGCATAAATCTCTTACAATACCCCTGACAAATGGATGTGAAAATGCCTCAAATCTGAATTCCAGAGTAATCTACACCGCACAAATTTCATGCATGTTTTTCTTCCACCATCGTTTTAATTGATGGCATGACTTTCTTAGTTAAAAACTTTTAAGCCCTTTGAAATATTTCTTACATTTGGTGGATCAAGCCGGATCCATATCCTAGTATATGTTTAGGAATATTATGCGTCGGGAAAGCTGTAAGGGAGAGACGTATAGCCTCAGGATTGCACAAAAATCCTATACATGCTAATGAATGCAAATGTGCCTCAATCAAAAAAAAATTGTATTAATGTTTTTTCAATTGTGTAGTCTTTTACCATTTTTGTCAAAAACCTGATTTCAGATTTGTGAACTTTTCCCAGGTATTGGTCAAATTCTTATATAAAATGTACATAAAAGCTAATTTGCGTATATCTATCAAAATTTAAAAGTATTACTAGTATCAGATATCTTCAATGCTTTTCCTTCATGGAAGATTTAGCACATAAGTTCTGTATTTGCTATTTTACAAAATAGATGGATTCGGCAACTACTGTTCTGTTTATATAGAAAAATGTCAATTTCTTGACGTGTTCACTTGCTTCAGAAGCTGTGCTCTGTATTGTGGACTGCCATTATACCACATAAGTTTCATACAAATTCTTTTTCACAGTTTTTTTAAACTCACAAGTATGTATATACTGTTTTCACAATGTAAATATGAAATTGTGTCCATTCCTTCCATGCCCTGATTTATTCTGAAGTAAAAAATCAATATGCTATGATAATGGCCTCCAAAGTAAGTTCTCTTTCTTTGTTATGGGGTTTAAAATATATATTAGCTAGAATCTGAAAGGATTAGCAGCTTATAAATATATAAAGAGAAGCAAGAAGCTTAACTTAGATTCCCGTGTTTCTTCCCCAGGAGGTGAGCAAATGGTTGACTGTTATTTCCAAGGGACAACCCGTGTCGAGTTACTTGAGACCGATGCACAACATAACTTGTCTCACTCTTCAAATGGACCTGAAAGTCTTTGGCCTAGCGTTTCAAACTATGTGCTTGAGATTACTTCTTATAAGCTTCCTAAATCACCAGCAGCCTTGTTATACTTCTTAGATTCAGGTGGTGGTTCTTACCCTGAAGTAATTTCAAAGAGTCAAGCGAGATGGTTTCAGCAAACAGCAGCCCAAAGGAATCCCACATCCAGGTAAAATAAACATGCATATATAGGTCTAATCCCTTACCATAAAGACACCTCAGAATACAATATGCACTGATCTTATGCTTCTCTTACACTGATCAACTCCTCCTGGACATCAAACTTTATTCAAATTGCCTATTCAAGTCTTTGTTGAATTCAGGCGGGATGAAGAGGAATGTATTATTTGGCTTGTACTATGATAAGTACTTTGAAGCATTTTGAGTCTCGATTGTACTATGACTTCATGATACATTGAACCAATATTTTCCCACTAGTTGTCGTTACCGCTTAGATATTCAACTCCAGATTATATGTAACTGCACTGCCCGGATTTGACAACTAATTATAAGAATTATCAGTTTTGAAACACGCAAAATAGTTATGATAAATGATACTGTTACTGATTTGATTACAGGATTCCTGAAATTATCTTCTGGCATATACCTAGTCAAGCCTACAAACGAATTGCTCCTCAATCTGACAGCCCAATAAAGCATCCTTGTGTTGGCTCGATAAATCTGGAACTGGTTGCTTGCCAAGAAGCTGAATGGGGGATTATGGATATCTTGACAAAAAGAACATCAGTTAAGGTATGGAGAAGTTAATAAAATTTTCATTTTGAGATTTTTGTGTTGCATTGTATTTCCTGTCAAACAAAGTTGGGTGAGGTCAACTTTCCACATGGAGATAAAATAAAATGAATTAAGGATAGTTCTTTTAGCTTTCACTTGCCATTTTGTTAAAGATATATATATTCAGGCAAAATTTGAGACTGAGAAATAGCATTTGGTTGTATCTTAAAAGTATTCATATTTTGTTCTCCTATATTGTCTTATTGATTGAAAATTTAACATTTAAAAACATGAAGAATTTCAAGCTCACAAGGACTTATTTCATAGCTTTCGTTTCAAGTTATACACAGAGCTCTAATGTCCGTTGGTATGTGCAGGCTGTATTTTCTGGTCATAATCATGGTTTGGACTGGTGCTGCCCATGTAAGAGTCTGTGGCTCTGTTTTGCTCGCCATACCGGCTATGGAGGTTATGGTACTTGGCCAAGAGGGGCTAGGATTTTGAAGCTTGTTGAAGAACCTTTTGAACTGAAGTCATGGATTAGAATGGAGGATGGGACAACCCATAGTCATATTACATTAGCTTCTGCATCATAGCATGATATAATAACTTCTAGCTTGGTCCATATTAGAGAGCTTAGATTTTGATCATGATATAGCTTCCAAGTAGGGTGAGATAAGAGTTTGCACAAAGTTTGATTTGTCTGCTCTATTAGAAATAAAGTATTACAAACCGAAGCAGGGAATGAATGGTATAGCATTCAAATCCACCTTATTGGATAACAGAATTTGCATTACAATAACGAAGAAAAATATAGCCATTCGAATAATTATGCTTAATGGTGATCAACATAAAAAAATTGATCTTCTTTCCTTAATTGATTCAAATGTTTCCTACATAATAAGAAAAAATTGCTAGGTTATCCTCCTTCCAAATGTTAGAATAGCAAGTCTACAACATAATTAGCTATGAAATCTGAAAGAACATTAAATCCATGTTTATTATGAATGAATCAAATATATGTAAATCCCTTGTCTTACATACCATATATATCTTCTATGATTTTATTACTAAGGATTTTTTTTTTTTTTGGGATGAAATATATCCATATATTAACTAAACAAAAATATACAAATAATTCACAAAAAAATAAGGTAGTATGCGAGCACGCCATGACACACTAGGCAGAGTCTAGGAGCAAAACCAAAGTATCAAAGTATCATCTAGGCAGAGCCTAGAAACAAGTAGCTAAATCACAAAGTCATAAAAAGAGATAACTTTTATGTAAGAAGAGCAAGGCCAACAGGCAGAGGATCTATATCATTAGGACCCCAACGCGAGCTTGGCAAATCATTGCCATCTAGACCAGGCTCCCAGCCAGTAAGTTGGCAGTGTCTGTATCATCGTCTGCTTGTGTTTGAGTGGGAGAGATAGCCAAAGAGATCCTGGGGAACTTCTCTAGCACGTCCGCACAACCTCTAGGTGGCGCTTTCCAAACATCTGGATGCAGAGGAGGAGGAGGAACACCCCAGCCATCCTGCCCAACAAAGGAAGGAGGCGACGGCTTCCACCCTCACTGTAGTCGTTCACTAAGGATTTAGACTTAATTGAAAGTAGAGCTTTATTAATGTTTCTATTATTAATGTTTTATAGACTCTCAAGTCACTAACTTGCTAGAATTCACATAATCACAACTTCTTGTTCTACTTTAAATTCACTTCAAAATGATAACTTAATTCATATAATGATCTAAAATTTGTGTATATTTATTATGCTATAAGACATATTACTTAAGAACTGAATAAAAATGTAAATACACTTAGACAGAGCTCACAACCATGGAGACATGACACAAGGAATTTGACCTATAAAATGCCAGAAGGTGTAGGGAAAAAATAGTTTGAAGAGAAACTAACTCTGCTTCCTTTCTTATATTAACCAATAACAAAATTATAATGAGATATAGAAAAAGGATAGCATAAAATTCTCACAAAATTTTCCTTACTCAAATCCTTCCTACAAACAACTAGACACTTGCTATGTTTACCGATACCTTTTTACATCTTTGTCATCCTTATTTTATCCCTTTGAGATGTCCTTTCATGCACTAAAGTCTCTCCAACCATATAAGTATTTGAAGAGACATTGTTTGTCTTTTATAGAGAACCTTTTGGGTGTCATGGGCAAAACCGTTGGTTTAACCAATCTAGTGGTTATGAAACTGCCCTTGCATAAATGGTTGTTTTGCCACAAATACTAGAAATCTTCCTTTGAAGCTTTGATGATGATTGAAACTAGATCTATTGTATGTTTTTTAATGAATGAATTGTTTTCTGGATCCTTTTGAATCACACCTCCCTTATTGAGAGGATTTTGGTCCCACAAAAGCTTTCTTAGTGAGGGCAAAGATGTGGAAAAAAACCCTTTCACCTTCTCCTTGGAGTGCCACTTAACTTTGGTGTCTAACCCTTAAGTCTAATTTGCCAAGATTCTTCTAATCTACTACGTGTCTCTCCGACTTTGTGTTGTAGTATTGCATCCACCTCTAACTCTACTTATGCATCGACAACCAAGTCTTATATGGAAGGTACCAATTGTTCTTCTTTCTAGTCATATAGTATGGATGGTTCATAAAAATGTAAGTTCTCACAATTGACAACTCAGTGCATTCACATGAGGGTAGGTCAAGTTTGAAATCATTCTCACCAATCTACTCCAAAATTATAAATGGGCCATACCTAATTGGATTAATCTTCCTAGCTTGTCCTTGTAGTCCCTCTTCACTCAAATATAACCATGCCTTGTCACCTACCTTGAGTGTGTTATCTTTGTAGTGCTAGTCATGCCTAGATTTGTACTTTTCTTAAGACTTCTCTAACTAACCTTTTACCTTGAGATGAATTTGCCTAATACTCTTAAATGAACTCTTTCAACTCTTGTTACCTTTTGAATCTTGATTTTCCATTCATGGCTAATGTTCCAATGCAACATCAAGTAGATTAATTGGTGTAGATACCCAAATTTGAGACAAGCTCATATAAAATATATATTTTACATAACCTTGCTTATTTAGATTATTGTTGAGGAATAAGTGGGTTATTGAGATGCCTTGGGTCTGAGTCTTAAGCTTCTCGCTCTTATTTATCATTTTATGCCTTATATATATATATATATATATATATATATCTTAAATTCTTATGTTCTCTTCAGGGATCCCCAATCTTCATCCTAAGTCTTTGTGCTTATAATTTGAGTTTTTTGGATAAGGCCACATTACCCAAATAAGGCCACACTACAACCCTGTCTAGGTAATGCAAACTTATCCCAGTATAAATTATGGAATATTTTCAAGTTTTTATGTTTGTAATGATTTATTTTATGACCATTACTATTTTAAAATCATTTCCCCCACACACCAATAAGATCCCAAATTTGAATTCAAGAGCTCTATATAAGCAAAGACCTTGTCAGGAGGTAAGGATCAATTTTTCTTATCATAAAATCTATACAAAAGTTTATATCTACTTATTACTATTAAAGTACTAATTTATTTATAGGTCAAGGGCTAAATACTTCATCTACATACTTATGTCAAGGGTAATCATAGGAGAAAGAACATTTGGCATTACATTAACAATTGCACAAACCCATTTAGGAAGGAGAACTACATTGTCTTGAGGCCCATTTGGGCTATTTAAGTAGCACTCGAATTACGTAGGGTTTTTTAAGGGTATCTCTATTATTCCCCTAACTCTATTCCCTCTTTGCATTTGATCTCCTACTTATTTATTGTGCAAGAAAAATGGTTTTGTCTTTAACAGATATTCAGTGCATCTATTCGAATCCCAAATAGAATTAGGAAACCCTCGTAAGTAGTCATACAGACCTAGAGTGAGAAATTAGGCACACAATCAACCAAGACTAATTTTAGTAAGTAGACAGGGCCATAGTGCGACCATATCCTCCGAACGTGGCATTGCCCCTAAACAATTTTCAATTTTATTTTCAAACATGACATAATCAACAGGTCCTTTCAAATAGTTTTTAATCACAATCAACCTACACAGTTAGCTTTAAATATGTTGTATTTAGGTTTGCACATTCTTAGGCTCATTTAGTATTTTTATCAAGTTTCTAATTTTATAAAATTCTATAGAATATTGTGTTTCATTATCATATTTGTATATATCAAAATTTCAAGTTTCAATAGTTTAATATCTACTAATTTTGGAGTTCATTCAATTAAAATAAATAAAAAATGAAGCTGCATTTTATTTTGAACATTCCATGATGTTTTCTTAATTTTTGTCTTAGGATTTCATTAAATTTCTGTAAATTCCTAACACTAAAAGAAAACACCTTTCAACTTTGGATAAAAATTTGATACAAAACAATTCAACTTATTTGACCTTGGATTTAATCCAACATTGAAGAAGTTTATCTTATCACCTTAAATAAATTCGACATTGAAGATCTTTCTTTTGGCTTCGAGTTGAAATTTATTGATTTCTATTAAAAAATCTTTTATTTTCTATTTATTTTTCATTTACTTTTGCTTACTTTTAGAACTCTATTCCCACAATTTTCAAACTAATTAGTCATTATTGATAAGGGATATGTCGTGTTATGTTTACTTAGATTATGCTGTGAGTGGTTTACCCTAATAATCATAGCCATTATAAAACATTAAACACAAGTTTTAGTTTTCATGTGCCTTATGGTATATCAGAAATGCCTAGGATCCTTGTTTATACCATAAGAAGCCTCTTTTAGTTGTTTGATTTGTGGTGCTCCTAAGAGGACCATATTACCTAGGGAAGTTAATCTCATCATAACCTCAGAAATAGATTTAGTAGGATATAAGCATAGTTATACACTTTTAGTTAGTGATCTGAAACATTGGGCCAACACCAATCAATGAACTAGCAAGTATTTTTGATTTCCCACACAAACATTCAAACCCTTGCCTAGATCCCCATTATATATTGCTTTTTTATTGCATTGTATTTATAGTCATTAACTTATTTATACATGTTATATTATTTTTTTGTTTCAAGAATTCTATTTGTTACATTTATTTTCATTGTATATATCATCGATAGTCTAAAACAACATGTTAATGATGTGCATACTCTAGATAAACTGATCTCTACTCATGATATGCCTTTTAGTTATGACAATGATTAGACAACCCATCAAAAGTAAAAAATTGTGGAAGATGATTTTTATGGTGAATATTATTTTGATAATGTTATAATGAAAAAATAAGGTGACTTTGTTGATCCTTGGAAACAATTGTTTATTCAATCAAACTCTCCTTTAGATTCCACTTTCGAATCTCTTTTACATTCCCCTTTGGATTCCACATTAGAATCTCCTCTAGATTCCCTTATGGTCATACCTATAGATTCTTATTTGGATTTTCCTTAGGTTCCTCTTCATATTTACTTTTGTCTATACCTATAAATTCCTCTTTGGGTTCTCTTATAGCTTCCTCTTTGGAATTACCTTTGGTCACACCTATAGATTCCCCTTTGGATTATTCTCTAGATTCTACCTTAGATTTACCTTTCATCATACCTCTAGATTTATCTTTGAAATATTTTATATCTTCCTCTTTGAATTTACATTTGGCTATACCTCTAAATTCATCTTTGGGTTCTCTTCTAGCTTCCTATTTATAATTACCTTTGGTCACACCTCTAGATTCCCCTTTGGATTAGTTTCTATAGTTATATTGATATTTATATTTATATTTACCTTTGATCACACCTGTAGATTCATTTTTGGATTCATTTCTATCTTTCTCTTTGTATTTACCTTGGGTCACACCTCTCGATTCCTCTTTAGATTCTCCTCTAGATTCATCTTCAATGTCCACTATGGATATCTCTTTAGAGTCCACCTAAGATCTTTCTTTACTATCCTCCTTAAATGGTCCATTGGATCAAAATAAAACCTTATACATATGATTATCTAATATCTCTTATATCACCACCTACTCTCCCATAGAGGAACCCTATCCTTACACACCTAATGTTTCTATCCATTTTGCTACCACATTATATTTCATTCACACTTTTAAATTGAATTCAAATAAAATTTACCTTAAGAAGGATGTTGAGCCTACATGTTATAATTCTTATCTCTTGTTAACCAAAAAGGAAGAAATTCCTCTTTCTTTCCCTACTGTACCACATTATAACATTACAAATAATACTACTTCTCTTTCCTCTTCTTGTGAACATGACAATGTTATTATTATAAATGTTAATGTTGACTTTGAAAACTATAGTGATCATGATGAGGATTAGTATGATGATGATTATTATGAATATAGTGATGAGGAAAACGCTCCTACTAACCCTAGTATAATTTTTTCTTTACTTTCCCCTCATGTTGATAATATGTTGCATAATCACTCAAATGATAAAGTGTTTAATGATGATATTATTACATATCATGATCATGTTTCTATTTCTCCTTTGAAAGTGAAAATGTGTGAACATGTTAATTTTCGTGATAACAATGTTATATCTTCTCTTTCTATAGAATGTAATATGCCTTTGAAAATTAGTAATATTCCAAATACCAATGAATCTCCCAAGTCTATCATTGTTAATAAAGAATTTATTCCTAATCCTCCTTCTCCTATTCACAATAGTGTACCAATGGCTAAGATTAATAATAGAATTCAACCCCTAAATGAACCTCTTAAAAACCTCAACATGCCTTCCTAAGAATTCATATCCTTAATGCACATTGTAGGTGCTTTGTAAGGCAAAGTTCATCAATTATCCTTAGAAAGTAAGGAGTATCACACTTGGGTTGACTCTAATGTAGTCCATAGTAATCTTAATATGCGTAAAACAAAATTTACACCCTTATCCTTAGATTTCCAAATACCTACATTTTCCACATTTGATGGAAGAGGGGACCCTTATTTTCATTTTAGATCTTTTCGAGAAACCATAAATGGTTATTATGGTAGTCAACTATTGTTTCAACTATTTCTTAAAAGCCTAGAGGGATGTGCCCTTGCTTAGTTTCATTCCCTTCCTAGTGGATCCTTAACTACCTATCTAGATGTATAAGAAGCATTTTTAATAAAAAAATATTAAAAAAAGGGACCTAGGATCTCTTATGAAAAATTACCCTCTTTAGACCAAGGCAAGTTTGAGCAAGATTGTGATTATATCCTAATATTTAACATTGTTATCCATCAATTAATATACCAACCAAAAAAATTGGAAGTGATATTTTTTTATTTAGAGGTATAATTTATCCATTATAAGAGAAGTTACTTTATTATACTTGTGAATCATTTATAGCTATTTTTTTTGAGGCCTTAGCATTAAAATAAGAATTAGGTTTTGTTCAAGTGACAAATAATATGAATGGGGGCATTGACTTACATGAAGAAGACACACATACCAAAGTTCACTCAAATCATTTTGATTCACACATTCCTAATCAAGTACAAGGATTCAATTCTGAAAATTTATACACCAACAAAAATCCATAATTAATGTTAATTGTTTCATGTCTAAGGTTCAATCCACTAGCGATGTCAAAGTCTTACATAAAGGAAAATAATTTTTTTCCAATCATATTAATCATAATCATTCCTTTACATCAAGAAATATGCACCCTCTAAAATTTACTTTTAATAACTATTGTATACACCCTAGATTGGTCAAGTAAACACACATATCATGTATTTTCATAGTCCTTTCATAGGAGACTCCGACTGGAGAATATGAGCTTTGTTCACATTTATCCATGTCTTTCATTTTAGTCATCTTGGTCTTATTTCATGTTTGAATCACTTTTTTTTTCTATTCGTAGTCATCTTGAGCCTTTCAAATAGTCATTCCACCTCATCCATGTCATGTTTTTGGTGCTCTTTCCATCCCCCAAGTCCCTAGCCTATAAGACACGAGCACTACAATTGGACTATAACACCGGTGTCATTAGTGTCCTATTTTGGTGCTCCTAGCCAAGGTCATTATGAGCTCCATCAGTCAGTTTTGTTTGCTTAATAAGTCCCAGTCCCTTTCTTAACTTCATCCTTAAGTTTTCTAATGTTGGCCAAATGTGATTAAAGATCCAAATTCAAAATAAAGAGTCTCCTATATAAAGACTACACAAGGCATTTTATATCTATCACTTACTACTTTAGCACATTAGATAATAAGAATCAGTTGACTGAATAGCTCAACATTCTGTATCACACATAGATTTGCATGCTTGATCAAGGAAGGGCCTAGGCGAAAGTAATTCTTGTATCTACTATACGCGTTGATTATGCATATTCCCTCAGGGAGAACGACATTTGATCTAAGACCCTAGCTTGAGGGTTAATATAGGTAGCAATCAAGATAGCGGGGGTTCTAGATTATGTGATCATTCTTCCCCTAACCCAATTTTTCTTCCTTTTGATTTTTATGCATTTGTTGTTTGCATATGTGTAGATGGATACAAGGTTTGGAGATTAAAATAGATTTACAGTGAGATATATTGACTTCCAACCTTCAAAACTTCATAGGCAGGGTCACACAGACATAATGAACAAAACCTAGAAAGCTCGAGTCTCTTGGAAAAAATGACAAAAGTGAACTACAACATCAGTGCCACTAGTGTCCTATTTTGGTGCTCTTATCCAATCATAAAACAAATACTAGATCCTAAATTGCAACAGTGTCCTAGTCCTTCACCACAGTTTTTATCTCTTGAATCATTCATTTCAGTCCATTTTTCTAGATAAGTTTATTTCTCTCTCTATGCAATTAATTTTATTGCGTTATCCAAAACCTATATTTTAATATATTTGATCATATTTTTTCCCTTATTCCAAACCCTTTAATGTTAAGGATCTAGACCCTAGTCTTCCTAAAAATAATAAAACATTTGGTGAACCTGACTTACTTCGAACAAATCTAAAACCCTAGGTACACTTAGGGTTTTTCCTTCAAATTTTGTGCACAAATTTAATTGCAAATTTCTGATTTTTGTATAAATTTTTGTGCATTAATTCCATTCAAAATTATTTTTAGAATTGAAATTATTGCATTATTTTTAAAAATTCTAAAACCCTAGCTCAAAACCCTAGATATTCAAATTAAGTCCTCAAACCCTAAGTCTACCTCCTTTACAATTTTTAGAAAAAATATTTTGGAATTTTTATAAATTGTTTGGAGTGTCAAAAATATTTTCAAAATCTAAATATTAGTAGTTATTTTGTGCAGAAATTTAATTTCAAATTTTTATTTTTTATATAAATATTTGGTGCATTAATTCTATTCAAAATTATTGCATAATTTTCAAAAATTCTAAAACACTAGCTTAAAACCCTATATTCCTAAACTAGGTCCTAAAACCTCAAGCCTTCCTTGTAATTTTTTAAAAATATTTTGGAATTTTTACAAGTTGTTTAGAGTGCTAAAAATATTTTCAAAATCTCTATGTTAGTAGTTATTATTGCATTTATTTGTTTAATACTACTTTTACATATTCTCTTTGGTGAAAGAAATAAAATGGCCACTAGGGCACTTCTTCCCTCTCATCCCATAGATCAATTTCTAATTTTTTCTCATAATTATGACAATGAATGGACAAATTTGCACAATTATACATTAGCTAAAAATGTGGAAAATGATTTCATTTACAATGTAAATAATTACTATTATTGTAATGAGGAATATGATGGTACATGTGAAAGTGATAGTGAAGAAAAAGTAGATGCATCTCCTTCTCTCAAACCTATCTATTTTATTCCCTCTTTTAAAGAAAATAATTTTGATAAATGGGAAAGATACTTTTCACCTCTTTTTCCTATGCAAAATTCACAAAATGAATAAATTAGTCATGAAATTCCAAGTGAACCTCTTATTGGTGATAATTTTCTTCCATTTGATCTCTCTCTCTCTCTCTCTTTTGTTACTTTTATGTTCAAATTATAACAATATAAATGCAATAGAATAAAATTGCCAATGCATAGTCCAGATGATAAATCTCATGTTCTTAACTCTACTTTGTTAAAAGGTCTAAATGATAACTCTCTTTCTCTTACTTCTCATGAAAATAATGCATATACTCCATCCAGGGATAGCATAAATTCACATAATATTCCAATTTCAAATGATAATTTATTGCACATTCAAAATGAATTAAATCTTCTCTTACACCTCTCCCGAGCAATGATGAAAGTGATAATGAGTATGATAGTGAACATGCAAATGAATATGAAAATAAGAGTGATTATAAACAATATTGCAATTCTAATAATGCATGGAACAATGATGATTATTATGCACATAGTGAAGAAAAAAATGCATCTAATGCCTCTAACTCTTCTCTCATTTCTCCTCTCAAACATAATGCACTACCAAATGTTGTTTCTACTTATAGGAATGGTTCTATTTTAAATAATGCACATGTTAATACTAATATCACATCTACTCAATTAGAATGTGACTCATTAGAACATAAAGATACCAATGAAACTCCCAAGCTACCCCTCACTATAGTAGATACCAGTTCTCACTCTTCACCTAAAGAGAATGGTATCCCACATCCCTCTAGTAAGGTCCAAGTTACCATTACTCCCAAGGTTCCAGTGAGCACACCCCCTCTTTATGATCCAATTTCTAAATGTAGCATTCCAATGGCTAAAATTAACAATCAAATTTAGTGATTAAATGAACCACTTTAAGATACTAATGTACCATCCCAGGAAATTATCTCTTTGATGCATGTAGTTGGTGAATTAAAACACCAAGTACATCTCCTTACCTTAGAAAACAAGGCTTATAAGTCTTGGATGGATGCCAATGATTTACATGGTAATCCCCTTATAAAGACATTCATAAAATCTTCATTTCCTATGCATTTATAGATACCATCATTACCTCACTTTGATGGAACTAGAGATCCATTTGTACACCTTCAAGCCTTTCGAAAGGCTTTACCATCTCATGCGAGTCCTTTGATTCTACTAAAGTCATTCCAGCAGACATTAGTGGGGAAAGCACAAAATTGGTTATTTCATCTACTCCCCATTGGCTCCTTTCACACATATGATGACTTAGAGGAGACATTTCTCAAATATTACATAGGAAACACAAGTCCTCATGTTACATATGAGAAACTTGCCACATTACATCATAATACTTTAGAGCCAGTTAGTGAGTATATCTTATTATTCAAGACTCACATGCTAAGATTGATATACAAACCAATAGATTTAGATATTTATCATATCTTTATTAAGGGGTTTCATCAACATTTTCTCGAGCATCTACTATATCAGGTAGAGTCTTCTTTTAGGCACTTATGCTATACAATTCTATCTTTGGAAAATAAATTGAGATTGATTGTTGTAAATTAAATCAATTAGAACACTCTAGATTTCATATCAGTATCTACAACTCCTGACATCCAACATCCACCATGTCTTAAACAAGATAGGAGACCACAACCAGTTAAGAATAGAGAGCCAATTTCCAAATCACAACCTATAATATGCACTATATAAAATAGTAGTAAAGCACCACTATAGTTTGATTCAGATCAAGATAGCCTATGTGTCATATTATCATCACTATTAGATAGGAGGTTAATCACATTGCCTTATACTCATCAACAAGATCCACATCTCCTATAGAAACAACTATATCGGCCCTTTTGTAACTATCGTTGTATCCATGGACATAGAGATAATGATTGTTATGGACTCAAATATTACATTAATAGATGTGTTGATGAAAACATCATAGCAATCACATAGGGGGCACCGAGATCTCTTCCATCATGCAACCTTAGACCTCATCCATCCAAGATTGAGTCATCCTAGGACATTCCTTTATAGGAATCATCGATCACTCATCGTGAGAGTAATGCAGGTTCTAAGATAGAGCCTCATAGGATATCTCCTATTCCACCTATTTAGAAGGTTTAGAAATCAATCCAATGAGAATAGCCTAAACATAACACTGTAGTCTGAGGAGTACATAATGCAGTTCCATATACATATCCATTAGATTCATAGGCACTGTAACACAGTATCATTCAATAGAAATATTCACTATGACTATATTTTTTGGTTCCTATCTCACATCACAATTTTGATATGGTTAAGATTAAATGAACCCACATCATATAGTATTACTCCAAATAGATATTCACTTCAACTAGATTTTTAGGGACCTATCTCATGTAACAACCCACTACAATTAAGATTAAACTATCCTCCATCACAGGTTTCAGGTCCATCTTGATCTATTGCTTAATCATACACATCAAAATAGAAGAAACATGGTATATGATTATAGATAGATGAGCCTTCTTCATATCACATAGTTTTTATGGTATGTCTAATAAAGTTACATTTTTCGAAATCTCCATGTATAACTATAGTTAGTACACAACAAACAATATCAGATATAGATTATATTCCTATACAGTATGAGTAGTATGGACACTTGTTTATGTGGCCGTTAGGGTTCAAATAGTGATATAGTTTAGAGTGATATGACACATATTCATACCAACATCAGTTCATATCTTCACGTAGTAGGGCAACGATGGAGTCAAAGGTCTAGATATCCTTTGTATTCTTGAGCCACTATCAGGGAAGTAATATGCACAACATGCTATCTTACATCCCCATATACTAATAATTAACATTTTTAATTCCCAATAACTATCTATATCTAAAAATAGCCTATCAAAATCTAGATCTTATAAAATCATATTTTTACCAACATTAAACCAACTTAGTTTATCCAAACAGTTTACCAATTACAAAACCAACAAATTTTTTGCTCACATATGATTACAAGTCAAACCTACCATCACACTTATCAACATATCATGAACAATCAAATCACATATCCAAAGTACCATTTTATCAAACATATACAACCTTCAACATCAATACTAGATAAACTATTTTTAAATCAACAAATTGCAATACTAATCTATTCCACAATCCATAACACAATATGCCTAAATCAAAATCAACCCAGTATCCATATATATATATATATAACAAAGTTTTCAAAACATATACATCATATAAATATACAATAAATCATGAATGGGTATCATGCTCTCACTCTAAGTCTCACACTCTCCTCCAGTACTAGCCCCATAATCCAACCTATCACTTGACAACCTCGTACATCCTCAAGCTCTCGAATGCCTCTTACAATAACTATCTCACTCCAGTAACTACCCATGCTCCTGACATAAGTCCACATACCACCTCTAAAGATTTGTGTACTCATCTATAATCCACATACTCACTGATCCATAATCAGGTGGAGGCATATTATGCCTATCTAGCTCTGCTCTCAGCTCATCTCTCTCTCTCTCACTGACCTAACATATGCAACCATAGCTATAACAGCCCTATCAAACAAATGAGCATGAACATTGACTTTCACTATCACTCACTGTATCAAACCCTCCTCCATAGAATCATCAAGTACATGTCATGTAAGATCATAGAGTGTAGACTCAATGAGTCTCCCAGTATTCATCATCTCCACCTCCTCCCATAGTAGGTGATTCATCTTGAGCACTTCCCACTTGACCTACATTTAAAAGTACAACACTACATTAGACATACATTTTCAAAATAAGATAAACCAAGCATAAACTTGTACACAATTCAAATATATTCAATGCTTACCTCCCATGATCTGGATTAGAGCAAGATCATCATACTCAGGGGCATCCTTTCCATCAATAAGATACAATGGATCCCACCATTTGGTATATGCCTCTATGCATCCAACATCATCTACATCAAGAACATCTATAGACATATCCCATGCATCCAAAAGTAATGGTGCTAACTCAACCTCAATAGGCCTCCCATGAACTCCTACCCTCATTGGTGCTCATATACTCCTCACCCACACCCCTATTATTAGGGGCACATCTTGTTGTATCCCAAACTATCTAGTCATATGCTCATATTGAAATCACTCATAAGTTCTAGCCTAGTAGTCATGTAACCAACAACTAAACCTCATATAACACAATTGGACTCCATCCTCAAGCTACCTAGGGAATCCTCTATAGGGCCTCCATATGATATCTTGAGCCACCAATCTCTCTAAAACTTATCTATAGTGATCTATCTCAGGAGATCAGATAGCTAGTGTACTCATCCACCACTCTCTAAATAGATATGGGGTGCCCACCTCTCCCTCATTAATCATATCATTTTTACAACTGTTATGTGCTCATAAGCCCAACAATGCAATAAAGTAGCCACACTCACACCATCACTAAATACATCCTAAGTAAAACTATAAAGATACTTGTATAAGTGGGAAAGCATATTCCCACCCCATGAACATAATGCCATACACCTCTATACTATGCATGATCCTATGCATCTTGTATGCAATTGACACCCCACTCCCATCTATAGTAACAAATGAAGCCAATAACATAGCCAACCACTTCTATAGATGTAGAACACTAGACTATACAATAACTGACACTAATGCATTGCTATCACTACCTCTTTGATGTATGCCTGAGGGCACACCAACAAAATACAAGGATGCACGATCAATAGCATCAACACCCATGTCATCCTAAAAAGTCACATGTCATCCACTAATTGACAAATGAAAAATATGGTACACATCCTCTAGATTAATCATAATCTCTCTATTAAAAATCCAAAAAGTACATATGTCTACATTCCACCTCTCACATAAGGTGGTAATCAGGGACTTATCCCATTGCATAGTGCTTAGGTCACACACATGACCCAACCCTGCACTATCCATCATAACTCTTTCATCATATGACAAAGGTAAAAATATTATTGTCTCCATCATCTGGCCTCTATGAAACTCCCTCATCCATACCTCACCCTATAAAAACACCAAAAAAAACATATATGTCAGTCAACCATGCTAAAGAAAATATCCAAGCTACATAATAATAGGAAATAACTTAGAAGCTTCAAAATATAGCCTCAATGGACAACAACACTATGAAAAGGACACCAACACTAGATAATAGTGACAAAACCTGGATAACAGTTCTGAACACTGGACAGGAGCACTGACTCATGAATATGAGTGCTTAAACTAGTCAAAAAAATCCTAGGCTACTTAAAATATCTCAAAAATGTCAAAAATAGGCTTCCAAATAGGCAAAAATCAAACATTAAGGTTACTTACTAGGTTAACATCTCCACCAACCTCCTCTTGGGCTGCCAAGTACTCAAAATGGGTCATGGTATGTGCTTTTCTCTAGAGATCCATATCTCAACCTAGTCAATGCGCAAATGAATTGAGAATCAATCCAATTTTTTATATCAAACAACTTTCTCATAAAATCAAAATACCATTTTACCCATAACTAGAACTTCTTAGCTCTATTTTGCAAATTGTTTTGTCCCATAAAATTGTGACATAGATACCTTCAACATCACACAAGCCTTGCTTTCTTACTACATCATCTGCCTACTATGGCACACACATCTCTATATCTCTTTTATATCTAGACATACAACTTGGTCCTAACCAATCAAAAGCTCATTCAAATTTCAAACAACTCAGCCTAATTAATAAAACAAACTTTCAATCTCCTCAAAATAGACTAACCTTGTTTTTACTTACACCACTAGTCATCACTTTTGGCTCAAAATCCTCTATCATAGATCTCATCCCTCTCCCCAAAAGGGTGGCATAATTCCCACTATTCATATTCCTAAACTTACCCAGTATGCCTATCCACTCCTATAGGTGTATACACCATGGTTCATACACCTTCAATAGTTAGATTATTAGATTCAGCTCAAATCAGTTAAAATATATAATGATTTAGATCAAATGTGTCATTCAACATTACTCATGACACTCAGAGGGAGATACCTTCAATTTAAAAATACACAAACTAGTTAGATATAATGGTTTAGATTATATGGATTCATAGTGACTTTGATACATATTTAGACTAGATACCAGATTCGGGGGTATGTACATACTACACATCTCACACATACAACTTCATACAACATGACATAATTATAAGAATAGATAATAGATTATAGGAATAATGTAGAGCACATTATTTTAATGTCAAATTTTTCACATGGGACATGGCATGATAGGTCATATCACATGTGCTTATATATATTTCCAAACTATACATATGCACCACTCACATATCAAATTTGGGGTATGGCACATATGTTCATGTTATTCATAATCTAGGATTATATAGATGGAATGGTAAGACATGTCATTCTCTTCTTACATGTTGACCAAATTTTTATATTATACCTAGCTATACCTAGGTTGTCACCAGGGTGGATCGCAAAACCTTCTACAATGGTTGGTCCATTACATCACCCAGACTTAGACTACACGAGTTTATGTGAGATAAAGGATAGACATTGGTTTTGGGATTTTGAGCATTTATCAGTTCCACTTTAGATATTCAAAGTGGGGCATGACAAATTTTTATCTTTAATACATATAGATTCTATACACACATTCTAGATTACATGAGTTTGTGCATAATAGAGGATAGACATTGGTTTTGGGCCTCTAAGCATTTCTTAGTTCCAATTCAGATATTTAGAGTGGAGGCATGACATATTTTTCTCTTCATAGCATACAAATTCTTCATAAACATTCTAGATTACATGAATTTATGTGGGATAGAGGGTAAACATTGATTTTGGGCCTTCGAGCATTCCTTATGCCAGTTGGATTCAACACAGGGGGTAAGCATTTCCCTCCTCCATGAATATATGGATTCCACTTTCAGATCTAATATAGGGGGCATCCATTTTATGGATTCCTTCTTTCTTCAGGCACTATTCAACTCTCAATCCACTTCCCTATCTAGGAAGTGAGTTGGATCTTTTTTTAGCACATTCATCTCCATGCAGGTAGGTTTATGTATGTATTTTATTTTATTTCTTTTACTTTAGTTCTTCATTTAATTACATCACTAGATTAAAAGGGGGATAAATGTATACACCCTAAATTGGTCAAGCAACCACACATATCATGTCTTTTCATAGTCCTTTCACAAGAGACTCTGACTGGAGAATATGAGCTTTGTTCACATTTATACATGTCTTTCATTTTAACCATCTTGGTCTTGTTTCATGTTTGAAACACCTTTTTTTTCCTATACCCAGTCATCTCAATCCTGTCAAACAGTCGTTCTACCTCAACCATGTCATGTTTTTTTTGCTTTTTTCATCCCCCTAGATCCTTAGCCTATAGGATAAGAGTGCTATAATTGGACTACAATGTCGGTGCCATTAGTGTCCTATTTTTGTGCTCCTGTTCAAGGTCATTTTGAGCTCTAATGATCAGTTTCATTCGTGTAATAAGTCCCAACTCCTTTCTTAACTTCATCTTTAAGTTTTCCAATGTTGACTAAATATAATTAAAGCTCCCAAATTTGAAATAAAGAGTCTCCTATATAAAGGACTACACAAGGCATTTTATATCTAACACTTACTACTTTGGCACATTAGATAATAAAAATCAATCAATAGTATAGCTCAACATTCCGCATCACACATAGACTTGCATGCTTGATCAAGGAAGGGCCTAAGAAAAAGTCATTCTTGCATCTACCATGCACATTGAATATGCATGTACCCTAAGGGAGAACTAAATTTGATCTAAGACCCTAGATTGAGGGTGAATATAGGCAGCAATCAGGATAATATGGGTTATAGATTGTGCTTTCATTCTTCCCCTGACCTAGATTTTCTCCCTTTTGCTTTTGATGCATTTTTTTTTGCATGTGTATAGATAGATAAAGGGTTTGGAGATTGAAATGGATATACAGTGGGGTTTATTAACTTACAACCTCCAAAACTTAATAGGTAGGGTCACACAGACATAGTGAACAAAACCCAAAAAGTTTAGGTCTTCTAGACAATAGTGGTAGAAGTGTACTACAACATCAATGCCACTAGTGTCTAATTTTAGTGCTCCTATCTAATCATAAAATGAAGACCAAATCCTGACTTTCAACAATGTCCCAGTCTTGCACCACAATTTCCAGTTCTCAAATCATTCATTTTAGTCTATTTTTCTAGGTAAGTTTATTTCTCTCTCCATGCAATTAAATCTAATTAAATTATCTAAAACCTATATTTTACTATATTTTATTAGATTTTTCCCATTATTATAAACCCTTTATTGTTAAAGAGATAGACCCTAGTCTTCCCAAAAATAATAAAACAACTATTCACATGATATTTTAAATACATTATTGGATAAAAAATTAATCAAAATTTTCCCTAATTATTATCATCCTCCTCGTCATTTTCAAAAAGTAAAAGGAAAACCATTTTATACTTACCATGGCATTAATAGACATCATGACAATGATCATTATGTATTACAATAAAATTTAAAAGAATAAATGAATAAACGAATTTCTCATTCTACAAATTTGATAATAAGTTATACAAATATTCATTTATGTCTCCAAAATCTCCAAATATTATCAAGCACATTTCTCAAAAAAAATCATAGACAAGAAGCAATGGTTTTAATGAAATTTATTAATAATACTCAAGCTAACAACACCATTGATAGCTATCAATTTAATAATACTAAAAATGAAAAAGGATTCACACAAGAAGTTCCTAATGTACAAAATTTAAAAGAACCAACCAAGTTATTTACGTAAATTTGGATTTATAAATCAAATCAATTATAAGTTGAACATAATGAAATTTATAACAATCTCACTCTTACATGTGCAAGAAACAAAATAACAAATTATTATTTGGCATTCCTTTTTCCATCCGGTTGGAAATTCTCTTAAAATATAAACATTTGAAAAAAAGCACAATGTAAATACATATGAATAAATAAAAATTATATATATATATATATATATATATATATATATATATATATATATAAATCTCAAGACATAAATCATGTAACACAATATATATTTCAAATCCATATACATGTCCATATACAAAAATTATCCATACAAATATCAATCAATAATAGGATTTTGGCCTATAACAACTAAAGCGTAATCAACATTAACATTTATATTCCTATCATCTGTCAATGGTGCTCATGAAGTCAAGGAACTACCTACATCTCATGACTTAGATCTCAACCTCCTCCTATCACGATCCTCATACAATACCAAATGCTCTTTTATAGTTGTATGTTTGTATTATAGATGAACATATTCTATAAATATAGTAACACCCATGTTTGATGTCCCTATAGGTAAAGGCATCTATTATCAACTCAACTCGACATATCACTAATTTTGCTCAATTATCAATGCATCTCTCTCTATCCTCATTGCCTCCACACTAGTTTCCACTGACATATATACAATAGTTGTAATAACATATCTATAAAATAATAGGGAATGTGGTCCTGCCATGTCTACTCTCTCTACAATCTCATTGGGAACAACATTATCTAACACATGATGTGTCAACACATTCAATGTTGAATCTATGATCAAAAACCAATACTCAATATCTCCTACATTAGACAAATCTATATAAAATTACTACCACATTACTCATTATCAAAAAAAATATACATAACATAAACATGCATACCTCTCACCACCTCAAGAGCTTCTGGTACTACCATTTTAATACATGTTGTTACAAATGGAAACACTCATAACCACCTATGTTATGTCCACCACTAGTCATACTCATTTGTACCACCCACATCATATACATTAGGAATCTCCAATATTATATCCCTCTCATCAGTAGGTAAGGGAGCTAACTCATTGATTGAAGGATGAGTCATGTCCCTCTCTCACACATGTGCCCTAACTAACCATGGACATATCATTAGTGTTACGGGAATTGTCTGCATTATCCCAAACTAATGAGTCATCTTATCCATTTAAAACCACTTTTACTCTCTTATAAATAATTATGTAACAAAAAACTAATATGTACAAAAGGTAACTCTATTTCATCCTCTACCTAACCATCAAATTCATGATATGGTCTCTATATCACATCATATGCTATCAACTGATACAAAATATGATGGCAATCTATAGTACTAGTCTATGTCACACATCATGTATTATTCCATCTCCATGCATAAATTTTTAAATGATTCTATCTAGCTAAAGGCATCTCAATTTCTAACTCATTGATTGAAGGATGAGTCATGTCCCTCTCTCACACATGTGCCCTAACTAACCATGGACATATCATTAGTGTTAGGGGAATTGTCTGCATTATTCTAAACTAATGAGTCATCTTATCCATTTAAAACCACTTTTACACTCTTATAAATAATTATGTAACAAAAAACTAATATGTATAAAAGGTAACTCTATTTCAACCTCTACCTAACCATCAAATTCATGATATGGTCTCTATATCACATCATATGCTATCAACTGATAAAAAATATGATGGCAATCTATAGTACTAGTCTATGTCACACATCATGTATTATTCCATCTCCATTCATAAAATTTTAAATGATTCTATCTAGCTAAAGGCATCTCAATTGGTTGTATCACCATTATATGTTTGTATGCCCATCAATGTAATAATGTATTAGAACCCAAACCACCACTCTAGTAAGTCAGTGTAAATATATGTATAGGTAGGCCACCATAGTATGGCCCCATGAATATCTCGTATGGTGATCATAAATGCCTCATACAATATCAATGATCTGATAATAAATTGAGACATCTCCCCCATCCATAACAACTAAGGCAACTAATAATCCACAAAACAATTCTGCATGCATGGAACATCTGACACCATAATTTATGGAATTAAAATGGTGGTATCCCTTGTGTCATAAGATCTACCTTTGTCATACTTGATCATATATTGGTGTATATCTGTAATATCCATAACAATGTCTTTTACAACTTAGATACCCACTATGGTTAGTTTTAGTATCTATCATACATCTTCCAAGGTCATTGTCATCCCCTATCAATAACTAGAAAGTATAGATGTCATAATCCCATTGATCTACTAAGGTGATCATCATATGCATACTATAGGGAATTATGTCTAATCGACCTATATCACCCATCCCTACCACACTAAAAGTATCCACATCTTCAGTTGATAACATGAGTCTATAAATAGTCTCCATGATGTGACCATGATAAAACTCTCTCACTTTAGGGTTACCCTGTAATCATCAACGCAAAGAGAATATCAATAATTATACTCAACAATAATCAAATTTATACTATTTCATTTTAAAATATTTTTTTTAGATGCCACTATTATACACAGGACACCAACATAAATGGGTATGCAATACCTAATACGTTAGCATGGATGAAGCTACATTTTCCAAAATGAAGCTGCATAAGACCACAACTAGTGGGACATAACCACATAACCTAAAAATACACCAAAAATTACAAAAAATTATTAATTTAATAAAATAAATTTCTTGTTACTCACCAGATCTAGCTCGGCATCCGCCTTCACTAAAAGTGGAACTCACTAAAATTGGGTGGGTGTAATAGGTTTTCATTGAGAAATTTGTACTCCTCAAACATTTCCAAATTTTCATAATTAAAAATGAATAGTAAAGTATCTTTTCACTAAACTCCTTATATATTTCACTTTTACCCAAGGTAAAACTAGTCATTGAATTTATCACTACATATTAAATTGGTAACAGTGTTATCTCAAACAATACTAATCAAAATATATCGGCATCCACTTCATTGGAATCTTGATGATATCATCCCCCATATAACACTGATTATGATATTTATCTTGGCATTCTAAACATGACCATAAAAAATTACAAAGCACTTACCACTCACACTATGGCACAACTCATACTCTTAAAGCACACTTAATTTTTATTACTCTCCTTTTGATACCAATGCCTCATTGTTCTGATCCTTTGTATCTAAAGGGGGAAAAATATACATGCTCTTGCACTCAAATATTTTCAAAATTTTCACAATAGGAAATTCAAACTAAATACATTATATGCAAACATTTAAAATGAAAAAATAAATGATATTATGATGCTAAGTCAATTATCAAGCATAAGTCTACAAACTATGGGGACATATAGTCTCTATATAAAATTATTCTACAAATTTTAAAACATTCAATACAATATTAAGGGGGAATGATACCGGTTCATTCCCCCCTCCTTTTTAGATGTGAAAATAAATAACACTTCCATTTTCAATAAGTATTTTTCAATTTTCAAAATTTCAAAGATAGTAAGTTCAAAAATCGAATCTAGATTCGTCTATAGTGGTATGATTCATATAGTGATAAGTGAAATGTTGGAGTCTAGTGACACTCGATGTCTATGGATATAATTTTTATAACCCAATGCATGGTTCCCCTCCCTTTATTTTCCTTATTTCATGTTAGAGTCTAGTGATGCCTCACAGTTCAACACTCTACCATTTTTTACAACGTTGTTCACAAGTGAGAGCATATTATTCTTGTCTAGTTCAAAATATTCACTCATTGAGACTTGATCACTCTAAAATTCACCATAATTTATATATTTATAATTTGATATGACTATGGTATATAGAAACCCAATAGCCTGCCACTCATCCTCTTACCACTTTCAAAATTGGTTGCTCTCCATGGCCAAGAAGAAAACTAGATTGAAAACATCATATCTCCACTTGTAGATGACAAAGTAATCAGATTTCATGACCTTTCAGGTGTATCCTTCCCTTGATCTCACTTAAAATTTTAAATTTTCAAATTTTTAACTTTAAAATATAGAAAATAACTACTTTTAGTGGCATTATTGTAGGTTTGACATTAAGGCATCTTACACAATCAAGCTTCATATCAAAATATAAAGTGTATATATAGACTTAGGTTTGACTTTAATTTAATCTAGTCATTTCAATTTATTGCATCACTAGAATAAATTGGAGGAAATTTATACACCTGAATTTGACACAAGCTCATTCAAAATATACATTTTACATAACCTTGCTTATTTAGATTATTATTGATGAACAAGTGGCTTATTGGCATGCCTCAGTTTTGAGTATTAATCTTATCGCTTTTATTTATTATTTTATACCTTTTATATCTCTATCTTACATTATTATATTCACTTCATGTATCCCCAATATTCATACTAAGTCTTTGTGTTTATATTTGAGTCTTTTGAACAAGGTCACATTACTCGAACAAGGCCACATTGCAGGGCTATTCAGGGATTGCAGACTTGTCCTAATATAACTTATGGAATATTTTCAAGTTTTTATGTTTACAATAGTCTCTTTTATGACCACTATTATTTTCAAATAATTTCCCTCATGCACAAATAAGCCCTCAAATATGAATTCAAAAGCTCTATACAAGAAAATGTCTGCTCAGGAGATAGGGATCAGTTCTTATCAAAAAATCTATATAAAAGTTTATATTTACTTATTATTGTTAAAGTACTAATTTATTTATAGTTTAAGGGATGAATAATTCATCTCCATATTTGTATCAAGTGTCATCATATGTGAAATATTATTTAACATTGCATTCACAATAGCACACACACATATATGAAGGAGAACCACATCATCATGAGGTCCATTTTGGCTATGTAGGTAGCACTCAAATTATCTAAGGTTTTTTTAGGGTAAATAAACTATTCCCATAATCCTATTCCCCCTTTAAATTTTATCTCCTTGTTTATTATTCAAGAATAAGGGTTTTGTATTTTACATGTATTTGGCACATACATTCAAATCTTGCATAGAATTAGGAAACCCTCATAAGTATCACACATACATAGATTAATAAAAAAGGTGCTTGGTCAACTAGGATGCAACCACAGTAAGTAGACAAGG
Source organism: Torreya grandis (assembly GCA_037957365.1). NCBI lineage: Eukaryota > Viridiplantae > Streptophyta > Pinopsida > Cupressales > Taxaceae > Torreya > Torreya grandis. The sequence continues at coordinate 2,012,865 of JARHVA010001577.1, forward strand.
ATGTAGTGATGCCCTATCCTCCTATCATGACCTTGTTCTTGCACAAATTTATAATTTTACTTTTGGAAATGACATAGTCATTAGTTATTTCAAATAATTTTCAATTAGAGTCAGATTTAAAACTATTTTAGGGAGGTTTTCACATCCTGAGGCTTATTTACTATTCTTAGAAAGTTTATAATTCTATAAAATTATTTATAATATTGTGTTTCATTATCAGATTTGTATATATCAACATTTCAAGTTTAAATAGTTCAATATCTATTAATTTTGGATTTCATTCAATTAAAATAGATAAAATTATTGGAAAATTACCAAAACATCCTTAAAATGGTGAATTATTAGTGTATGTGTTTACTTACCTATCATATGAGTGATGAATATTTGTCAAAGACTCATCCCAAGTCCTCATATGCTTGTTGCTACAACCTCTTATCATCAAAACCAAAGTCCTATTTATCACCTCCATTTTCCCATTGGTTTGAAGGTGGAAAACAATACTTAGTTTTAGATGTATATCCATATTTTACCATAGTGTGGTATAAAATTTTACCAATAATATTGAGTCTTTATCTAAAGTAATAAATTTAGGTAATTAAAAATGCACCCAAACATTAGAAATTCAAACTTTGGCTACTTCATGCACTTTTACAGTTTTTTTGCATGCAATCAAAACACACATTTTGATGAATATATCTAAAAAAAATTATATATTCATGACTCATGTCCATTTTATGACATAGGTAATCCCATTATGAAATAAATGGAAATGATTTTCCATGGCTTACTAAGTACATGTAGTGGCATATAAAATCTATCCATCCTAACCTTAGGTTTTCTTATACTACATAGTTGACATTTTATAATGAATTTATAAACATATTATTAAATATTGGAACACAACACATAAATTTGAAGATAATACATGGTCTTAACAACACCAATGTGTCATGAAATCTTGAAATTTTGTACTACCCTCATCAAGACTAGTCTTTACTCCTTTGGCATACACAACTTATCCCACTTATAGAGTAGCCCATACTTGTGATAACATCCACCCTTTCCTTAATTTTATGCTTTATTGGCTTGTAATAGATGAAATATCTTCCTAAATTCTATGTCTTATTCATATGATTTATCATAATCCACCTTTTTGAAATACTATATTTGTGAGATTGTTTCCAAAGCTAAAACTTGTCTTATTAGTGGCCTAACTAACATATCTACCACAAAATTTATGTTTCCCTTCTTTTACTTTATCAAAAATGGAATTTTTGTTGAAATCCTATCCATTTGTAATGTTTTACCTATTGTAATTTTTGTATGCTTGAAAATATTGAATAGTTTTGTGGTCAATATGCATAATAGTTTATTTATTCAATAAATAATGCTTCTATTTATTTATTTCTTGAATTGATGCACACATTTATTTATCATAAACATGATACTCACTTACTAATGAATAAAATACCTCTAAATGGTTAAAAAAAATGGGCTTAACTCTTTGTAAAAAAAATCCCCCATAATGTATTCACTTGCATCTATTTCCACTTTAAATGGTTATTGCAATTTAGGAAGAACAAGGACCAATGCATGGTTAAAAATATATTTCAAAGAATCAAAGGAAATATCATGTTCCTTACTCCTTGGAAATTATTTACCATTCTTAAAACTAAAGTTAGACTTATGTTTATTGTAAATAAATTTGGAATAAACTTCCTTATATATTGTATTGCTTATACAAATCTTCTTGTTTCGATGAAACTCTTTGGTATGGGAAAATTTATGATGGATTCTAGATTTTATAGGTCCAATCATAGTTATATTTATACAACCACATATCTCAAATAGAATACTGATTGTTTTGAAAAATTACATTTATTCATAATGAAAATTAGTTGTTCTTCCTTCACAACTTGTTAAGACTTGCTTCAAATGTATTAAATGTTCCTCCCATGTAGCACTAAAATCAAAAAATCATCTAAATAAAATAATACATGTTTCTATTAAAGACTAAAATATATAATTTATTAATCTCATGAATGTTTAAATTACATTATATAAACCACAATGAAGTACCAGCCATTCATACAAACCTTATGTTGTCCTTTATAATGTCTTCCATACATCCTCCTCCTTAATTAGAACTTGATGATTGTCTCATTTGAGATAATGATAAATTTGTTCTAGTAAATCATCAATCCATGGAAGCATATATAATTTATTTATTTATTTTTTCAAGGCATGATAGTTAATGCACATCCTCCAAGATCCATATTTTTTTACACCATCACAATGGGTGACCCACATGGTGAAGTGCTTGGGTTTATGATTCCTTGTAGAAATTATTAAATTTGATTATTAACCTCATTTATATTATAGTGGGCCACAATCAAGGATATATTGGATAGATTTGAATGCATGAATAAATTACCTATGTGGTAGTGAAATCAAACATGAGTGAGAAGAAGTAATTACTCAATGATCAAAAGACTAAAATATTAGAATTACCATCATTAGACATAAAATATTTTAAGGTAAATTATATAGGTGAAATATAAACATGTCCTCACTTCCTAATGCATGTGTAATTATTTTTCACAATGACCTAAAAAGACACCTAAGCAAGCTAACTAAACATGTGTAGGGAAAATCCATTAAATAGAATAAAAACCTACACTAACACCCCAATTAAGCATAGTTTATGTGGGTAGTATAATTGGGTCTAGAAAAAAAGGCCTGATGAGGTACCAAAATAAATTAAAATTCCCCCTAGAAGAGGATGTTGGATTTTCTTGAACCCCAAAAATAGCTCACAAATGAAGATATGTGCTCTCAATGAATGGTTTGATGAATATATCAATAATTTGATTCAATATATAGATGTAGTGGAGATCAATAATTTAATCATGGATGAGATTCTAAATTAAATGCATGTGAATTTATATATGCTTATTTTGTTTATGGAGGATCAAATTCTTAAAAATCTAGATTATGCTTTGGTTGTTATAGAAGATGATTATTAGTCATCAAAATTGGATGCCAAATTAATTGAGAATCTATTGAATCCAAATAGCCTCAGTGGTAAAATTAAAAAATCCTTTATATACTACCTCTATATGATATAAAACAATAGCATTCTGATTCTTATTTTACCGACTAATCAAACCTAAATTAATGGTGAAACTATAGCTTAAAGTAGACTTATGATTTAGAATATCATCAGCCCAATCTAAATCTCTATAACCAATTGAGTCAACCTAAATTCCTGATCCATAATGAATCCTAAAAATGTGAGTACCCTAAATGTAAAGGAGAATCTGCTTAACTAATTCCCAGTGTAGCTCATGTGGTTCATACATAAATCTGGATACCAGGCCCACTACATATGAAATGTCAAGTCTAATGTGTGTAAGATAGATAATACTTCTAATGAGTTATTGATATGAGGTAACATAAACAAAAGGAGATGGAAAATCATCCTCAAGCTTCACAAAAAATAGAAAAGGAATTAGAGCTAGTTTACAGTCAACCATATTAAACCATGCAAATAAATCAATAGCATACTTTGATTGTGAAATAGTGATCCCAAAGTTACATTGAGAAAAAATAATGTCAAGGAAGTAATGCAAAAATCCCAAGTTAGTCATTAAAAACTTATTAGAAAAACTAGTTTTCACTACTATGATAGTGGAAGAACTCCCTGTGATCAATAGGACATACAAATAGAGAACTTGATTTAATAGTGAATCATCCTAATATAAAATGTATACATTCAAGATAGAGTGGCATCTGGTGAACTCAACTAAAATAATAAAGGAGTGAATATTAACATACTAAGCTTGAGGAGATTTTTTAAAGCTACCATAAATAAATTTCTAAAGTTTACAAATTAATAAGTAATATATCACAAATCCTTATGGTTGCTCCATGTATATTTCCTCTTTGAGGTCACCATGAAGAAAGGCACTCTTCACATCCATCTCATGAACATCCCAGCAATGTGTTGTATCAATAGCGAGAGTGAACCAAATTGAGCTCATTTTATCAACTGGGGTGAACGTCTTAGTATAGTCAATGCTAGGTACTTAAGAAAAACCCTTTGATATAAAACATTCTTTGAAATTATCTATGAACCTATATGCTACAATTTATTTTTGATAGATTCACCTACATCAAACAAGTTTTCTTCCCTTAAGAAGGGGGACTAAATCTCAAGTGGTGTTCCTTAGCAAGGAACCATACTCCTCTTCCATTATAGTATCACACTCAAGTGTGCTTGATGCCTCATTAAATTATTATGGGTCAGAATAAAATGTAATGAAATCATGTGTGACATTGTATAATTGTGAATGGATTCACCTAGTGTCTGATGGATCTCCAACCCATTGACCATCACTTTACAATGTCTATCTATCCCAAAGAGTAATAGTGCATGGAGAGTTAACAGGGATTCCTCATCCTATAAATATATCCTAGGAGAAGGAGGAGGTGATTCCTCATCAGTACTCTCATCATCAAATCTAGAAAAAATTAGGATCATTAGGAACCTGCTCAGGCATATCTTAATTATCAGAATTGTAATCAAATTCCATTACATCTAAGGAAGGGAAATAGGTGTAGAGTGTGGATTCCAAAGGACCCTATTGAAAATAAACACTCCTCTTAATGAAAAACTCATGAGTGGTGGGATGGAGAAACATGTATCCCTTAACATCTTGAGGATATCCAACAAAGATGTAAGTCTGACTCTAAGGTTCCATTGCGTTACATTTATTCTTGGGAATGTGGGCCATAGTATGAGATATAAATAGTTTTAAGTGATTCACTATATGTTTATGACCGATCCATGTATTAAAATGAGTGAATACCTTAAATTATTTGTGAGGAACTCAATTTTGTATATAACAAGCATAATTGATGGCCTTAGCCAAATATTGAGGTGCAAGGGACTTGGAGTGTATCATACAGTTTGAAATTTATTTCAAGGACCTATTATTGTGCTTTAAAAAAATTTATGATGAGTACTATATGAAATTTTATGTTGTAGTTATATCCCATATAAAGTTCATAATTGTTCAAAATGGTAATTGACATACCACCATTATTAGTACACAAAATCTTGATGGATTTACCTGATTTTTTTATACAAGTGCCTTGAAGTCTTGAAAATTATCAAAGACCTTGGATTTATTCTTAATAAATTACACCAAGTATGCCTCAAATAGTCATTAATAACAATAAGAATATATTTAGTCTTGTTCAATAAAGGTTTTGGAAATAGACCAGTAATGTCACTATGGATAATCTCTAATATCTATTCATCTCTCTGTGATTACCCTTATCAAACTTCTCCTTAGGATGATTACCAAGTATGAAACCATGGAAAAATCTACCTAAAAAATTGATTCATGGTAAATCTGAAACCATGTCATGAAAAATGAGTTACTCCAAGTAATGATAGTTTAGATGACCAAATCGCTCATGTGTTAGTTTACTCACCCAAACTGAATGAATGAGTAGTGTAGTAGAGGTTTGATTCGGTGAAAAATGTAAGAAAATATACAATCATTATAGTGATCTTATTTCCCAAATATAACAATGGAGTCACTATTTTCTTCCCTAATAACCATAGAATTAGGTGTGAACATGACTCTCTTACTTGAACCAAAGTGAGTGATCTAATAAATAGATAGAATATTGGTGGATAAATAGGGAATACATAGAATATCATGAAATGTCCCATCATTCACTTTAACTAATCCACTCCCACTATATTCTACATAAGTATCATCACCCAATAAGATGGAAGGCATCGAACAAGGATTTAAGGATGAGAATATGTCCTATGATGAAGCCATGTTGTGTGATGCACTAAAATCAATAACCCATGTGAAAGGGTAGGATGAAACTATAATAAGTGCTTTACCCTTATATTTGTCCTTATTACTATCTTTGGCCTTAGAAGACTCATATGTTGATAAAATATGATTGGAAGAATTAGGGACACTGATATTATGCTTCTTGAACATATTTGTCAATTGGTCAATCTACTTCTTCATGCATTTAGATTCATCATGTATACATTTATTGCATTAGCCACATGTGAATTGCTCTTTCTCAGGTTTCCCATATGAAGAGGACTCTTTTGATGATTTTGACTTAGCATCAAGTTTTTAACCCTTTATTTATTCTAGGTCCTTATTTTGTTTCTTCTCCTTTCTACTTAAAGGATTTTGTTTATCATGACTCAAAATTAAGGCATGTAATTTAAATGACTTTAGTGTACCCCTTTAAATGAGTTTGTCTTACTCCTGAATCAAGTCAAAAATAAAGTCATCCAAGGATGACATGGTCCATGTTGCTCAAAGGGCATACTTGGTGGCATAAAAAGTAGAAACAAAGATATAATAGTCAGAACCAAATTTGGCAAGCATGAAAACAATCAATTGGCGATCCTTTTTGCCAATGTTACATAGTTTCAATTGTAACTTGAGTGATTTGAACTTCGTGAAGAAGTATTATATCATATCAAAATCAACTTAGCTCAAATTGATGATCTCATTCTCCAACTCATGACCTCTCATTATGTCCTATTTACCAAAGAGTTTTTCAATATGGTCCACACTGATTTGGAGTAGTAGATTCAATATGAAAGAGTAAGCTAGGAGACATAGACAAGCATAGTAGACAATAGGCTTCATCACTTTGGTCATAACACTTCACCTTATTTACTTTAGGTTTTTGTTGTATTTTTTACCCATATTGATACGGTGTAATCATTTAATTTTAAATAGGATTTTCACTTTAAATTTAAACTCGTGATAATTGAAAGGTGTAAAAATTAGAACCAAACTTAGATCCATGGTGCAGAAAGGAATGTGTTGAACTACATGTGTTGAAATATGATGATGTGCAACCCCCTTGAATATAAATAGATTAAAATTTACAAGGCACAAGAATATCACCAATGTATAGAGATCAAAATAAATCATACTTTCAAAGAGCAACACCTAAAAAAGTGCTATCAATTGAAATTTATAGAAGTTTGAATGTTTCTTGCTTGCAAAAAATAATAATCTCCACTTGCATAAATTTGAAATATTTGGGTTGAAAAATTTTGGTGTGAAATTTTTTTAGAATCAACTTCCCCACCAAAAATGTATGCCCCTTGGAGCAAAAGTTAAATAATTTTGGGTAAGAAGTGACCAGTGGCTTAACTCCTATATGACCAAGGGATAAGACAAAAAAATAGTTTCACCCTTCTCAAGCTTAAAATTAGCATCCCCATGGCCATTTTTAGAGTTTGGAAGACCATTTACAATAATCAAGGTCCTTTTTGAGGATGCAGTCACCTTCTGTAAATTTCAAAATATTTTCAAGTTCCCATTGTGAGGTTTAGGACTGCATGTGTACCCAAAAGTCTTAATGTTGGGATTATCAACACTTCCCATTGTCATAGAAATGTGTTGGGGTTATAGTGGGTCATTTTATTTGTCAATATGTCAATTGATCTTATAGTTAATAATATTGATTCTAGGTAATTAAATTGTTCTATCAATCAAAAGTCCATATGTCAAGATTTCTAGCTACTTTGATAGTTGATAGTCCTGATGTTGAGGTTGTGGACATCCCCCAAAGTCAATGGTTATATTGCCAAAGTTTTACATAAGTGATATATCCCACACTTGTATTTGTTAGGGTTTATAACATTGGAGGTAGGAGGGGTCCCTACAAGTGTCAGATATTGTGATGGTTCTAACAGTGTCGGGAATGCTAGAGTTTCCCACAATGCACATATAGATAAAAACTTTGCCTATCTATAAAATACTAGATCTGGTATGCCTCTTAAAAAATGACCAAAGACACACTAAATACTTCCAAAAACCTAGAAAAACACAAAAATGATTTTCCCTTGAAGACCACAGATTGTATGGATTTGTGTGAAAGTATTGAAAAAGTCTTAAAGCCCTCCAGAAATGGAAAAAATCAACTGTCATGAAATCAGATCATGATTAAAGTATATCTTAAGGTTTTAACACCTTATAAATTTGATGGTGTAGGTAATTTTGTATGAAAACCTACCAGATTAAATATGACCAGTAAGAAACAACTTTCTCTCTTTTTTTTTTTGAATCTAGATCAGTAGAGGACCGTAAAAGAAGAGCAAAATATGGGAAATGATGAATCTTCAATATGCTAGGTCAATGAAAGGTAGATATGTGACATGCAATATGAAACTCAAATTTTAATAATAAGAATAATGACATTCATCTATAATAAAATATATGATACCATGTTAGAGTGGGCCACAATTGAGGATCTACTAAATAGATTCGAATGCATGAAGAAATTACTTATGTGGTAGTGAAATCAAACATGAGCCAAAAGAAGAAATTTGTCAACAATCAAAATATTTCAATATTAGAATTAACATCATTAGCCATAAAAGCTTTAGGAAGATAAATTATATAGGTGAAAGATAAAAATGTTCTCACTTCCTCATGGATGTGGGATTATCTTTCACAATGACCTAAAAATACACCTAATCAAACTCAATAAACATGTGTGTGATCATAAGAATCCAAGAAGGGAGGTTAGATCAAGTATTACTTTAAGAAACAAGACCCAAATAAACACACTAACACTAACATTTACAAGCCTAGATCTTAGGGGTGATTTTATTTAACAAAAGACAAGTGGAAACACAACTAAAATGAAAAGACCATAAATCTTTACCTTCCTTGGGAGTTATAAATTCATTATTGAATGGCTTGCTCAAATTTTGCTTCAAAGAGTCTTTGGAAATGAAGGTTTGTAGCTCCTTCTCTCCTTGGCACCATGGCTTGTGATGGGATTTGGCTTGATTTAGCTTGGCTCAATATGTTGGTATTATAACACTATTGATATGAATCTCATGCAATAAAACCTGCATTATAAATCTATAATATCCAAGATTGGAATTTAATAGGTAAGGGATTATATTTATAGTCTTTGGAACTAACCTCAACCCAAGGTGAGTTAAGGTGTAGTTTACCCATGGAATAAGTTCAAACTTAACCTAAGTGAGTCAAGATCAACCCTAGTATATTTAATAGTTGTCAAGTAATAATGATTTGTAATGAATAGGCATGGGTGTCTAAAATGAGATATTTTGAGATACTTCCAAAGGATTGAGAACTCAAAAATGTCATGATGAAAATCTAGGATAATTGAATTTTTGAATTTCTTTTTTTAGTTATTTATTAAATATACATGAATAATTCAGCTAGGCATTTAATTTGGTTTATCTTGTTAATTAATTTTGATTAGCCATTTAATATTTTTAAAATTTGATTTAAGTTCATGTGTCCCACTTAATAGTTTCATAGCCCAAATTGACTATTGTGATGCCATAGGATGATTAGGGATGAATCTATGAGAGGTTATGATTGCATATGATAGGGTTCCCTAATTAGGATGTATCAACATTATTATGAGATTTGATGAATGATGCACAAGTAAATTTGGGATGTATAATGATTCATTGGTTTAATTTTCAATGGTTGGTAGGAATCAATTTGAAGTCTGGTCGAAGGCCGTTGGTGGCTAGTTTTAGGTGTCTACAGTTTTCCCCTATTTGGGAAGATGTTGTAAGCTATAGGCATAGTAATATCTTCTCAAATAATGAAAAGGTCATGTATGCCTATGAATTCAATGACAATGGATAAACTATAGGTGACCCTTTGAGGGAACGGTTGACAAAGGGTCAACAATCAGTCCCTTAAAAGGAGGAAATGATGGGACCAAAAGATAAAATGATGGGGTCAAAAAGACTAAGTTTTCCATAGGTGGTTATAATTAGTGACATATGGAGTTACCTCGATTGGGCAGATAAATAAGATGATTTTCACACATGTGGTTATAATTATTAACATAGGTGAGATAAAAAGGTAATGATTTGACCAAAGGTGGTTATTATCATCAAAAGGAAAACAATGATTTACCCCCATGCAATTATAATCATTGGCAAGATAAAAAATGTCCCAATTGGGTAGATAGGGATAATGGTTTTCCCAAAGGTGGTTATAATCATTATCATAATGAAAACATGCCCTAGTTAGGTAGAATAAAGATAATTATTTTCCCATAGGCATTTATAATCATTAACCTTCAAATGGATGGAAACACAATGATTTTCCCAAAGGCAATTAGAATCATTGCTAATGCAAGTGGAATGGCATACAATGATTTTCCTAAAGGTGGTTATAATCATTAGTATCTATATTATGGAAAACATGATGGTAAAGTGGTACAAATGAGAAAGATGAATTTTGGAAACCTGTTAGGAGGGAGATTATCATACAAAATAGCAAAGGTTAAAATTATTTCATGATTTAATTAGATCAGGAATTGTTTTGGTGCCAAGGAGATATATCATTGTTGAATTGCTGTGTAGACTCCCCAAGATATTTTTTGTTGTATCATGTGACAATAGGAATCATGATATAACACCATAATAACTTGGCCAAAATATACATATTAACTTGGCCAAAATATACATATAAACTTACATGTGATCCAATAAACAAATGAAAATGATACACTAATGATAAAAACCATGATGACAATGATGACGTATGAATATGGATGGATTCAAGAATGAAACGTAAGGAATCACCTAATGGATGCACATAAACTGAATTGAGGCACAAAAAACAAAAAAAAAAAGGTAAACAAACAAATAAAAAGAGAGACAAAATAAGAAACAAACAACAAATAACCAAACAGAACACAAAACACAAAACACAAACAATGGTTAATTACAATACTAGTACAAACAACATAACACAAACAAGATGATGATCATTTCCCCTAGCATATAAGATAAAACAAAAAAAAAAAACAAAAGGGGGGAATATCATAAGAGGAAGGGGTGGTTGAGCTATCTCCATATGCACTAAGAAAGTGGACATTGCCTACATAGTTATATGGATGTAATATCCAACAAAAACTTTAGGCCAAATGTAGTTCTGCTAAGAAATGGGATAGAAAAAAATGATGAGAAAGAAAACATGATGATGTTATATAAGAATATGGGAATGGGATAAAAAAATGGAGAGAGCATGGGACATGGGGCTAGTAAGGATGGGGAAACTAAAGAACAAGTGGTTTCTTGTGACTTAGTGAAGGTTCCCAAAATCCTTAAGGCAAAGAAGTGGTCAATGTTTAGGATTTTCTTTATCTTTTTTTTAAATATTTTAAAAAAAAGTTAGAGCATCTCAATTCAATTGAGAATGATGAGATAATAAATTGTCCAAGCTTGCAAAATAAAAAGAGAATTCAAACCAAATATTGTGTTCATAAAATAGAAAGAGCATGGCTTAGGTTGATTATAAATGAAGAGAGTGTGGCTTAGGTTGCTCATAAAATGGTGAGAATGTACAAACTTATAATTTTATCTCAAAATGACTAGAGTGTGTCAAAGGGGTGACTGATCTGACCTCAATGTGAATCTAGTGCTACCTACATAGTCCTAAAATGAGACCTCAAGTCACAGTAGTTTTGCCTTATAGCAGAGGAATCTGACTAGGTAACAGTCAATTCAAACAAAATAGGCAAAGGTGGTAAAGGGAATAGTATGGCATAGGCATGGCAAGGTGTACTTCAAGGCATGATAAGAAATTATTTCCCCTAATTTTTCCATTTATGTTATAATTAGGAAACAACGACATAGGTCAATGACACTAATTTTCTCATAGGCAGTTATAAGTAGTAGCACAATAGTGAAACATTGATTTTCCCAAAGGTGGTAATAATCAGGCCACATGGTATAAAATGGTATAATGAATGAAGGATGAAACTACCAAAATACTATCATACTACTCCAAAATATGACCTCTATTTGAAATACTTAAATAACTATTAAAACTTGATTTGAATCTTCATGTTGAAAGCGACCATGGAACCAATAGACTGGAACCAAGATCAAAGTGTTGGGTAGGGAGGGTAAAAATACTTCGATCAATAAGAAATGTACGATGAAATGATTCATGAAAGAATGGTATGGTATAAATAAAAAAGTCAATATTATGATACAATGGAAACATGCCTCATAGAAAATACACTAGGTCTCTTTAATGAAGTAATGATTGAGATGTATAATGTTCATCGGCTCATCAAGTTCATCCCCATCTAATTTAGTGAGCTTGTATGCTCTAATTCCATAGTTTTAAATAATGATGAAAGGATCAATCTAGTTATGTTTTAAATTTACCTTGTGTTTCATCTCGATAGTGGTATTTTGTTGGTTTTATTTAAGGACAAAGTCACCAAGATCAAATTCTCTATGTTTGACTCATAAATTGTAGTGGCCACAGAGTTGGTTCTTGTATACTTGAAGATTATTAACTGTGGCCATGCATTTATCATCAAGAAACTCTAGATCTTACAAGTGAGCTACATGAGAGTCTTCATCATCTAGGACATTCTTTAAAGAGATATGTAAAGAAGGTAAATTGACCTCAATGGGAAGAATGTCCTCAGTACAATAAATAAGTGAATATGGAGTGGTTCCTATTGGAGTATAGTAATTGGTATGGTATGACCAAAGGGCTTAGAATATTTGGAGATGACAATAACATCCATCATCATTGATAATATTTTTAAGTATGTTGATAATGGTTTTGTTAGATTCTTCATCTTGGTCATTACCTTGTGGGTAATATACCATAGTAAAATGTTGAGTAATTTTATACTCGACACACAATGATTTGGCATCCTTGTTCTTGAATGATCTACCATTATCAAAGATAATGTCAAAAGGGATACCATAATAATGAATGAGATGGTTAAATATGAATTCATAATTTTTTTTTCCAGTCATGTAAGTGAGGGTTATATCTTTAACCCACTTAGTGAATTATTCAATGGTGGTAAGGATGTGTTTATGGCCATCATATGAGGTGGGGTTCATCTTCCTAATGAGATTGAGGCCCCATGTAGAAAATGGCCATGGTTTAAGCATTGGTTTCAGATTCTTGGATAGGGTATGAATAAATTTGGCATGACATTGACATTTATCACTCTTTTTAACATACACAGTTACATCAACATCCATCATTAGCTAATAGTACCCAGTACGTAAGATATTTTTGGATAGGATGACCCCGCTTATGTGATCCCCACATAATATTTCATGAATTTTCCATAATGATAATGTAGATTATGATGAAGTTAAATAATGAAGCAGAGTTCCATCAAAACTATGGTAGTATAGGGTTGGTCCAAGAAAGGTATATCAAGTAGCATTTTAGATAAAGGCTTTGGATTATTTACAGGATAGGTTTGGTGGAATAATGTGGTGATGAAGATAGGTATACAGGTCTAAATACCATATAGATATTGGGCCAAAAATATAACATATCATTTTTGATTGTTAAAGGTTCATGAGCTGGCACTAACATATTTTCAATAAGGAGCTAGTATTCTTTTGATGTATCTATATGATTAATCAAAGATCTAATGGTGGACATGGCATATATTGTTCTATTATTTTCCCTTGAAATATGTTCAAAATGTACTTTGGAAATATATTATTTGAAATTGTCGACCATGAACTTATACGGTGCCATCTTATCATATTTGGTCTAAAATTGGTATGTAGCCTAATTGATGATTAGCTAAGAATCACCATAAACCTCAAGATGTTGTATGTTTTATTGTACTACATTTCAAAACCCTAAAATTAGTGAGTCATACTTGACCATGTTATTATATAAGGAAAGTTGACCCTAAAAGATTTAAGGATGTGATCCACCTATGGTGTAATGAACAAAAAGACTACCCCTGGTCCATGTGTTGTGAATGATCCATCAAAATATAACTTCAATTGCTGATCTTCAAGAGGTGTTTAAATGATGGTCATAATGGATTCATCTAGGAATTTGAAGGTTAGTGGTTATGTATCTGCAAGGTAAGCTTCATCAAGTTGATCTACAAGAACTTATCCCTTGATGGGTTTCTGGTTAACATATTTTATCTCAAACTCACTGAGAAGCATGATCTATTTTTCCATGCAACCTTATAAAGTTGTTTTAGATAGTATATACTTGAGTGGATATAGTTTTTAAATAAACATGGTCTTATTGTTTAACATGTAATGTCACAATTTTTAAGTTGTAAAGACCATAGTTAAATAGGCTTTTTCAATGGGCATACAATTGTGCTCATACATGACTAGTGTATGACCTAGATAGTACACAACATGTTCCTTTCCATTATCATCATGTTGAGCTAGAAATTCCCCCAAGGCTTTGTCCATGGTAGATATATATATATATATATATATATATATATATATATTCATAATGAATTTCTTGGATAGGTGGAAATAGAGCATGCATGTTTGAAAAATAGTCCTTCAATTTTTAGAAAGATTTTTAGCATTCATCATCCCAATGAAATGTGACACCCTTCTTTAAAAAATGTGTAAATGGGTGGCATTTATCTACCAACTAAGAGATGAAGCATTTATTAGACTGTATCTTGCCCTAAAAACTATGGAGTTGCTTCAAATTGGTGAATTGTGGCATCTAGGTAATGGCTTGTACTTTGGTTAGATAAAATTCAATGCCTTGGTGAGACACAATGAAGCTAAGCAATTTTATTGAAGTAACACCAAAAAAACACTTCTTAGGATTAATTCAAATCTTGTATTCAAGTAGTCTCTCAAATATCCTTCATATTGATGTTGGTTGATCAACCCTGGTCTTTGATTTCCCTAGTATGTCATTAACATAGTATTTAATAATGTCATGTATAATATCATCAAATATGATGGCCATAGCTCTTTGGTATGTGGCCCCATCATTTTTGAGATCAAATGTCATAACCTGATAATAGAACATTCCCCATGAAGTGGTGAATGCTATTTTATGTTGGTCTTTTAGATCAATTTGGATCTATTTGTATCTTGAGAATCCATGCATCAGTGAAATCATTTCATAACCCGCTATGAAGTCAATTATCATGTCAATGTTTGGTAGTGGAAATTCATCCTTAAGGAAGGCCTTTATATCTCTAAAATAAATGCAAATTTTGATTCTTGATGGCTTCTTACTAACTAGTACAACATTTGAGATCCACTCTAAATAGTCAATCAATCAAATACATCTTTCTTCCAAGAGTTTTTACAACTCTTTGTTTACTAACATATCAATGAAAGGATGCATCTTACACAATTTTTATTTTATAGAATTGGTATCAAGGTGTACCACAAGGTGGTGTAAAACCAAGGTGAGGTTCAAACCTGGTATGTAGGAATAGGCCTAAGCAAATATATTCATAAATTTCCTTAAAAGGGTTGTAAAGAGTTCACATTCTACCTTAGTGAAGGATACACCTAATTTAATCCATTTCAAGTCATCTAGAGTCTTGATGTTAATTTATATTATGTCCTCTACAAAGAGAGTCAAACCATCTTCTAGAATAGTTGGCAAAGATTTAAATTGACTAACAATAGCAAAGTACTCAGCTTGGACTGGTTCTTCAAGTTTTCTTAGGCATGATGAATCTAAATCCCCCAATGGTAGGGATGGCCATGTGACAAACACTATTATAAACTCTTGAATGATTCGATCAAAAGTCTGTTATTATTTAAAATTGAACTCAAACCCATAGGCAAGTTCATCATTTTTGGTCTCTTAAACTATGTTTGAGGAAGGTTGAACACCCCTGTCTAATAGTGCCTGAAATAGGTTTTCACCATTAGACTGACCTTTCTCTTTACTATTTCCCTAGTCCAAAAGCACCTCAAAAAGGTTTTCACTTTGGGACCTCAATGTTTTATGTAATTTTTTTTGGCTAAGGGTGTTCACTCATTATCCAAAATAGGATGTAAGATCTAGTTTGATTGAGAACCCTTGTTTGTGTTCTCCCAACCAAATATTGTCCCTTAGGCCTAGAAAATCATATAAGGCCTCATTATTTTCAAACTCATCTATAGGCACTATGGATTCTTGTTGGTCCTAGTCTATAAATTGAGGATGATACAAAGGAAGCAAGTTTTGGTGAATAATTTGGCAAAGGGTACAAATGGTATTAGTGTTAAACAAATTGGTATTGGCGAAGTCATTGAATGGGGTATGATTGGACTCTACGTCACTATCGATATCATCATCACTAGTCATTGGTGATGGAACATGAATAAGAAAAATGGGTCACCCCCATGTAGTTTAAATCCAAGACCATGTGTTCCTTTGTACTGAGTGGTAGAAATAGGCTCAAACAGACCCTATTGATTTATCCTAAGGCCTCTTTCTTCATAGGCACGATTCTCCATGATTTTTTTTGAAATGGGATATTTGTCATTTATGTAACAATTGGCCAGTTTGTCATTATACAACCAAGATTCATCATTTTCAAGTGGGTCTTATTCTTGGCTAGTAGCTGGTATAAAAATGATAGGGGTTGGAATATGCATTTTTTATTTTCCATTCCATGCAAGGTTGTTTGGATTTAGGTATTCAATATGACTTGGGGTTTTATGGAAGCTTGGCAATATGGAATGTATCATGGGTCAAATATTCTCTTGGGCCATTATTCGAGATAGTATAATGATTAGACATTTTATGAGGTAGAATCTAGGATAATGAATCAAGGGTATCTCGATCAATACAATTGGCATCTAGAGAATCAAAAAGTATCAAGACCTAGATAGGAGTGTTGAATGCAGGACATGATTGTTGAAACTAGTGACATTTTTCATATGACACTTTGAAGAGCTCAAAACATCAAAAATAGGCTTTAAAATAGACAAAAATCAAGAATTTCACTACTTACTAGGATAACATCACCACTAGCCTGAACCTAAGCTACCAACTACTCAAACTGGGTCATGGTAGGTGCTCATCTCCTCAGCATATCTCTCACTCCAGAGCTCTAAATCTCAACCTAATCAATACACAAATGAATCAAAAATCAAGCCAATTCCTATATTACCCATCTTTATTAATCAAAGTAAAACACCATTTTTCCCATAATTTGAACCTCGTAACACCATTTTTTCAAATCATTTTATTCCATGAAATCGTGATAACAATACCTTTGACATTACTCAAACTTCACTCTCTTACTATCTCATCTACCTACTATGGCATGGGAATATTTATATTTCTCTCATACTCACACCTTGGTCCTCACCAATCAAAACTTGTTCCACTTTCAACAACTCAGTATAATCAATCAAACAACCTCTCAAGCTATTCACAACAAGACAACCTTGTTTCTACTTACACCACTAGCCATCATTTTTATCTCAACCTCCTCTATCACAAATTTTTTCCCTCTCCCCAAAAGGGGGAATAATTACTTCTATTCTTATTTATACACATACCCAACATGCCCATCCACTCTCATAAGGGGATATACCATGGCTAATACACATCTAGTAGTTAGATTATTAGATTCAACTTAGATTGGTCAACATATACAATGATTTAGATTACATGGGTCACTCAGCATTACTTAGGACATTTAGATGGATATACCTTTAGTTTATAGATACATAGATTATATGGATGCATAATGACTTTGATATAGATTCAAACTAAGATACCTAATTTAGGGGCATGTACATTACTACATGTCTCACATATACAACTTCATATAGCATGACATAGTTACAGAATCAGATAGTAGATTAGAGGCATACTGTAGAGCATAGTGTTTTGATCTCCAATTTTGCACATAAGGCATGACACAATATGTCATTTCACATGTGGCTAAATAGATTACCATATTATACATGCACATCATTCACATACCATATTTATGGGGATGGCATAGATGTTCATGTTATTCATCATCTAGGATTATAAAAATAAAATGGCAAGACATGCCATTATATTCTTACACATTGATTAGATTTTCAAATTACACCTAGTGGTACCTAGGTTGTCACTAGGTTGGACCACATGGACATTTACAGTGTTTAGTCTATTATATTACCCACACCCAGACTACATGAGTTTGTGTGGGATAGAGGACAAACATTGGTTTTGGGCCTCTAAGCATTTCTTAGTTCCATTTTAGATATTCAAAGTGGGGGCATGATATATTTTACTATTTATAGCATATAAATTCTATACACAAATTATATATTACATGAGTTTATGTGGGATAGAGGACATACATTAGTTTTGGGCCTCTGAGCATTTCTCATTTTTAGTGAGATTTAGCACAGGGGCAAGCATTTACCTCCTTCTCCATGATTACATGGATTCTAAATTTAGATTCAATACAGGGGGCATCGATTTTAGGGACTCTTTCTTTCTCTAATCAATATTCATATTTACATCCAATTCCCTATCCAGGAAGTGAGTTGGACCCTCTATAGTAATTTATCTCCACACAGGTAGGTTTAGGTACACATTTTTTTCTTCTTTATTTTACTCTAGTACTTCATTTCATTATATCACTAGAATAAAAGGGGGGGGGGAATGTATACACCCTAATTTGATAAAGCAACCACACATATCATGTCTTTTCACAATCCTTTCACAAGAGACTTTGACTAAAGAATATGAGCCTTATTCACATTAGCCATCTCTTTTATTTTGATTTTCTTCATCTTGTTTCTTGCTTTGATCACCTTTTTTCTTATTCCTAATCATTCATAGCCTTCTATATGGTCATTCCAGCTTAGCCAGACTTTATTTCATGTGTTAATTCCCTCCCCCTAGGTCTCAAGCCTATAGGACAAGAGCATTGGGATTGGAATATAGTGTTGGACCCTAGGGTGTCCATTTTTAGTGCTTTTATCTAATGGAATTTTGAGTCCCAATAGTTAATTTCTTTCACTTAAATAGTCCCAAGCCCTTCTTAGCTTCATCCTTAAGTTTTTTTTATCTTTCTAATGTTGACCAAATGTGAATAAAGTTCCCAAATTCAAAATAAAGAGTCTCCTATATAAATGACTTCACAAGGCATTTTATATCTAACACTTACTACTTTGGCACAATACATAACTAAAAATTAGTCAATAATATAGCTCAACATTCTGCATCACACATAGATTTGCATGTTTGATCAAGGAGGGGCCTAAGTGAAAGTTCATTATTATATCTACCATGTACATTGATTATGAATGTTCCTTAAGGGAGAAATACATTTGATCTAAGACCATAGTTTGAGGGTTAATTTAGGTAGCAATTAGGATAACAAGGGTTCTAGATCATGCGATCATACTTCCCCTAACCCAGTTTTTACCCCTTATGCTTTTTATGTATTTGTTGTTTTGTGTGTGTAGATAGACCAAGGGTTTAGTGATTTAAATGGACCTACAATGAGATATATCAACATTTAGCCTCTAAAATTTCATATATAGGCTCACATAGAGACAATGGACAAAACCCAAAAAAGTCCAATATTTGGGATAATAGCAATAAAGAAGGACTATATCATCAGACCCTATGGTGTCTTATTTTGGTGCTCCTATCCTTTCATTGAATGAAATCTAGATACAGGTTCCTGACATCTTCCCAGTCTTGTACAATATATTTTAACCCCTAACCATTCATTTCAACCTATTTTTCTAGATAAGTTTATTTCTTTCTATATGCAATTAATTTGATTAAATTCATAAATACCTATATTTTTTCTATATTTGATTGAATTTTCCCCTTACTCTAGACCCTTTACTATTTAGGAACTAGACCCTAGTTTCCCAAAAATAATAAAATAGGTGCATTATATAGGTGAAAGATAAACATGTCCTCAATTCCTCATGAACTTGGGATTATCTTTCACAATGACCTAAAAGGGCACCTAAGCAAACTCTCTAAACATATGTATAGAAAAATATTAAATGAAATAAAAACCTACACTAATAATTACTCTCCAAAAGTGATTGCCTATATAAACCAATTTTAGGTAGAGGATATTTAGATATTGATTGAATCTCATGTTCTACTCCCATTTTTTGAGGCAAACTTTCAGCAGTTTGGAACACACTTTGAAAATATTATAGCACTTCATCTAATCCTTTCAATCTCTTGTTATAAATATAAATTTAATATATTTCAATCATGTCTTCTTTATTATCTTTTAAAATTAGGAAAAAATTATTATTAGTTTGAATGAGTCTCTTTGCTTGGTTATCAGTTACCTTTGCAAGCTTGGGCTTGATTTAATGTGCCTTGATGTTATAATTGATTTCATCCTTCACTCATTAGTACATTTTATCCCTCATTATGAATATTTCATTCCTAGTATATAATTAAGGACTTCCAAACACCACATCAAATGTATGAAAAGGAATTATATCTTCATTTATCTCATCAACATATTGTGGGTTAAACCTAAATTTGAATTTGTAGCTTTTTTAACTTGAATTTTGACACCATTCTTCACCCAACCCAAAGGGTAGGGATGTGGATGGTTATATACATATCTATATCAAGTTTTATTTATATTTCATTAAAAATAAAATTATATTGAGATCTAGTATCAACAAGTGCATTTACCTTTGTCTTCTTGATCTTATTTTTTATTTGGAATAACATACTCAGATTTTCTTGATCCTTTCTATTTGTGTTGGTTGTAGTGTAGCCAAAATTATTATCTACATTAGAATTTCATCAGTTTATACCAATGATTTTCTCAACTATGCCATAAGATACTTAGAGTCATCATTGGCCCATTTCTTAGCATGAAACTCCAGATTCAAATTTTGACATGTAACAAAAATATTATATTGGTTCTTAGGATTGTTAAAACTAGGGAAATCTATGGCATTCCACTTATCTTTCTATTTAACTTTATTTAAGCTCTTGTATGGATATTTTTTCTCTTTCTTAAATTTTTTGGATTGATCTTGATTTGAGTATTCACACTCTCCTTGTTTCTTTTCTTCCTCAATGTAGTAAACTTTCAATATTTATTCATAAATATCCCAAGGTTTATTCAAGATTACATGCCTCCTTAACTGAATATGGAGACCACCCAAATATGTAGTCAAATTCTCTTCATCTTCAAAGTCCAAGATTATGAGCATGGATTGTCTATGGAAATCCATAGTGTAATCCTACACACTTTGACGATGTCCTTTCCTAGAATAGTTCCACTTAAATATTTTGATCATTTATATACCTAATTATGTAATATTTATTACATAATATTCTTTAAAATCACCCCATTTATTTATAACCATATTATTATTGCATTATGAAGTTTTTAGATATGTTCCCCCCCAAAATAAAGCATGGCATTCCATCTTGGGACATGCAAAGTTAATCCCTTGTGCCTCAATTAATTTATGTACAATAAAGCATACCTCAATTTACTTTAACCATAATCTATATTTTTAGCATCTAGTTGTCATTCAAAGGATTTAATTTAAACATTTGTTTGAGCCTCTAAATGAGATGTTCATATTTTCACTTAGATTTACTTTTTTATTTTGAAGGTTATTCTTCATGATTGACCATGGAATTTTCACTAATTTTAAATTTATCTTCTTCATGGGGCTCTTCTATGCCAATTTTCTTGATTATAGAGAAAATTGTAGCATATATGTAATTTTTATTCCTAATCATAAACCTTTGATATTTATTGAAAGTGCCTTTGGACTTCATCACATTGTTCATTCATGATTATAATGTAGTTACTCTCTCAACAAGACTTTTTGTGCCTTGGTGAGTTATTCCTCTCATCAATCAATTTCAATTTATTGTAGATATCTTTGAATCATAAGGAAATAATTCTCCTTCTTGATATCTTTTCACTATCATACATATCATTCAAAAAAATTACACAACAACCCAAATATTAAATTTATTTGATATCAAATGATTTATAAACTCTATAGTCACTAACTTGTAGAATTCATAAAATCACAACTTGTTATTCTACACTGAATTAACTTCAAAATGCCAACTTACTTCATACAATGATCTTGAGTAAATGTGTATTTGTTATATTATAAGATAAAATTATTCAAGAATTAAATATAAATTCAAATATAATTAAACAAACCTCAAAACCATGGATACAAATGACAAAAATACTTTGACATAGAAAACCCCACAATGTGAAATGAAAACTATTTGGAAGAGGAAATAACTATGCTTCCTAGCTTTATCATATAATAATATAATTAAAATAATATATAAACAAATTACAACATATAAATATCCTTATCATAAAAAATTTCTCATTGTTTTATCATTCCAATCCTTCCAACATACATTTTTACCCTTACTCTATTCATGTATGCCATCTTACATATGTGTCATCCTTATTATATCCATTGGGGATGTCCTTTCATACACAAAATGATCAAACACCATCTGTGTATTCAAAGAGGCATTGTTTGTATTTTATAAATGACCCTTTTCGTTTCTTTGATTAAAACCAACAATTTAAGTAGACTTACATTTTTGCAAGAAATAGCAATTATGTAATCATTAGGCCACCACCAACTTAAAGCAATATTTTTGCCTTCTATATTAGAAATGCTCCTTTAAATCTATGATTAAGACTAAATCTGTATCTACTTTCTACTACTTGATGAATGGATTATTTTAAATATTTTTATGGAATAATTAACTTTGAATCAAAGAAGAAAATAATGCACCAATACTAGTTCAGAATCAAATGAAGGATTTGATATATACTAAGTGTTTCTATAATGTTATTCAAAAAAACCCTAATATGCTGATAAAATATAGATTAAAATATTCTTTGAAAATTACATACAAATCCACAAAAAGTATAAATTTATTAGATTACCAAGGGATACTCCATCTGTATGAATATTGACTTGATCTAGCTATAAATAGATGAAAAAATAATTTTGGAAGTAACATTAATTAAATTAAGGTGGGAAAAATTAATCTCAACAAAATTCATGGAATCCAGCTCATATAATGACTTGATCAATAATATCCATAATTTGCATAGGAAAATGAGATCAGAGACATAAATCCTTTGTAATCATAGTAAGAACATTTCTTTATGTTGTAATATGTGACATTGTGTGCCAGATGGATTTGATTTTGATTAAACATTGGTCATTGCAGATTTATTTATGAAATTTTTATTTAAATGATTTGAATAATTATGGGACTAATGCATGATTAGTTAGATGAATTTTATTTCTTATTTAATTACATAATTTGAATTAGATTGATTAACATCAATTAAATTTTATGTGCTTACACTACTAATGTTTAGAAAATTAATTTGATGTTTATGTTAATAATGATCATCATATTATTTGGATATTTTAACCTAGTTTAAATAGCTTTGGCACTCAAGTAAGTATGTAAAGGAAAAGTAACCTTTCAAATATATCCTTTCAAGAAGCATATACATTTCATGATGACATGTTTGAAGTCATCAAGATGGGATACCATTATATCAATTAGTTGGGAGAAACACATCAACTCTTGAAGGATGGAACAACCTCCTATTAACCTCAATCTTCTAAGTAACAAGAAACCAATCCACTTGAAGCCATGCTTACAAATAAGATGCAAGTTAACCATGAGATGAAGAGTGGGTAGAAGTATGAGGTATGTGAACAATTTCAATAGGAATATATCTACATTGAATACCTATTTAAGGATGATCTACTTGAGATCAGATCAAGTGAAGTGCCAAGGAATAGGTCTGATCTACAAAGCATTCAATCCAAGGAAAAACATGTTTGACACTATGTTTCATCTCACCATGAAGATGATTCAAGAAGTTTTCCTTTTGATCCTAGAAAGGAGGTATGCTTAGTTTATAGTTGTGCATAATAGTTTATTTTTTTATTCCCCTAAGTGTCTTGAGCACATGTGTGTGTGTGTGTGTCTTATTAGTTTGTTGTCTTGTTTTGTGTGGTTGAGGTAATCAAGTGGTCTTGTCTTGATCAAATACTATGGTAAAATTCCTTTTGTTTGTCTCAGAATTCATATGACTCCTTAATCCCAATAGATTGATAAGTCTACTAGTCTAGTTAGTATAGTAGGTATACTACCCCTATGAATCACTAATTTATTGACCAAATTTGACTTTTAGGTCAAATTAGGATGCCTATAGGTAAAAATTTGACTATTAGGTGTTTTAGGGGTCTAATATAGATGTCAAAAGGTGTTTTATAAGCTAATTTATGTCATTTAATGTTATACTAGCCTTGATCCTTAGTTATTTTAATCATTTTAGCCATTTTGAGGTAAAAAGGGGCATTTAATGAATTGTAATTTTTTTTGGGAAGTATGAAGGTTCCAAAAGGTGATATCACATGCCATGTGTCCCCATATGTCTTAATCAATTGTAAAAACTAAAAATTGGTAGTTTCTTTAAAGGAAATGGTAGTTTTCTTAGGAAAAAAGGTGAGTTTGGCACTTGTACGACCCATGGGGAAGTGCACCACATGGGAAAAGATCATGGTATGTCTCTTTAGCTTCCCCAATCTCAAATCCACATTTTTAGTGCTCTGAAAGTGACATTTTTGGCACAAAACCATTCTACTCCTTTTTCACCCTTCTTGGCAAGAAAAAGTAGTCTTCAAGTTTGTACTTAGTACAATCATTAGAGGAAGTTTTAGATCAAATTCCTTGGGGAGGTGAAATTAAACTCAAAGAAATTCATTTTCATATAAATAGTTTGAATCATGGTGGCCTATGCTTCATGAACCATCCTCATGAAGTTGGATGTCCTTTTCTACTTGTTTCATGCACCCTGTAGGTCTTGATCCATTTTGGGCAAGTTTATATGAAAAAATAGATTATTTTGGCCTCCTTCTCTAATTCTCTCTATGGTTGGTTTAATGTTTCAAGTTGATTTTATAGTCTAAATAACTCACTTTGTAGGAAGGTGTCATCATGAGAGGTTTCAATCAAAGATATTTATTTGCAGATTGTTTGGTTCTTAGAAAAATCTTCATAGGAATGTGATATGATGTTTCCCATATCTTAATGCCATATTGATCATCCTCCCTTCATGTCTAGTCTCATAACACCATGTTTGGATCAATTTTTCAATCTTGATAAGCTCACATCCAATTCTTTACTCAATTTCACTTATATCCATATTAGAGCACATGTGGAGCCTCTTTAACATGTCCATAGAGGTGATTTGGAAGTATCTTGATGTTACATGTTGATAGTTTGGTGAAAATATCAATTGAACATGAATCTAGTCCCTTTGGTATATGAATCATTTCATGTTCATTACTTGCATACAACCCAAGGCCACCTGTAAGGGTCTCTTTTTAATAACATCATGATGGAGGATGAGATTTAATAGTTGATCCGAATATTTTGGAGTCTTATAAGTGAATTATAAAACTTGGAAAAGGCTTAAATTGAACATAAGAGCACAATGTCTTGATGACTATCCAAGTTTGCATTCGCTACCTACAAATAATAAATATGCTTTTATAGGTGATGATACAGAGAGTTGGAATGTCATAGAGGGGTTTTGAAGCAAGTGGCCAAAGTGATCCTAGTATATTGAAGATACAATAACAAAGCATGTTTGAAGTGTCAAGATGACAAATTTTAATATAAATCACTTTCAAACATGAGAAGAAAAGTTCAAGTCCACTTTCTCTAAACTATAAAAATAAAGGTCTAACCCCTTTTTGTCAGGATCATATAATATAGTCAACAAAGGTTTGATGCATCCTATTATACTCATTTTGTAGTCTATAGCAAATAAAATAAATTGGAAAAGTTTTGGGTTAGGGGGATTGGTGGAAGTCAACTTTTATAAGGTCCAAAGATGCCCTTGAAACCACTAAAACTAAGTAGTAAATTCTACAAGTTTAAACCCTTAAGTGACCATTGGTATACTAGGGAGCAAACAGTGCATACTCTTATGTTTGGATGGACTCATGGAGTGAAATGGATACCAAATGGATAATCAAGGTGATGTGGATATGTAGTTTTTTAATCCTCATTTGCACCTATAGGGGTATTTCTATTGGGAAAACATCACCTACAACAAACTGTGATCTCTACATCATTCATGGCAAGGTTTGAAATATGAAATAGGCATCAATTTTGGTTAGTAGGAAATGATTTAAAATCCCTAAAAGGATATTAAAGTGATATTAATTCTTTTATAAGTGGAATTTATACCTATAGGCCATCACACAATAAACTTTAGTTGATTGTGAGGGGTAGAGAGTAAGGAAGTCATGATCCCTAATGTGAACTTGACCTAGGTATGTAGTAAATGAGTTCAAACTACTGATAAATGACCATGGAGATATCCAAGGTGGATTGTGAAATGTTTCAAGTCCTAAAAATATGTAGGACCATCTACAATTAACTGCTCCAAATCAAAAATATAGTCTGATGTAACTAGGTAGATAATGAACTAGTTTATTGATAAGGAGTGTGAAACAACTAATCATGAAGTAAAGGGTCCAAACCAAGATAAAATGACCCTAGAGGTTTAGGGGAGTTCATTAAATATTTTTTAAATCACAAATAGGTAGTGAACACCTACAGGTGTAATACAACAAGCATAGATATAGTTAGGAGTGGAAACTCAGTTTGACCAAGTAAAGAGTATCAAGGGGATGTGGTAAGTTGAAATTATGAAAAATTTTAAAACATATAAAAAATTATTTTTATACCTTGATAATTATCTATCTAATAAATATCATGCAAATAAGGGAGCTCAAAACAAGCAAGGCACATTGCACTCTTGAAAAATCCTACATAGTCTGTCATATAAGGAAGTTTGTCTTGGAATTTGAGGCCTTTGGAGGGTCAAATGACCTAGTAGAGAGATAAAAAAAAATTGTATCACCTTTATGACTTGGATAATCTCTTATAATAGTCACATTTTTTATGGAAATAGGGGAGTGCCCTCTATTTTGTCTCAGATAGAGGGCACTCACTTATGAGCACAAACTGGCAGTTTTGAGAGGCAATGACAAAAGGTGAGACTAGGAGTTGAGTAAACACTTCAAGAAGGTGTGGAAAGTTATAAAAAATAAAAATAAATATTGTAGAAAATGAAAAAGGGGATATAACTCAACAAGGTACCCTACACTCTTAGAGTTATAGTTAGGCCTAAAGGCAAGGTTTAGGCCTAGTGCCAAATGAGGAAGTCATTTTAATTTCTAGTCCTATATATGATTTATATCCTATTAGGGAATTATTATGGGATCATGATAGAATTATATAATACATTATTATGTAGAGGAGCCATCAAAAACTTGCGTTGGGATTTAAGGAGTAAACAGGCCTACTAAGCATGACTAGGCCTAACATCCATAAAGGGGGCCAACATCATATTTAGCTTTAAATGATAACTAAAACATATTATATCATGAATAAAGGGGTAAATAATATGTATTCAAGCTTTTTTAAGGTAAATAAACCCTTGAGGAAGCCATTTTTGGATTAGAGACAACACTAGACCTATAGAAAATGGAAAGAAGAGCTCGATATGAGAAGTTTGATTGTTCACATCTTTCATGATACTATGAATGGATTCAAAAGGAGTTTGGAGAGGTTATTAGGGATCTTGAAGAACATGTTTGTGTAATTTTTTAGAAATTCCAATGCCAGGGTTTTATGAACGATGCTTAAGATTGAAAATAAGCTAAAACCCTTGTAAACCCTTACTAGTGACCAGTTTGGGTAAATGGAGTTGTATAGCTTCTTTAATGGACAAATTTTACTAGTATGATGATTGGAAATTACAATATACTCCATAAAGCTACTTCCCATGCTTTTTGATTGTACAAAATTACACAAACAAGGTATAAAATAAGGTAAATTTGACTCTTTTATGTGTTTTATAGGCTACACAAGGTTTAAGGAGATGTAATAATGTTTGGGGGGAAGATTATGACTTTTAAT
Source organism: Torreya grandis (assembly GCA_037957365.1). Classification (NCBI taxonomy): domain Eukaryota; kingdom Viridiplantae; phylum Streptophyta; class Pinopsida; order Cupressales; family Taxaceae; genus Torreya; species Torreya grandis. The sequence goes on from JARHVA010001577.1 coordinate 2,040,716, forward strand.
AACTCAATATGGCCATTTAATAATTATTTAAAACTCCAAGTGTTCAAACAATAACTCTCATCTCAACTAGTCAAAATTGGCATAGTGGACAAGCTAGGGAGAAGTGTGAAAACTTCAAGTGGATAGATTTTTAAGGTGTCCTTGATGCTTCTAAGGCCATGGAGGTCTCGAAAGGTGTCATAAAATCCTTCCCATGTATTTTCGTGGGCAATTGAAGATAAATTTGAGGCCAAGTGTGTAGGGTGCATGAAGGAGGATTTTTTTGGATTGTTGTTAATGATGGCTCATCTCTAGAAGTTTTTAGAGGACCAAGACTACAACCAATGTATGAAGAGGCATTATTGAAACCCTTCCCATTAATTCCAATCATCATACCTATACCTAATGAGTTTTTGGATGTTCAAATAGGGCTAATCATGAAGGTAGTTTTTATAAGCCAGTTAAGGGAATTTCATGCCACTTTGCAAGAATTTGATGAATTATATGGGCACTTGTAATTCTTGAAATTATATGGTTAATAACATATCCTCTTCTCATGGACAAGTAACAAATTCTCTTAGCTTTCCAAGTGTCCTTGTAACCCTTTGACTTCTCTCTTTTTCTCTCTCTCTCTCAAATTCTATAAGAACTAGACATTTTGGCCATTGTAACTTATGCTCCACCTAAGTATCGTGAATCCCTACTCATTTTAAAACCATTTGATCAATAAAACTACTGATTTTTACCTTTTTATGACTATTCATAGTGTGTTCTACTTGAATGTTGGATCTTGTTTAGTAAATACTATGGATTGCTTATCATGTTTTCTCATTCTTTCATCATATTTGTAGATGGAAAACTTCCTCTTACAGGGCATGTGAAGTGTTCTAAGAAATATCAAGGATTGAGTGAGTTAGTCTATTCAATAGTTCCATTCAAGGCCTCCTGTCTAGTCCTCCTAGCTTTTCATATTAATCCATAACCTCATAATGTAACATTGATGTGAGAAGATGCATATTGAAGGAGTGTATGTTTGGTTAGTCCTTTGTTCTCAAGTGTAATGTTGTTCCCTAAATCTGTCACTTGTTTTTGTGGAAAACATGCTGATAATTTTGGTCATGTAGGCCAAAATGGTCTTTTTTTTTCTTTTAAAATGTTCTGAGCAGTTAAGTTTTTCAAATATTCAAGCCTTTTCAGCTAAGGAAGTTGCAGGTTCAATAGGCGAGCTTTCTCAAAGGGAATTTCAAAACACTTAAGGCATTTCCTTAGTGTTTTGAGGATGATTCAAAATTGAGGTTCAATAAAAAGACTTAATGATAGGATTAAAACAATTGGAATGAACCATTGAACCCCACCTACGCAAGGTTCAAAGGTTCAATGAGTTCAAAGGTTCAACGACTTCGGTGGACTTAGAGAATAAAAGGATTCAAAGAGTTAAGATTGAACCCATTGAACCTTGAATCAAAAAGAGTTTGAAACTTCAAAAAATTCAAAGAAATAAGATTGAACCATTGAACCTTGAACCAAAAAGAGTTTGAATCTTAAAAGGATTCAAAGAAATAAAATGAACCATTGAACCATTGAACCTTGAACCAAAATGGTTCAAAGGTTTAAAGGGTTCAAAGAGTTCAAAGTTTAAGTGGAAGCTTTGAGAAAATGGAGGAAGTGGAAGATTCTAGAAATAAGTTCAACCAAATAGTTCAACCAAAGGGTTCAAAGGAATGGTTTAACTGAAGAAGAAAAGAGAGAGAGCGCGGCCCTTTACAAAACATTGAATCGCCAAACCATTGAACCATTGAAACTTTGAACCAAAAGAGTTCAAGGTTCAAGGTTCAAAGAGATTAAAAGTGACTGGTGACATCCCCAAGGATGTCAATTTTAGGGTGATGGAATAACCATTGATTTTCAAAAGACCTGAGAACAAACTCAGTGACCAACCCAGAAAGGAGCCGAAGGAGCCAACAGAAAGCGAGAAGATAACCCTGAGAGCTTAGATTGCTAGGAAGAGACAAAATGTGGAAAGGAAAAAGGGAATGAATACATAAAATCTAGAAATATCTATAGAAGATTTATTCCAGTAGGTGGAATAGTCCACCAGGTGGACATCAGAGAACACAAACATTCAATGGTGCAGCCTATTTTTATGCATTAAGTAAAGGTGAATAGACAGCTGTGTAAGCATCATAAAGAAGACCAGAAAACCCATGCTTAGGAGAATACATTTGAGATGATTTAGAATGCCAAATTCAAGGCTGATGACCTATTCTAGCATGGCCCTTTCATAGATATTCAATGCATTCAATTCAGCATGGGTTGTTTTCATGAAAACAAGTGCCCAAGTCTTTCTTGTGATGCTATATATTGTAATATCTCATTTTGTATAAGGGAGATCTCTCTGTTATTAGAAGAGAAGCTCTACCCAAATTGAAAGGCATTCTTGAGACTTTGAGCTCATACTGTTAATCATATTTTGTTAAATGAATGAGAAAGCAAGTGACCTTTCAGACTTTGTGTTGGAAAAAGCTTGTGTCATCTAAGAAATTGTTGTTATGTCTATTTTCTAAATACAGTCTTGTATATTTAATAAAATAAGTAGAAAAAGTTGAAATAAGTTTGAATATGTCTTGAAGCTGACTGTGGGAGACTTTGTGCTACCATAATTGCCTTCAGTCTATGTTTTGTGTAAAGAATACTGGAGAGACTTTGAGCTCCCCTTATCCTTCGTAACTTTTTACTCTGTTGTAGTTAAAGTGGAGACTTTGGGCTACAATTCAAACTAATGCATTCCTTTATCCTAATTAGTGAGAGAAGCAATGAAAGACTTTGTGATTTCATGGGTTTTTTGTGGTTACAGTTAGTACCTAGAAAGTCTTCCTTTGGTTTTTTGAACATCATTTCTAAAAGAAGAGAAATGCCTTTAGCAATTATGTAGGAATTCTCCTCTATTTTGTGAATATCATCTCTGAAAAAAGAAAGATGGATAGTATGATTTCACCCCTATGTGTATTTACTATAATTTATAGGGAACCTCCCCTTATTGAGAAGAGAGATTTATCTCATAATAGTTGTGGTCACAACACCCATTTTGATGCATAAATCTCCTTATTTTGTGGTTGAAATAACCATTTTTCCATCAGTCAGCTGGTGACAAAATATTCACCCAACATTTATTAGTGACTCTGCTAGGGAAGAATGTGTAGTTTGAAGCCTCAAGCTTTAAATTGAAGTAGTTTCAGTTCTTTTCCATTTTTATTTTACAATCTAGTAGATCCACTGTACACATGAAGATAGAGAGCTCAAGGTATTGTTGATCTTGTATTTGAGTTGGTGAAGCTAAGTAATTTTGATCTTTTTCCTCCACCATCTCGCCTTCAACAAACTAGGAGTTTTCCTCCTAAAAACATCAGGTCCCCAATACTAGGTAAAGCTTCTCTTTCCTCTGCTAATAGAGCTTTATCCATACATATCCCATAGAGATTTATTATCCCTCCTTTCAACAGCCATATCATGGCAGCTCAAGGCCCCTGGGGTAATACTTTTGGTCCTCTGAATCTAACCCCACCTCTACATGAGCTACCCCATAGTTCAAGAAAGAATTTTCCCAAGTTCTATGGTGATGGGAAGGTTCATCCTGATGAACATATTTCAGCCTTTTACATAGCCTATGGTGTGATAGGCATTGAATATGAAGACATTACAGTCAGACTATTTGTGGAAACATTGCAAGGCATTGCTACAGACTGGTTTTATCATCTGTAAACACAAATGGTGACTGATTGGAACACTCTCAAGGCTAAGTTTAAACCTGCAGAAGATGCACATGCCCTGTTAGCTTAGCTTACAAAAATGAAGAAGGAGCCTCATGAACCCATGAGAGACTTCATTGCTAAATTTGACAAGCTGAGGAATAGGATTCCCACAATTACTCAGCTGATGCCTAAGAATCTCAAATGCTTCTTCATCAATTCTCAACTTCCTAAAGTGAGTTTCCTATTGAGGCGGGCTGTCCACATAGACCTTGTTGTAGCTGAGATTTTAGCCACTAAGGTTGAATATGATCTTATCTTGGTAGGAAAGATAAGAAGAGATCCTAACAGAAGTAAATCTTCTTTATCTTCTAAAAATTTATCTACAAGCACCACTGATCCTATGGTGCAAAAGATGACAAATGAATTACTATCTCTAAAAAATCAAATGGCACAAGGGATACCTGATCCTCCTTCTTATTAGGATATACTAAAAAGGATGTTTCCCAACCATTCGTATTAGGGAAATGCTGCTAGAAATCAAGGGTAACCAAATCACCTTCCTCCCCCACTAGGGAAGCTTGCCATTGTAGTAGCACCAACTAACTCAACAATTGGTTATCTTGAAATTGAATCTAATTTTTATTTCCAACCTAAGTTGAACCAAGAAGATGATGATGATCTCTTTTTAGAAGGCTAAGAAGAATTAGCAGGTGACTCCAACATCAGTTTCCAAAAATACCAGGATGAACCTAGAAGTAAAGGAGAAGAGTTTGATGGATCATACACTGTATTTACTAGGTCCCAAAACCAGTCAGCTCAATAAGTGGATAAAAGAAAAATAGGGGAAGAATCTCAACTGAAATTTTTAATTTATAAAAGAGGGGCTTCTCTACCTTTCCAATCAAAGGACCTGATGATCACTAAAAAATTAAGTAACTCAAATATTCCTTCACCTTCTACTTCAAATTTGCAAACCAATCCCACACCCAGTAAAATTGAGATTGATGGACTGCCTTCCTCTATTTCAAATTCATTTCAGTTATTTTATATAATTAACCATGCTAAGAAGACCAAAATTCAAATGTCTAAGTTTGAATTCTTGCAATCCAACCCTGAGTAGTTGGATAGGTTAGTTCAATGCATCAAAAATAAAATCATCCCTACAGGACAAGAAATTTTGAAAGTAACTCCTGGTCCCCCAAAGGACACATCCACCTAAAATAATGTTGTTATCACTCCTCCAAATTCCCTTGGGAAGATAGAGCCATTTAATGTTTCCCTATTGATAAATGGTCATCATCTGAATAATTGCATTATAGACTCAGGAGCTTCTGATAATGTCATGCCCACCAAGGTGGCATAATCTCTTGGTCTCACATTGACTAAGACCTTTGGGAGATGTTTCTCCATGGAAAACAAACACAGTGCCTCTGCTGGGACAAATAAAAGATGCTCAATTTATATTTGTGGCCTTCCCAGATAAGAGAATCAAAATGACAGTCTTGGTGGCCAACGTCCCAGCCTCCTACAACATTCTTCTTGGGTAAAATTTTTGCAAGAATGTTGGTGGAGAATTGAGTATATACCTATTTGAGGTGAGGATCACTATCAATGCCATCATGCAAAGGCTACTTCCTGAGAAGGAGGAAAAGTACATTGTCACTCAAACTTCAGCCCTTAAAGCTCAAATTCTTTTTGAGTCTTCAGGCATGGGTAATTACTTTTTGTCTACTAAAGAAATTCCTATTTCAGTAAATGAAAGTTTCATAGGTGAATTCAAAAAACTTAGATAAGACATCAAAAGAATTGGTAGGGAAAAATACACATGAAAAGGGATCTTCCCTTCTTGATGAAGAAAAATATGAAAGAATATCATATTCTAATGATGTTTAGATTTTGAAATTCGATGGCAGCAATTCTTCTATCAGTTTTAGAGCTAGAGTTGTTTTGATATCTCCTCAAAGAGATATTTTCCCTTATGCATATAAGTTGTAGTTCAAAAACATTACTGAGTATGATCACTGCTACTTGGATTAAAGGTTACTCGAGATAAAGGTGTTAAACTTCTTCATGCCAAAGGAGACGCTGAACTGGTGGTTTGCCAGGTAAAGAACCTGTATCAAACCAAGAATGAGAGATTGTGATATTTTTGGGACTATATTGAAAGATTTGATGCTTTCAGTATTTCCACCATGCCCAAAGAATTCAATAGTAGTGCAGATTCATTGGCTGTCTCTGCAACTCTCTTGGTCTCTCACCAAGATTTCAACGAAGACAGGTACACTATCGAGTTGGTCTTTTGACCAAGTGTACCTAATAATGCTGACCATTGGCAAGTGTTCAATGGTGACAACCAAATCATTTCTTTTATAGAATATATGGATAGCTTTGAAAAGCTTCATTTTGAAGGTAGTGAATCTCTACCAGGGGAATCAACTCTAGAAACAAATTCAAAAGCTGATGAAGAGTTCCAGCTCAAAGGGAATAAAATTCTTAAAGGATTAGTTTCTCTTGAGAAATTTTTTGACAAGTATGATAGGTTTATCAAGGAATAACAAATGGATTCAAAATTATCTAAGGATTTTGATTAAATCAATATGAGTACATAAGACAATCCAAAAATGGTCAACATTGAGAATTGTTGTATCCCTGATGAAAAACTCAAATTTATCACACTGCTTCACCATTACATTGATGTTTTGGCATACTATTATGATGATCTGAAATCTCTCAGACCTGAATAAATCCAACATGAAATTCCTCTCAAGATTGGGTCGTTGCCTCATAAGCAGAAGCAAGGGTAGTATAACCCCAGGATATCAGGCACTATTTTTTCTGAGATATAGAAAATGCTGAATGCAAAAATTATTTTTCCAATCCATCATTCCACTTGGATTGAAAATATAGTCCATGTGAGAAAGAAGAATGGATAAATTTTCCTGTGTGTTGATTTTAGAAATCTGAATCAGTCATCTTTAAAAGACAACTATCCCCTGCCCATCATGGACCAACTACTGTAGATAGTGACTGGCGCTGAGATGTTATTAATGATAGATGGTTTTTTGGGATATAATCAAGTGGAAGCTGGTGAAAAAGACCAACATAAGACTAATTTCACAACACCTTGGGGCACCTTTTCATATCACAGAATTCATTTTGGTTTGATCAATGCTGGCGCCACCTTCCAAAGAGCGATGGATCTTGATTTCAAAAATGAAATGGGGAAGTTCATTATGGTATACCTTGATGACTTGACAGTCTTTTCTAAACATCATCTTGATCATGTGCATCATCTACAACAAGTGTTAGAGTGATGTAGGTAGAATGGTATTTCTATTAATCCCAAGAAATCAATTTTTGGGGTTATAGAAGGTAGACTTCTCGATCACACTATATCCCGAGAAGGCATAAAGATTGACCTAGAAAGGGTCTACTCTTCCTGCCAATAAGACCGCAATCCACTCTTTCTTTGGAAAGGTAAATTTTATATGAAGGTTCATTCCTAAATTCATAGAGAAGACTCACCACATTTTCAATATGATGAAGGGCAAATCCACTTTCAACTGGACTGAAGAAGGCAAGTTAGCATTTTAAGACATCAAGGAAGCTATCACCCATGCCCCAATCCTGGTTTGTCATGATTATGTCCTCACAACTACCGACTACTTTACCAAGTGGGTGGAAGACATTCTAGTCAAGCATGCCACTTCAGAAGTAGTGTGTAATTTCCTCAAGAAAACATCATTTCCAGGTTTGGGGTCCTAACCAAGATTGTAACAGACAATGCAGCCTGTTTCTCTTCTCATGAGATTATCAAGTTTTGCTACTATTATGAAATTATTCTCTTCCACTCTTCTGACTATTATTTATAAGGAAATGGTTAAGTAGAATCAAGTAATAAGAACCTGGTGACCATTATTAGGAAGCTGGTAGATGACAATCAGAGAACCTAGCACAAAGCATTGCTTGATGCTTTATGCGCAGACATAATTACACCCAAGAGGGTGATAGGTATGTCTCCATTCCAACCTCTATATGGTCTAAATGTAGAGATACTAATCACCTTGAAATTTATAGCATTAAAGTTAACAAAGGCAGTAGAAGATTCAACTTTTGAAAGTTCCATCGACAAGAGGATCATGTGCTTGACTAAACTTAATGAGCAATGAACTATGTTGGTGGATCAAATTGTTGTGCATCAAAGTATGGTGAAGAGACTCTTTGACTAGAAATCAAGGATCCATGATTTTTCAGGTTGGAGATCAAGTTTTGTTGTGGGACAAGAGGAGAGAACCAAAAGGAATGCATGGAAAATTGGATTCCTTGTGGAGAGGCCCATTTTCCATTCATCATTTAAATGGTGAAAATAATTTCTTGCTAAAATATCAAGATGGAATGCCATTTGCTCTACCTCATAGTGGGCAGCATCTGAAGCACTTCAATTCCTGAAGTTTCAGATAAGTCTAGTTGAATATTTATATATATGTATAGGCATTCTTTGTTTTGTGTTTTTCATTTATTTTTGGCACCATTTGGTTTTATGTGCCTTTATTTTTGGGTAATCATGACTTCGTAGCCCAATGGCATAAATGAAGGCACTAAGATTCTGATTTCTACTTCCTTCGATTGGATCAATTTTGAATTGATAAAATTTTCCCAACTGGAGCCAACTATTGTTCCCAAAATTTGTCACTTGTTTTTCTGGAAAACATGCCAATCATTATGGTCTTGCAGGGCAAAATGGTCTCTTTCTTTCTTTCAAAATGTTCTGAGCAATTAAGTTTTTTAAATATTCAAGCCTTTTCAGCTAAGGAAGTCACATGTTCAATGGGTAGGCTTTTTCAAAGGAAAGTTCAAAACACTTAGGGCATTTTCTTAGTGTTTTAAGGATGGTTCAATGCCGAGGTTAAATCAAAATATTTAATGGTGGGATTCAAACAATTGGAATGAACCATTGAACCATTGAACCCCACCTACACAAGGTTCAAAGGTTTAATGAGTTCAAAGGTTCAATGACTTCGATGGACTTAGAGAATAAAAGGATTCGAAGAGTTACGATTGAACCCATTGAACTATTGAACCTTGAACCAAAAAGATTTTGAAGCTTCAAAGAATTCAAATAAATAAGATTGAACTGTTGAACCTTGAACCAAAAAGAGTTTGAAGATTAAAAGGATTCAAATAAATAGAATGAACCATTGAACCTTTAACTAAAATGGTTCAAAGGTTCAAAGGGTTCAAAGAGTTCAAAGTTTGAGAAGAAGATTTGAGTGAATGGAAGAAGCAAAAGATTCTAGAAAGAAGTTGAACCAAAGGGTTCAAATGAATGGTTCAACTAAAGAAGAAAAGAGAGTGAATGCAACCCTTTACAAAACATTGAATCACCGAACCATTGAACCATTGAACCTTTGAACAAAAAGAGTTCAAGGTTCAAGGTTAAAAGAGGTTCAAAGTGACCGGTGACATCCCCATGGATGTCAATTTTAGGGTGATGGAATAACTATTGATTTTCAAAAGACCTGAGAACAAACTCAATGACCAGCCCAAAAAGGAGCCGAAGGAGCCAATAGAAAGTGAGAAGATAGCCCCGAGAGCTCAAATTGCCAGGAAGAGAAAAAATGTGGCAAGGAAAGAGGGAACAATTATATAAAATCTAGAAATATTTGTAGAAGAGTTATTCCAGTAGGTGGAACAGTCCACCAGGTGGACATCAAAGAACACAAACATTCAATGGTGTAGCCTATTTTTCTGCATTACGTAAAGGTGAATAGACAGTCGTGTGAGCATCATAAAGAATACCAGACAACCCATGCTTAGGAGGAGATATTTGAGATGATTCAAAATGCCAAAATCAAGGTTGATGACCTATTCTAGCATGGCCCTTTCATAGATATTCATTGCATTCAATTCAGTATGGGCCATTTTCATGAAAACAAGCACCCAAGTCTTTCTTGTGATGCTATATATTTTAATCTCTCATTTTGTATAAGGGAGATCTCTCTATTATTAGAACCGAATCTATACCCAAATTGAAAGGCATTCTTGAGACTTTGAGCTCAGACTGTTAATCATATTTTGTTAAATGAATGAGAAAGCAAGCAATCTTTCAGACTTTGTGTTGGAATAAGCTTGTGTCATCTAATAAATTGTTCTTATGTATATTTCTTAAATAAAATCTTGTCTATTTAATCAAATAAGTAGAACAAGTAGAAATAAGATAGAAGATGTCCTAAAGTTGACTATGGGAGACTTTGTGCTGCCATAATTGCTTTTAGTCTGTGTTTTGTGTAAAGGATACTGGAGAGACTTTGAGCTCCCCTTATCCTTCATAACCTTTTACTCTGTTGTAGTTGAAGTGGAGACTTTTGGATATGCTTCAAACTACTATGTTCCTTTGTCCTAATCAATGAGATAAGTAATGAAATAATTTGTGCTTTCGTGGGTTTCTTGTGGTTATAGTTACTACCTAGGAAGTCTTTCTCTAGTTTTTTGAACATCAATTCTGAAAGAAGAGAAATGCCTTTAGCAATTACCCAAGAATTCTCCTCTATTTTGTGAACATCATCTTTGAAAAAAAAGAGATGGATGGTATGATTTCACCCCTATGTGTATTTTTAGCTTATAAATATATACTATAATTTATAGGGAACCTCCCCTTGTTGAGAGGAGAGATTTATCTCATAATGGTTGTGGTCACCACACCCTTTTTTTGCATAAATATCCTTATGATGTGTTTGAAATAACTATTTTACCTTCAGTCAGCTGGTGATAAAATATTCACCCAACATGTAACATGTTGTTGGTTGGAAGTCATAATATTATTTGGCTTATCACCTCCCTTAGAATAGTTTGATTTCAGTTATCTCTCTCCATTCCTCCCCCTAAATTTTAGGTGTAGTTGCAATCCAAAGTGGTACATCAAGGGAGCTATCCCTATCTATAGATTCACCTCATCCTTAGGTTACCCACAAGCCTAGAGTTGTTTCCATTGTGCCACTTGGATGAGGAGAGATTAGGCATAACCTCAAAGAGTGCAAATCCAAGTGGCAATATCTTGAGTTGAAAATGGTTCAATTGGATACTCCTTTTTGAATTTAAGGAGGCTTATAAGAATTAATGCTATGATAAAATTATTGGAAAGGTTCCTTAGTAGTTTTTTGAGGTGATTCAAATTGAGTCATAATAAAGTCTTTCCTTTTTACTTGGTCTAAAGCTTCTTATAGAGTTTGAGGGGAAAATATCTAAATTTTGTATTTAAGAGGAGCTTTGAGAGTGGGAAAAAATAGTTTTGAAATAGTATCATCACTCATGTTATGGTCCACTTTGTGAGCTAGAGACTTCCATCATTTGATGAAAGTGTAAGTGGATTCGTTGGGAAGTTTCTTGGAATTAATGAAATGGCTAAAGTAATTTTCAATAAGGTCATCACATTGAAATTCCTTCACTAGATCATTGACTAAATCCTCTAGTTTTGAGATGGAATGGATAGGAAGTTGGTTGTACCATTCAAGTGCATCACCAACAAAGGTTTTGGCTAAGAGCTTGGTGGTAGTAAAAGTGTTAGTTTGGACCCATTATTTATAGAGATTACAAAAAGATTTAAGAAAGATAGCAAGGTCTTTAGTTTCATCATATGTAATAGTTAGAGAAATGTTTCCAATGTATATGGATGTACTTAATGGAGTTAAAGGTTCACTTTGAATATGTTGAAGAATTTTGTTATACATGATTAGTTATGTGATGATATTCCCCTTGTCATCTCTAAGAAGAGGAGGGATAAAATTTTGATTTGGTTGATTCATGATGACTTGAGGTGGTTGAATAGCCTTTTATAACATTTGATATTGTAGTTGTATCATTTGGGAATGGTTATTTGTTTGCATAACATTCATTTTTTTAATAATTTGATCAATAATTTGAGTTGTATCAATGGGAGGAGTATGACTTCTAGTGGTAGGAGGTGGGATGTTAGTGTTGGTAGGAATATCATTCCCTATACAGTAGTAGGGGATGGATTGTTGGGTGGAGGATTCCCTACATTTTTAGTAGGAGGAGGGATAGGATGAAGGACCTCAACTATATTACATTGTGTAGTAATTATTTTTGGATTAGGAATACATGAAAGAAGAAATTGAATAGTTTCATCTAAAGTAATAAAATAAGTGAGGTTCTAATATAAATACTTAATTATGCAATGTTATTGACTAATCAGAGGCTAAAAAGATGACATCATTATGAAATAAAACTAAATATCTAAAATGGTAAGAAAATTATAAGTAACTAAGTTGAATAGGTCAACTTAGTTTTATGGGAAAGCTAAGCATAATAGCCTATAATAGAATGAGTCGAACCAGTCAACTGTGTTTTAAAGGAAGGCAACCTATAAAGATTGAGTCAAATGGCTCGACTATGTTCTAAAAATAGGGAAATTTTCTTCAAGAGAATAACTAAGAAAATATAATTGATCACATAAATAATTAGATCAATGTGTTTGATCTAATTGTAACACTTAGCACAAACATTATACTAACACTGGCAATTACAATTTTAGAAATACAAAATACAATGGTTGAAGAGCAAGTAAAAAAATTGAATGTAAATGCTAAGTGGTCATTCTTGAATGTTGTTAAGTTATAATAATTTTTGAAATTAATGTGATCGGAAGTTGGTTGTAAGAAAGAACTAGAAAGTAAGGTAAGGATGGTTTTAGGAATTTTAGGCTGAAAGGGATCTATATTGGCAATATTATTGGCTTGGTAATTAGGCCTACCCCTTTACTTCATAATCCCACAATGATAAGGGTGTCGATTGCTTTGCCAATATATACCATCAACCACATGTTTATACTTGGTTAGAAAACCAAGTTAGCTTCCCCCTTGGTGATGAAATCCAAGTAGGCAAAACTTGAGAAGATAAAATTTTAATGCTTTTTGGTTTTTAAGTGATTTGAAAAGGTGTACAAAAGAGAAAAACAATGTGACTAAATTAGAAATTGAAAAATCACCTAATTAATCTATATTTGTTACTCTAAGCATGAAATAAAATGAAAATAAAAAGTGAATAACCAAGACTATAAATGAATAACATAAATGACTAGTAAGGTAGGAATGAACCTTGGTAATTTTGAAGATGCTTAATTTTTTATTTTTTTAATACCAAAAATTTGTCAATAAATAGCCTGTGTTGATTATGTTTGTAAAAACTAATAACAAAGTTGGTTATGTTGACTACATTTGTAAAACCTACTAACAGAGTCAGTTTTATCGACTGTGTTTATAAAACCTAATAACAAAGTTGGTTGTGTCAACTATGTTTGTAAAACCTATATTTGAAGAAGCCCTTCATAAAGACGAAATAGAGTCGATCTGATTGACTGTGTTAAACCTATGCATAAAATGTTAGACTATATCGATAGATTTGATCTAGTGATGTAAAAAATGAAATAAATAATAAATGAAATCATAAAAAAACCTTCAAGGGTTAGCTTCATGTCGGGTTCACTAAAATTTATGCAGAGGAAAATACAACTGATCTAGTTAATCAATCCTAGCTTGGAAAAGATAAATTCTACTTACACTTTTGATTGTTTATATATTATATATTTAGGATCATGACCAAGATGTATCCTATAGACTTAACCAAGGGATCTCTTACCATAATAAAATTAATAGGGAGGGTTATAAAGCCTCCAATCAAGTAAAACTATGAAATAACCCTAGTTAGGTCCTATTTTTTCATATTCACAAAATAAATTTAAAGTAAATTAGAATATAATCTAGTGCTCACCAAAGTTTGTAGCATAAAGTGTGGGTTAGTAAACATAAAAATTAATAATGCATAGAATATTTATACTCATGTCAATGTATAGTAAATCCCAATGCATGGCAGACAAGTAAAAATGCACATCTATCTACTCTTACAAAGGAGGAACAAAGTTAGGAATAGTTACCTTTGAAGATAAACCCATTGAGCCTCAATCTCTCCCTTGGCTAAGGTAATTCACAAAAGGTTATTGTGGTATGTAAGGATAATAAAGGTAAGTCAGCTCTAGGCTACACAACTTCTCTATGCATCTAAAAGACTTACCCACAAGACAAGATTTGTATCTCCAAAGTAAGTATTGAAACCCTAAGCTATGATACTCAATTAGAATGGTGGATAAGTAGATACATAATATATTCTTCTTATTATTCTCTTATTTTATAAATTATGTAAATAGATGTGTATATATATATATCTAAATATAACCCTAAAATTTTTTCAAAGTTTAGTTGATAGAGTCAGACCAATTGACTCTATGTCGTTAATTGATAAACAACAAGTTAGGTCTTGGTCTAGGTTGGCTAGATCAGACCTAGACCTATAACATGTTTTTATCAATTTGAATACATGGTCATCCCAATCAAATATATATTTTAAACTACTAAACTCTTAGAATAGAGTTGGCTAGGGCTGATGCTACGCCCCTAACCTATCACATGTATGAGGATAGTATTAGCTGACTTGTGGCTTACTTATCCCTCTTTGACATTATATTACATTTATATATGCTTTATTTTGATTATTAGGTAGGCCTATGGAGTAACCATGGCCTAGATAGACTATAAATAGGAGGTAGTGGGTAATCATTTATCATCATATTTTTGAATTCTGCTCTTATTGAAGCTTGTGGAGGTTGCCCCCTCAAAGTGGATTATCTATTATCATATACTTGGATATATTTCAGTCATATTTGGATATAATTCTACTATTATACTTAATTATTGAAGTAATTTCATTACAAGTGGTATCAGAGCTGCAATTTGGGCAATCTTGTGGGTGAAACACTAAATTTTTAAATTTTGTGATATATAAAATACGGTTGTGAATTTCTCTAAAAATTTTTTAATAGAGGTGAAAAATAATCAAATTAAGATTCCCTTAAAATTTCAGCTCATTTGGATCTATTTTACAAAAGTTATCACTATTTTATGGTTTTTTATAAAATTGCTCTATAGTGCGCAATTCAAAGAATTTTTATAAGTTATTTAAATTTTTTGAAATATTAGAAAAATTTGGATATGGTATATTCTTTGTATATTTTTATTTGAGGTAGACATAATTCCAAAATTGCTTGGTCAAAGTTGGGTCAAAAGTGCTAATAAGGGTCGACATCGTAAAACCCTTTTATGGCAGGTCCACAAACTCAGGGCTGAGAGAAGGGTGCTAAAACTCTAGGTAAAAATCCTAAAAAGGAAGAGATGGAGTCAGAAGGGGGATGTACTAGACCCTTTGTACCAGGGTTTTTTGACATAGATCACAAAGTGAGCCAGCTTGACTATAGTGTGCAAGGCATTCAGAGTGAGGTGCAAGACATACAATCTAATATGCAATCCATAAAAGATAGTTTGGGAGATATCATGATGGATTTGAACATTAATCAGTCAAATCATCAAGCTAACTCTATTTCACAAACCCACCAGGGTGGTTCTCCTAACCAGTCTACTTCAAATCTAACTCCATGGCCACAGAGGAACCTATTACCAAAGGTGGATATGCGCAAATTTGATGGAAAAGATCCACTCAATTGGCTCAACCAAATGGAGAGTTTTTTTTACCTACATCAGATTCCAAGTGGATATAAGGTTACCATGGCATCCTTGTATCTTGAACTTGATCAATTCATTTGGTATCGATGGTTGTGTACTCAAAATAAAAAGATGACTCTCAATGTCACCTAGTCAATTTTGACAGAGGAGCTACAATTACACTATGGCAATAGTGTGACAGAGAATTACTATAGACAACTAGAAAAATTGTGAAAAAATAGCTCTATCAAGGATTATATTCATCATTTTTAGAACCTATCCTTACGTGTGGAGATAATTTCTGAAGCAAACTTGAATGACCTATTTTTGGGTGGACTCAAGGACCACATTCAACATGAGGTACGCATGTTTAATCCACTTAATATTTATGATTCTATTATCCTAGCACGTAGAGTTGAGGAAAAATTCATAGCTAACAAGAAGCAGCCATTCACTCACTTCAAAGATCATAGCATATCATCACCAATATTTTCTCCACCTACTAGATTGACCCCTCAGCAAATTGAAGAGAAGCATGTAAAAGGATTATGTTTTGGTTGTGATAGCAAGTGGAGTAAAGGACATAGATGTGCTGAGAAGAAGTTATTCTACATTGAGGGACCAAATGAAGATGAAGAAGCAGATGATGCCTCTAATGATGATGAGGAAGATATAGAGGAGGTACCTGAAGATTCCCAACCTACAATCTCTTGTCATGCACTTGCAGGTATTAGCACTCCACAAACTCTTAAGGTGGTGGGTTTCCTCAAGAAATAGAAGGTGACAGTGTTGATTGATTTAGGGAGCACACATAACTTTATAAACCATAAGTTGGCCACTCGATTGAACTGTTTCATCTACCCAGCACCAGAATTTCAGGTCATGATTGCAGATGGTGGCATAATTAATTGTTCAGGAAAATGCCATAGTATTAAGCTTACTATGGGTGGGTACAATCTCGACTCTCCTATGTTTGCTATTCCCATGGGTAACACAAACATTGTTTTGGGAGTCTAATGGCTCACAACCTTAGGTACCATTGAGATAAACTTCCAAGAACTGTTCATGCGCTTTCATTCTGAAGGTAAGAAAATTGAACTACATGGATTACATGAAAAATCTCCATAATTGATTAGTTCACATCAGATGACCAAGATGCTAAAAAGGGGGGCAGAGGGAATTATTTCATGATTATTTTCCATAGAAGCTCAACCCACACAGGTATCGACACATCTTGATCTACAAATAATTCTTGAAGACCACTCATCTATTTTTGTGGCCATGCCAAAAGGACTACCACCAAAAAGAGAACATGATCATGCCATTCAACTAATTTCAGGTAGTCAACCACCAAATATCAGACCATATAGGTATCCATATACACAAAAGATTGAAATTGAAAAGATGCTCCATGAGATGCTAGAGGCAGGGATCATCAAGCATAGCCAAAGTGCATATTCATCACCAGTGGTCATGGTGCAGAAGAAGGATGACACATGGAGGATGTGCCCAGATTATAGGGAACTCAACAAGTACACCATCAAAAATAAGTTTCCTATTCTAGTAATTGATGATTTACCTGATGAGTTGCATGGTGCTAATTATTTCACAAAATTGGATCTTCGCTTAGGGTACCATCAAATTAGAATGAAGGATGAAGATGTTCATAAAACTACTTTTAGAACACATGAGGGCCATTATGAGTTTTTGGTAATGCCCTTTGGTCTTAAAAATGCTCCATCTAATTTTCAGAGCTTGATGAACACTATTTTTAGGCCTTTTTAAAGGAAGTTTGTGTTATTTTTGTTTGATGACATATTGATTTATAGTCAGACATGGGAAGCACATCTGCAACATGTGAAACATGTGTTGATAGTTTTGGAGGAGCACCAACTTTATGTGAAGCCATCTAAATGTGATTTTGGAGTACAGGTGGTAGAGTACCTCAGTCACATTATTTCCCATGAAGGGGTCAAAGTTGATCCCCAGAAGATCAAAGTGATAATGGAATGACCCATGCCAAAAACTCTCAAAAACCTTCGAGGGTTCCTTGGACTAACAGGTTACTATAGAAGATTTGTGAAAGGTTATGGAAACATAGCAGCTCCACTCACTGCATTGCTAAAGAAGGATGCTTTCCATTGGAATGATGATGCCACCAAAGCATTTGAGAAACTAAAAGTAACTATGTGCACCACTCCAGTTTTGGCTACTCCAGACTTCTCACAAACATTCACTGTTGAATGTGATGCTTATGGGTCTAGATTGGGGGCAATACTAATGCAGGAAAGAAGACCCATTGCATTTGAAAGTTGTCAATTCAAAGGTAAGAATCTACAAAAACCTATCTATGAGAAAGAAATGATGGCTATTCTTCATGTAGTTAAACAATGGAGGCCTTATCTGATGTGTAGACACTTTAAGGTGAAAAAATATCATGATAGTCTCAAATACTTTTTGGAGCAAATATTATCATCTGAGGAACAACAAAAATGGGTAACCAAAATGTTGGGTTACGGTTTTGAAATCATCTAAAAGAAGGGTAAAGATAATGTAGGAGCAGATGCACTATCCAGACGGGATGCATCCACAAAAGCATTACTTTGTGCAATGTTCATATTGCAAGCAGATTGGGTGGATGAAGCTAGGTTAGAATGGGAGCAAGACAAGGATACACAGGTTCTGATTTAGAATCTCCATCAAGGTAATTTATCCTCTGATAAATTTTAATGGAATGGTAATGTCCTATGGTATAAGGGTAGGTTATACTTATGCAAAAATTCAGAGCTTAAGCATAAGATTCTTGCAGAGTTGCATGCATCTCCAATTGGGGGACACTCAGGGTTCTTAAAAACTTATCATAGAATTAATAAAGAATTATTTTGGGAAGGACTCAATGGAGATGTACAAAATTTTGTGGAAGAATGCTTGATATGCCAACAAAATAAAGGTGAAACAGTTAAGACCGCAGGTTTGTTACAACCGTTAGCAATTCTTAGTCAAAGGTGGCAGGAGGTTTCCATGGATTTCATCACTAGGTTGCCTTGTTCTGAAGGTAAGAATGTTATTTTGGTCAATGTGGATAGGCTTACAAAATATGCCCATTTTTGTGCTCTCTCACACCCATTTTCAGCAAGTACAGTAGCGGCTATTTTTATGGAAGCAGTTCTCAAATTACATGGAACCCCAAAAATAATTGTAAGTGATCATGATCCTATTTTCACTAGTAATTTCTGGACTGAACTATTTTATTATTTGGGTACTCAGCTAGCGCATAGCTCATCTTACCACCCCCAATCTGATGGAAAAACTGAAGTGGTTAACAAATGTTTAGAGGGGTATCTCTGTTGTTTTGTATCAGATAAATAAAAACATTGGGTTAAATGGCTACCACTTTCAGAATGGTGGTATAACACATCTTTCCATACCTCTTCTAAAATGTCTCCATTTCTATCACTATATGGTTACCATCCACCTTCCATCACTTCTTCATTAAAGGTGCACACCAAGGTTTGAGATGTGGAAGAACACATTCAACATAAACAAGAGGTTTTGGATAGTTTGAGAGAGAATTTGGCCTTGGCACAAAATAGGATGAAGCAACAAGCAGATCAACACCGTAGTGAGTGAAATTTTGAGGTGGGTGACTGGGTATTTGTTCATTTGCAGCCTTACAAGCAGATGTCCTTGAAGCAACAAAAAAAGGACAACAAACTTGCTCCTAAGTATTATGGCCCTTATCAGGTTCTACAAAAAATTGGATGTGTGGCTTACAAGCTCAAGTTACCTCATTCATCTCACATACACCCAGTATTTCATGTTTCTTGTTTGAAGGTCATTGGACAGAAAGTTTCCCCCCAAATAGAGCTCCTAGAACTAGATGAAGAAGGATGAGTCATTTTGGAACCAGAGAAGATCCTCCAAACACATACTAAGAGGTTGAGAACCAGAGATATTAGGGAATATTTGATCAAGTGGAAAAACCAAAGTAGTGAAGATGCAACTTGGGAAGGTGATGATTTTTTGCAACAACATCCAGAGTTTTTCAATGTTGAGGACAACGTTGGTTTGAAGGGGAAGGGCATGCTACACCCCTAACCTATCACATGTATGAGGATAGTATTAGCTGACTTGTGGCTTACTTATCCCTCTTTGACATTATATTACATTTATCTATGCTTTATTTTGATTAGTAGGTCAGCCTATGGAGTAACCATGGCCTAGATAGACTATATATAGGAGGTAGTGGGTAATCATTTATCATCATATTTGTGAATTCTACTCTTATTGAAGCTTGTGGAGGTTGCCCCCTCGAAGTGGCTTATCTATTATCATATATTTGGATATATTTCAGTCATATTTGGATATGATTCTACTATTATACTTAATTATTAAAGTAATTTCATTACAGCTGACTTAGTACTGTAAATGGTAAAATTGGGTTTTTGGCTTAGGTAGGGGATAAAACTAGGTAATATAAATATAAAATAAATATTTAAGTATAATTTGACATTTAGACATGGACATATAGATCCTGATAGTTTAATTTATATTTTATATTTATATTTTTAGGGTGTTTAAGAGTGGTTATGGACCTATAGGAGCTATAATGCAAATTATAGATTTTGAAGGGTCCTATTAGATTTCAAACTTAGCCACATTTCAGGGTTCTAGGATTTTAAGGAGACACCATAGGAGGAAAATGGATAAACACTGTAAGGAATTTGGATAAATGGTATGAATGATACAAATCCACAATAATCTTTTGAAGCACCAATGGTCTACCCACCCCTTTCCTGATACACATTTTAAGCATGTACTTAGAGAGATTAAAACTTGATAGGGTCCTACAAGAGAGAAAGTGTTAGTAAGTGGTAAAGTTAATAAAATTATTGTGTGTATACATACTCCACTGATTATATTCCATAATTATTCCATTTTGATTTGGCCTAGATCAATATCTATCATTTCTTCAACATTTTAATCTAGGTGTGAGGGTGGAACAATCCATTGAAACTAATTATTCGTGTTTGTGTCTTCTTTTAATTGGAAGCCTTTTTGAGAGGGGTATTTTTTGGGGTGATTTTATTAGGATTATTTTTTTATTGGGGTTATGAATGTTAACATCTTAGTAATATCACTTTATTATGATAAAAATTAGAACTTGATTTGATCTTTTGAAGAAATATAAAAATTTGATTTTGTTTAAACAAAAAGCAGGTTCTAGCTTGTGCTTGAAAAGGAGGTGGAATATGATATATGTTTGAGTATATTTTAGGTTTTAGTGTGTGCTTTATTAGAAGGTAGATTCTATATATCTATTTGATATAGGTTCATAATCTTATGGTGTGCTTGATAGGTGATTGGAGTTTGATGCTGTATTGAACAATTGACCAGGTTTTGACATTTTCATATAAATATGCCAAAGTCTTATAAAATGTATAACAAGGTATTGGATTCTGAAAGGTGTTCTAGTAGGATTTAAAATATGATGGTGGATTGAACAAATTATGGAATTTGACATATTTTTGGGCAATGTTTAGAATCTTTAATGTGTCTACAATAAGGGTAGGAACTTTGATTATGGACAAGTAACAAACCCAAACAAGTTTTGCTATGAAAAACCAAGTTATACAAAAATATTTTGGAGAAGTTATGAAATAAAAACTTGATCAAATAATCAAATACTGAGGAAACCCTATGAATATCAATGTCAAATTTATAAAAAATAATCCCTAGCTCTTGTTGATTAGAAATAAATTGACTCGATGAACCCCTATGATATGAAAGTTCATGGGAATTCAAGATTGTAAGTAGTAGTAGAGCACACTGAATCAAAAATTAGAAAATCAAAGATATTTCAAGATAAGCTATAAACCCTCACATGTGTGGAGTAATATTTTGGATTAATGGTAAAAAACTCAAGGTGAAATTAGTAAGCATTGGGATCCACATGAGTGTTTAGTAGTGTATTGGATTCTGACATGTGCATGGATAAAAGGTAGAATCCAAAAGGGTGTGTCTATAGGGGTATCAAGTCTAATATGTGCTCAAACATACATCTATTTCTAATGTTTTCTCAATCATGTATTAGGTTTTGATATGTGTTCAAGTGTACATCAGGTTTTGATAGCTTGCTAAGCAATAGTCACATTCTTGAGGTGTGTTTAGAATCTAATCAAAACCTAACAAGGCTAAAGACTTAGAAAATTTTACACTTTCTTTTGATTTTATTTTCAAAATTTTGGTCAATTGTTGAATTTTAACAATGAATTCTTCATATAGTGTATTTTGACTTGGAGATGATAACTTTTACCATCTTTGACTCAAATTAACTATTTACAGTCAAAAGACTTAACATTCTTAGATTTTTAAACTTCATTCAAAAACTATGATAACAGTGAAGAATAAGATAATTAAGGTAGAGGCACTCATAGCTAGATTCAAATCCTGTAAAGCTAATCACATAAGGTTGATGGGTGAATTTAGTAAGATATTTAAACTTTTTTACTCAATTTTGATATTTTTAATAGATAATTTAAAGTTACTTATGCATAATTTGAAAAATTAAAGGCTATTGAGGAGGCTACCAAGATAACATCTATTACTTAGCCAACACCAACATTAGGGATTTAACCTTAAGTTCTATTCCATCTAAAAGTATTTACTCCTTAGCCTACTAGTACTTCATCAACAACAATGACTATCTCATTTAGTTTTTCACATGCAGTTCCTCTTAATACTTTAGTTGTTACATAAATCATGCAATCTCCTTCTTTGGGTAGTGCTTAGAAGGCATCATAGTTTGATATAATTTTTTTTCATGTATTCTGTTGTCGTTGAGACTAATATCTTCACTTTATTTTGAGCATATATGTATTTGTATTGTAATTATATAATTTGGGCCTTTCATTTTATTTATACCCTATAGATGCATATTGTGCATGCATTCTAAAATTGGAATTGTAAATTTATACTAAACTTGGAGGATGAGGAAACCATTCCCCAAAATTATATATATATATATATATATATATATATATAATCCTCTTGATTCTAAAGGGAGACATTTTTTGTTTATTGAGATAGATATTAAATCCTACAAGTTCTTCTATAAATTTTTCTTGATGTGAAATATTTTGTTCTTTCCAAATCTATGATTTAATGAAGAAGTTTCATTATCCTAGTATTTTAGTCTTTGGGTTATGTATCCATGTTATTTTAATATAATTACTCATATTGTGTAGTAGCTAATTTTAATTATTTGTGTTTAACAATCATAATCTCCCTTTGTAGATTGTAATTTCAATCTTACAAATGCAACAACCTTTGATTATGTGTACAACAATTTACTATATTTTGTTTCCTTAGACTCTTAACTATGTTTGAATTTTTCATGTGCTAATAGTAACTTTCAAAAAACATTGGTTTTATGACTAATTTTCTTACTCATAGTTTTAAGATCAAGATTATAAGGGTTTCATCTAAATTTGATTCACAAAACTTATTTTCTACCCTACCCTTCTCTCTATTTGATTTTTATTTTGATCTTTCCCACCTTAGGTTATATTCACCATCCCTATATCCATCTCAGGTAGGTATATAATCTAGTCATAGCTGAACCATTTGAGGTAAATAAATTGCTCTGCTCACCACTATTCTAACACTGGGTGTTTATAAAAATCAGTACCCTAAAACTCATGCCTTAAAGTGAATCATTTCACCAATCCTAAAATGTTTGAGGATACCTCTTAAGGTTACTTGGTGTGAATAAAACCCATATCAATAATAACTAAATTAACACTATAAGTAGGGATGCCTTTTCATTTCTTTAAAAATACCACTTGAGTTACATTGGATATACCTATAAGATTAACAAGGTCCACATCTGAAATTAACTTGTTATTCCCACCCTTATAGATCCATAGAAATGTTAGCTTAGATATAGGAATATTAAATGAATCCAAGGTCCAATCCTATTCTCCAATTATAAGAACCCATCTTCCTCTATGTCTAATGGCCCTAGATGAGTTATCTAGTTTTGTTATTACTATCCTTAGAGATATGCACAATTTTCCTAGAAACCCTAAAAATTATCTTCCTACCTTTTCTCCCTTAGAATAAAGTACTATTGAAGAACACATAAAGGCTTTCAAGACTAATTTAGGGGTACTAAATATAACCCACAAATATGTGGCATGTAAACTTGTCCCTTTTAATTGTAAGATGTTGATTATGAATGGTTCCTCAATATTCTAGAAGATTCGATTTATTATTGTAGCCAATGTCAACATACTTTTTTGGCATGATTTAGATAGGTCATGAGCCCAAGTGTCATATGCCACCACATTAAAAGCATAAAGAGAGATCCCAATGAACCAATTAGATATTTTAATAATAGATTCAAAAATATGTATATTCAATTTCATAATGATTATAAACCCAAAGAAACATTAACCCTTGAAATGTAAAATAATTCTTTGGATTCTATGATAGTTATTTTTCTCCACAGAGTACGTAATATTACCACACTACCATTGACATATGTTGAAGTTATTAATAACTATATGTATTTTAATCCCCAATTACAAGATTTGGCTCCACCTAATATTGGTCCTAATATTTTAGGCTTTAACCCCATTCTAAATGATAATTAGAATGTTGTGGCTCAAAATTAAACCAAGTGTATGTAAAATTTTATTTGGCCCATGCTCCACCTAAACATAACCTTAGATTTATGAATACTATTGTGTCTTCATGTAATCAATAAAATTATAACTAATCCTTAATACCATTTAATATTGTTGTTACCCAAGGTATTGCTTTTGATTATATAAAATTAGAATTGGATGCTATCTAGTGAATGGTATAAAAGCTAAGTAATGAGTTTCTAAACAAGTAGAAGAAAATGGAAAACACCATGGGGTAGAATAATAATCATGATTTTTCATATCAAACATATAAAAAACCTTTAAATAATTTTGGTAATAACATAGAATAATAACCACCTAATATGGTGCCTAAGATAAACATCATGTAAGTAACACCACTTAATTAGTGTCAAGTCCATAACACAACACAACATGGTGAGCTAGACTACATAGAGTTTTGTACTATTTTTGAGATATTTCAGAAGGAAATGGATAGAGATGAAAGATTTTCAAATCAATTAGAGACATCTTCTTTAAATACTTTGGTTCCTACCAACATAGAAATGGTCTTTGAAACATATGACATTCCATATCCATTGGAAGATGATAATGAACCTGGAGATAATACAAATGAAATTTGTATACAAGAGAAAGTGAAACTAATCTAAAAATCATTCCTAACTCAGAGAATATAAATCACACTATCCATTCTACTTGTTGGTATATTTAGAAAATCGAGGTCATGACTAATATGATCTACTAAACCTAACTAAGGGGTCTCTTACCACACAATATCACTAGAGAGTGTTCTAAAGCCTCTAGTCAAGTAATACCATACAATAACCCTAACTAGGTCCTATGTTTTCTTGTAAAATTAAATACAAATTAAATTAAAATTAATCTAGTGCTCACAAAATTATTTGGCACAAAATAGGGGTAATAAACATAAAATTAAACATGCAAAGAAAAACTCTACTCAAGTCAATGTAGAATTAATCATAATACATGGATAAAGAAACACATTCATAAGCTAGCAAATATAAATCTATCTACTTTAATAAAAAGGAACAAGAGTTAGGAGTACTTACCTTGAAGATGATATCATTTAGACTCAATCTCTCCCTTTGTCAATGGTTCTTTGCAAAAGGTTTTTGTGTATGTTGAAGAAACTAATGATGAAAAATGGACTATAGTTTAGTCAAGGACCTCTTAATGAATCCCAGTTTTTCACAAGACAAGATTATTCTCTCCAAGTGTAGTATGAAACCATAAGCAATGGATACTCAAGTAGAATGGAGGATAAGCAAATACACAAATAAAGAATTATCTTTATCTCTCTACAATGGTGAAAAGGATGTGTTTATATAGCAGATCCAACCCTAAACTATTCTAAAGTTTTAACTATTAGATCATCCCAATCAACCATGTTATTTAATAAATAAATTAGTTAGGTCCCAAAGTAATTTGGCCAAGGCTGACCTAATCCTATAACATTCTTATATTTTAATATCAGCATTGGCCTAGGCTGACTTTGTTTGGTAAATTACAAAAAGAGGTTTTGGTTTAGGTAGGGGTTATTTGAGGTAGTGTATTACTTAGACAAGTGTGTAAGGGAGGTGTCAAATCTTAGAAAAATGTATAGGAGAAGTTTGTGTTGGTATAGAGAATAATAATCTTACAAAATTCCAATGGTCTGCCCATCCCTTTCCTGATGCACCCTTTAAGGCATGCACTCATAAAGATTGAGACTCGATGGGTTATTAAAAGAGATAAGACATTAGGAATTAATAAAGTCTAATTTTTTTTATGTGTATACATATGCCCCACTCAAATCCCATCACGTGTCACATAGTTATAATAGGAGATGGTGCTTTGAGAAGAACACAACACACAATGCTGAGCTAAGTAAATTGTTGTATTTTGAAACATTAAATAATTGAAAGTAAATGGTTGGAAGGAAATAATTGAAATAAAATTAATGTATATGTACCTTGACTTACCTTTATCATTGGATGGTTGTCTACTATGTTTGTATTTTTTATCATGGAGGGTGTAGAGACTACTTTGGATAAACCCTAAGGATACTAAACTTAAATATAAAAAATAAACAAACATAGAAAATCAAAGACAATTAAAATGTGTAGGCATGATGTACTTTGAAATTTGGTAAGATAGGGTGATAAATTTTAATCTAGGACCAAATGACCAAGTTAAAAATTTAGAGTAAATTAGGTAACCAAAAATCCAAAGCTACTAAATGATCAAAAAACTCAAACAAGTATACCTTAAGTAAGAAAGATAAAAAACCAAATCAAACTAAGGATATATAAAACATAAAAGTCTAAAATCAATGTGAAAGTAGTAATAATCCTTAAATAAAGATGGGTAAGAAATGGTAAAATAACATTGATGAGTGGGTAGTAACAATCCTCACTCAATCATCAATGTAAAAATTACATGAAAGGGAAAGCAACATTGGTGAGTGATAAGTAACAATCCAAACTCACTCAACAATGGAAAAAGTATGGAAAAATAGAAATGGATGTAGTTGTCTAAAAAAAGGGATAGAAATATATAAATGGATGTTGTTTTCTTAAAAAATGATTGATAACAAAAAAATTAAATGAAACCAAGATAATTCTAGAAATGTGGTAATGGTGTAAACAAAATAATCCATAATCACTCAAGAATATTGTTTAGTTCCAAAGATAGATTAAACTAAAAAAAAATAGTGTTAACATGTTTTAATATATGAATAAGAGGGAATATAAAAGTGGGGAAACATATTTAAAATCAAAATTTCCTGTCAAGGGAGGAAATGAAATGGTGGTGGGGTAAATGAAGAAAAATCAAGGTAGATAAACTCTTTATTGAATTCAAGACACTAAAATTAGGTTTGTCAAAACAATAAGACTTCAACATTAAGGACTCTAAATAACTTTTCCTAACCACAAACATCTTGGGTTACCAAATGAAGTATGAATATCATCCCATGAAGAATAAATGATAAAAAAAGTAAAATAGACCTACCTTACCACAATGTGTTCTCTATTCCTCAGGACCCCTTACAAAGTCATTGGTTTACTACGAACATTAGGTACTTGTGTGAAAAAGTAGGTAGCACTATATATTTTTTAATTCTCCTATCCCAATCTATTGGTTTATTGTACCCCAATGGACCTCAGCTCTATCATGAGGCAAACTATGGAGTTTGAGCTTCAATTAGATATAGGAGATGTGATATCAATCACGTATTTTGGTGTGATGTTGATTTTTTTATTTTTATATTACCTTTTGATCATTGCCTTTTATTTTAAATGATTTGTATTTTAAATTTTTATGTATTTTGTTATTCCTCCTCCATATGGATTTAGAGAACCAAAAAAGGGTGATAAAAATGACTAAAATTTGAAAAATTGGGACTTGGTAGCTAATAAAGAGGACTTAAAGAGCATGGTGTCTAGGAGTCTTATTTATTAATGTGAAATAAAAGTGATATCTTGATTTCAACCTTGTTTTACCTAAAGTGGAATAAAAGGAAGGGAAATCAAATGAAAATGAACATGAAATGATTTGAATTACTTCAAATCATAAAAAATGTGATAATGTGAAAAGGGATATAATGATAGATAAGTATGATTCCTTATCATAAGAATGTATGTAAGTGTAGGTAAACATGTTAACATTGTTTTTTGTGCAATTTTTAACCATAAAAGAAACAAAAAATTAGGTTGAGAATATGGAATCATAAACTTGTAACCATGTCTGAACATTCTAAAAAGAAAACTTGGTTTGATAAAAATGTTTGAAATAATATGTATATTTTATGAGGAGAGCATAATCCTATCCATGGTATTATGTTGTAACTCATAAAGGAGAAAAACTGAAGTGAGTGAAAAATAGTATTTGTGAGGAGAGCCTGGTCCTATCTATGGTCTTACACTGCAACTCAAAAAAATAAAAATCCAAGTGGGTGTGAAAAGGTAAAAATTTTATTTGTGAGGAGAGCTTGGTCCTCCTATCCATGATCTTACACTATACCTTACAAAATAGAAACCCAAGTGGGTGTAAAATGCATTAGAAAACAGAAAACTTTGTGATGTAAAGAGAAAAAGTATGAAAAATCGATGTATGAAGTAAAAATGTATTCCTAAGGAAAATTGGGTCATATTCATAGTATTAAAATGTAACTCATGAATTAAAGAAACTAAAGGACCAAAGGAAAGAACTAAGGTTTGTGTATAAGATAGATTATTGTAGAGAGTGAGTTCATTAGAGAAGACCTTTTATAAGAGTTAGTAGGATGATGTGTAGTTATATGAAAAGAAGGGAAACATTTCAATAAAATATTTATTTAAAAATTGTGTATTAGTAGGTTCTTTGAAAACTTGCCCTTCATTAGTTTGTAGATGGTAAGTGCTAGGACCAACGATGTCTTTCACTAAATATGGGACCCACCATTTTTTAGAATATTTTCCTTCTTTGTTATGGGTGTAGTATAATTTTAGGACTAAATCACCAACATTAAAAGTGCATACTTTGAACTTTTTGTTATGTTGTTTGGTGATGTGAACCTTATATTGATGATTATATTGAAGAGCGGATAATTGGTGTTCATCAAGAAGGTCTAGGGCATGAAGATAAGATTAACATAATTATTCATTAGTAATTATACCATGGATAGATATGCATAAAGATGGGAGTTTGACTTGTAATGGTAATATGGATTTGAAACCATATACTAGTGAAAATGATGTTGCCCTAGTGGCAGTATGTATATTAGTATAGTAGGCCCAAATTACTGGATATAAGTGAAGATGCCAATTATTATGAGTTTCTAAAATTATCTTTTAAAGGATTTTGTTGATAATTTTGTTAGTGGATTTTGCTTAGCCATTGCATTATGGATCGTAAGGTGTGAAAAAATTGTGGAAAATTTTAAAATTAGCACATAAATGTTTCATGTCTTTATTTTTGAAATTGCCACCATTATCAGAAATGATAATATGAAAAACTCTAAATTGATAATGATTTAATTAAAGATAAATTTATAAATGTTGGTTCTCATAACATTAACAAGATGCATGAATTCTACCCATTTAGTAAAATATTCAGTAGTAATAATGATAAAAACATGACCATCTTATGATTGAGGTAATTTACCAATGAAATTTAATCCCCACATGGAGAATGACCAAGGAGACTCCATATTTTGGAGCTCAAATAGTGGTGAATGGATTAAATCATAATGAAGTTGGTAAGGATTACACTTTTTGTCAAAATTGATAACGTATTTCTCTAAATTAGGCCAAAAGTAACCTATACATGAGCATTTATGTGTTGTAGCATGTTCATTATAGTGACCACTATAAATGCCCCATGTGCTTGTTATAGGAGAGGGGGAACCTCTTATTGCATCACACAAGGGAACAGGGTACCTTATGAATTATATAAATAAATGGTGTTGTATCAGAAGACACATTTAAAGGCTTATTTATGTATTCTAGTCTTTTTTCAAGAATCAATGTCTAGAGGTTATGTTTGATGTTTAAGGAATTAGATGCATTTTTGTACCATGGGATTTGTAAAATAGTGACAACCTAAATATGAGAAATGAGAAAATAATTTTATTGGATGGAAGAAGGTGATTTTCTTATTTGGATAATAAACTGGGAATCATTAAGTATTAGATGAGGATGAAATAGAGATGTTGAAGAAGCAAGAGAATCAACCATGGAATTATGATCTCTTGGAATTGGCTCAATGGTAAACGAGGCAAACGCTTTGGAAATGGTGGTTACCATTTGATGAAAAGCAACTAGATTTTTTATTTTACACTAATAATCACCATTAACAAGGTAGCAGATAAGTTGGGAGTCGCCCAAAACATGTAGATATGTGATATCTAAGTCAAGTGTTGATTTCATAACTAAGATGAGAGATTAATATTCGGGTATGTTAATAGTAATGTCAAAGGTTATATAAATTATAGAGGGATGATCTTACCATATGGGTTTATTAGAATAAAACCTACCCTAACTCCTTGGAGGCATTTGGTTCCATCAAAGTGGAAGGTCTAGGTGTAATCATGCAAATCAATGGTAACTTCATGGAGCTCTTCGATAACTACTTTGGATTTAGTAGTATTAGGAATGATATTGGTATATTATTGATTATTTTCCTCTAATTTAGAATTGAAATTATGGAAATAAGATTTAAGGGAGGTATATTGGTTAAGACCTTTAATATAAGAATGTTGTCATCAGGGATATTATCTTGAAGGTGATTCGTAGTTGGTATAAGTGTTGTTGTAAGTTCGTCAGCGATGACTTAACCTTTGAAAAAAATTGTGTGATAATTCTAAGTCCAAATTGCATCAAGAGGACCATCCATTTACCAATTCAAACTCTAGGTAATAATTCTTTGGAGAAGAAATGATGAAATGGATCAGAGTGGATAATGACATAAGTAGTTTGATAAAGCATATAGTGATGGAGATTTTTAGCTACAAAGTAGATAGCAAGGTAGTCACATTCTACTTTATTATAAAGTTTTTCATAGTCAATGAGGCCTTGAATATTATAGTAAATAATTAATTCTTTTCCAGTATCATATTTTTGGGTTAACATTTCCCCAACTAATATGGGAGTAGAAGAGGTGTATAAAATTAAATGATGGTCATTAGAAGGTGGTGAAAGAGTGGGAGGATGGAACAAATATTATTTCATGTTATCAAAATGTTTATGGCATGAATCTAAAAATTCTAGAGCATTACATTTTTCAGAAGGGAATTAATAGAGTAGACATGGTAAGCTATTTCTAGGATGAACCATCAGATTGCCCCAAACTTGTTAAGTGTGAATATCAGGAATGGAACAAGGAATGGGCATGTTGATGCTAGTGTTAATATTGGACCCAAAATTTTGGATAAGTCATTTTTTGAATAATCAAAGTAGAGAGGAATGATGTAGAAGACCACAATGCATAAGGCCATGACATAGGATTCCATGGCATAAGAGGACCAAGTCAGAATGAATGTACATAATAAATGGAAAATCTAAGTATGGAGGACTTTAAACTTAGTGAAAGACTTGGGGATCATGAGAGAAGTGGAAGACAATTAGGGAATGATTCATAAGTATGAAAGAGACTAAGTCAAGCATGAATCTATCACTAGCCTATAGGAAGATAGGCACTTAGTGATGAGGATATATCATAGAAGAGAGAATATATGGGCATAAAGGCCCAGGTCTTTAGGAAATCTATGTAACTATTTTCCATCACTCAAGTGTGTTGATGATCATTGGTGAGTTATTATGAGTGTAATTATGATTATAAATACTTGGTTAGGGAAAACTAAGTATAAATACATCTAGATAAAACTTAAGGTTTTAATTGTTATTATTGATGTTGTTGAGGTTATTGTTATTTCTATTGTACTTAGTTGGATAGTGTTGACATAATTATATGAGTGAGTTGCATTATACATTAGAATTATTTAACCTTTGAATCACTTATCAATATGATGAATGGAACTTATGTTACCTTAATAATGCTATTCTAAGGACTATGGTGATAATGTTGTTAGTTATCTTATATATTATTGTTCAGTTAATCGAGTTTAGGTTCATAGCTATCATTTATGCTTTCCTTTTATTGTTATCATTGATTAATAAACATGTTAATATGTATTATGGAATGATCATAGTAATGTGTATGTATTCAAGTGCCATTTTATGTTAGTACACCCTTATGTGACAAAACCAATGGGAACTAGTCCCTCGCTACATGTTTTGGGTGAGCACATGAGAACTCATTCTTGCATGAAATTCTAATGTTCTGGTACATTGGGATATTAGTCACTTTAGAGCATGATCCTAAGGGAATTTGTGCTTAATTAAGGAAAAGGAACCCCAAGATTTTGTTTCCATTGCTAGTACCTATAGCATTTACCTACATGATGTTAGAATATGCTCAAATGACTTTCACTTAAGAATTTTGAATGATGGATTAATAGTGTTGAGGATTTTTTTTAATACCATTTCTCAAACCAGGAATCTCTAAATGCACTTGGATTGAATAGGATATGTAAAACTCATTTTATGAGCCATTCTTTGTAGAGGTACCTATTCATCTTCATACTTGGATTATGGCTTATGCTCAAGACTAATTAATAAACCATAGACTAAAGATATATTAGACACTAGAGCACTAGTTGGATATATCATAGTTGGGAGAACCTTGTATGCATGCATTGATGTTTAGTGGTGTGGGGTTTTTAATAGTTACATCTCAAGGTACGTAGTCTTGACCACCTATTCTTATCCAAAGGAGGCTCAGTTCCACTTATTTTAAGAGCTGCATAGTATATTTATATAACACTTTATACTAGAGTTGAAGAATATTTTTTTAGATTTTAGACTTGATAATTTTTCCATTGAAGGCTAAAATCTTTCTTAAATGAGCAGCGTAGTTAGTGGGTGAATGCAAGGGCACTTGTGAAGTCGAATTTTTGGTTTAGTATGGTAGCCAATTATCAATAATTGTAAAAGTGCAAGTATGATAAATCTTGGTGAAGGATTATGAGTGGAAGCAATCTAAAAAGGGGGGAAAAGGACTTATGAAGTGTTGTAAGGGTTCACAAGGAAGCAGAAGAGCATAAGGAGGACTCCCCAACCATAGACCACACTTGATGCTAGTTCAAGTATATGTGGTAAAATAATTTCAATAAGTGGTGACTAAATAAATTGATTTGGATAGGCCTAGTTCCCCACCCACAGTACAAGCTCATGATTTTGATTTAGATGATATATTTATATACAACTAGGATACAAACATTATATAGTAAAAAACTAAACCTATGAGAGATACATTTATAGAACAAGTTTAAAATAATAGTTTATTGGCTATTTATTGTATTTTACATAATAATTATATGGCCCAACTTGGAATGCTTGGTAGACAAAGCATAACTACTAGGAAAATTACCTACCTAACTGTAGTTAATCAACCTACCTCAATGTCCAATATCTTGGATGATTTTATTACGACAGGAGGAATGGGAGGTATAACCAATGGTGGTTGAGCCAAAGGACTTAGAAGAGTAGGAGGTAGTGGTGGACCTCCTTCCCAAGTTAAATGAGGGATTGGAAGTGTTTCTAATCTGACCCCATTGTAAGAACCTCATCTACCATGTATACTATGTGATGACACTCCACTTTCCAAAGTATCAAGGTGTGGAGAACACCATAGAGCATGTTCACAAGTGTGAACTTATCTGGTGAGCACATGATAAACCTATTTTGAACAAAAATCAACCCATTTTTCATCTTCTCTTTTAAACCATGCACATAAGTTGTACTATAAGTATGATCCTCAATAAGCTATGGTGGATTATGATCAGCTTAAGGTAGTATTCATTTAGGAATTTGATATCCCAGAGTTCAAACAATAGAGTATAACTACCCTAAAGTATATCAAGAAGGAATTCACTGAGAGCATGTGTGAGTATGATGAACATTTCAAGACACTTCTCTCTAAACTCTCTTTTGAGATAAAAATTTCTCAACACACCCAATGGTTCATGGGAGGTTTGTTTCTCCCCTTCAAATTTACTTTGTCATAGAAAATTTTCACCAACCTGCATGAGGCCTTGGAAGCTACCCATCACACTGAAGTTTTTGGTAGTATTGGCATAGGGATTATCCCAATCATGGAAGCTCAAATCACTACAATAACATCTCAACTAGAAAAAATCACTGCACATAACACTTAAGACACACATAGTGGATTATGGAGTGGTAATTATGAATCTAAAGGCCACAACTGGACTAATTATCCTCATAAGAATATTTGATTCATGTTAAATCAATTTTATAAATTTTCTATGAAGAGCACAATGTTCAAGATTTTCCTCTACTACAATGTGCTACTCAATAAAAGGTATCAACCTATTGTAATATATGTGATGCATACACTCATGCTACCAATGGTTTTCATCTCATTAGTAAAATTGATGAGGGGAAAAAATGTGGTACACATCAGACATATGTTGTTAATATCTAAGAGAATGGAGGTGGTTTTCATGATTGAGGTCAAGGTCAAGGAAATTTATGTGGATGATTTCCACCATGAATTTGATATGTGTAATTTGCTTGAGCACTACTAGCACAATTTCTCAGTATGTCCTACATGTGTTTTTTATAAAAATGAACATAATTTGGAGGAGTACCCTAAATTTTACACTGTTATTAAAAAGTAAATAAATGAGAATGGTGTTGGCATGATACATATTGAAAATACATAATGGATACTTCACACTATAATTGTAATAGGTCCTAAAGTTAATATTACAACATGGAGTGGTAGTTAGTCCCAATCTATGTCCAATCTACCTATTGAGAAAGTTTAACAAGAGGAGCCTTGCATTACTCATTATCCATATGATTAATAGTAGAAAGAGGTGCTCCATGACACTATAAATCTGGTGAGATAATTTCAAGGATAAATCCAATTCCTTAAGGATTGTGATTCTAATACACATTCCAATACTTAAAAGGATATAAACCTTCATGACACTATATGGGATGAATTTAATAGCTATGAAAATGACTACTATATAAAGACAATGTAACCTTATTATGCAACTAACTAAGGCATCATATGCCTAGGCCTACTGAAGATCATTGATTAAACCATGCATGATGGTAGGAAAATCCCATCTAGCCTAGCTCAAAAGGGGATAAGGAGATATTGGTTAACATCACCATAGATGGATGGGTTATCCAAGATATCTTAGTTAACATTGGTGTTAAAATCAATGTTCTTACCAAAGATGCCTGGTAGAAGATATCCATCCTAAATTTATAACCTTTGCCCCATGTGTTATTTATGGCCAACAAGTCTCATGCTTTACATATTGGTGTAATTAATAATGTCATCATGGATATCCTTGGTATTACTTTCAAAGCTAATTTTAAAGTCATAGAGTTGGACAAGCCTGATGACCTCCTAGCTATGTTGGGTTTCCCATGGTGTTATGATAATAATGTTAACATTTACTTTAATAAGTGCTAAATCATCTTTGAGAATGATAAGCATTTCATTGTCATTGATTTAGACCATGCTCATGGGCCTCACTATGTTGAGCCAGTTAATGTTGATGAGGACATCAACTATATTTATAATGTCACAGCTAAGGGTACTGAATGCCTTGACCCTATCTTGGATGGCATTTTACATTGGATGGATGTATAATCTCTATTTGACATCACTATTAATGCCTATGACTACTAGGGTCAAGGTCACTATGATCTTACTAGGAGGATATATGGCCCTATAGGAATTTACAATGATACTTAATGAAAGTATCATAAACACCATAAATTTTTTCATATCCTTCATGGACAAATCATGGTTATGCCACCAAAAATAATAGTTGAAGATCCAAGGTTACATGGTGAAATGGAAGTCTATGAGTTTGTACAATAGTTGGAAGCCTTTTATTACTTTGACATGGATTGAGTATGATTAATTATTCATATTTTTTATGGTATAGTTACTTTGTGGTGGTGAACTCATCGAGAGAATTTATGATTTATTTTTTTTTACTTTGCACCATCGCTTTTAACATGATAACCATATATGTGGCATCATCAGTTATATTGGAATTAAAGCTATAGAACCTCACTTTGAAACTTTTGAGACTGTGTATGATAGATAAAAACTTCTTGCTTGAGTACCTTTAGGTTCATGTATTTTATGGCACTCTATGAACTTGGGATAGATTGTGTTATGTCCATAAAAAGTGACATCTAGACATATTTATTGACATATTCTTAAGAGTAACATGATTATGGTGTTTTCATATTCATCCCCATGGATGGACTTATGACTTACACCATAAGCCATGCATAAATCTATCATAGGTGACCTAAACAGAGTTGAAGATCAAATTAAATGCATACATGGTGCACAAGATGAAATCTTTACTATTTTTCATGAATCTGATGACTAGGCATCCTCTTCACCACCTGAACTTGTATTGGACCATTCATTGTGAGAAAAAATCTATAAGGGTAAGCAAAAAATCATGAACCAAGTTGATGAAGGTGTTGGATCTGATCTACCTAATGTGTAGACTGATCATTTGGATGTGTACACAGAGCATGACATGCATAATGTACACAACACCATTTAGGATGAACAACACCCATACTTGGAGCCATTATAGATTATTAAACAAAATATTGGCATAGAAGAAACAACTAAGATGGATATAGTGGGGGATTATTGGTCTGATACTAATATCATTAAGGTATTTAATCTATTGAAAGAATATCAAGATGTCTTCCCATAGAACTATACTGAAATAAAGGGTGTGTATTCTTCTTTGGGTAAAATGCACATAAATTTGGTAAAAAGCACTCAAACTATCAAAAATAGACCTTATCATATGAATCCCAATTTTTGTGATCAAGTCAAGGAAGAGATTAATAACATTTTTCATGTGGGAGTCATTACTCCTATCAACAAGTCTTAGTGGATGAGTCCTATGGTTATAAGTATTTAAAAAATGGACACATAAATTCATGTGGATTGCATGGTAATTAATGTTGTTTGCATTATCGACCCCTTATTGACACCTTTCACTCAATAGATACTCGAAGGATTTTTTTAATGTGAATATATACATTTATAGATGTATTATTTGGGTACCGTCAAGTTCATATTATAGAAGAGGATAAGCCTAAGATGACATTTAAAACTGAGTGGGGATTCTTTGTGTACAATGTAATGCTATTTGGGTTGAAGAATGTTCCTACTATGTTCTCCCAGATCATATTTGAAGCTTTTAAAGACTTTATCCATAAGTTCCTTTAAGTTTACCTTGATGATTGGACTATTTATGGCTCAGTGTGAGACCATTGTCATAATATTTTACTAATGCTTGAGCACTACTAAAACCTTCAAATTTACCTAAATATAAAGAAATGTCTATTTGATACCCCTTTTACTCTCCTTGGTCATGTCATATATCATGATGGACTTTTAGTGTACCTAATTAAGATTGTTTTTATCCTTTGACTTCTAGTGTCGACCATCTAATGAGAGGTTCATGCCTTCTTTGGGTATACTATATACTATAGAAAGTTTATTAGTGGATATGATAGGATTTTTGTACCTCTAAAAGAGTTAATGAAATAAAATGGTTAGTTTTTTTGGACCAGTGTTCACCATCAAGCCTTTATTTCACTCAAAGATAAACTTATCACCCCATATATTCTCCAGTTTCTAGACTAGATAAAGCTTTTTCAAATCCATGTCGATGCTTCCATCATGAAATTCAGTGTTATCCTTGATCAAATATATGAGGGAAACTTGGATTACCCTATATTTTTAATTTAGAAGCTTACTCTGGTTGAATATAACTACATAAGTATCAAGCACAAAGCATTATCTATGGTTTACACCCTCTAAAAGTTTCATCCACACCTATTGGCAACCCCATTTTTCTTCTTCATGGACCATGAGGTACTAAAGTACTTATTTAATAAACTAGTATTGCATGGGCACATTTGTTAGTGGATTGTGTTATATTAAGAGTTTCAGTTTTTAGTAATGGGCAAGCTAGGTAAAGCTAATTGTGGCATGGATCATCTTTCATGCATTGAATCTAGTGAAACAACACATGCCATAAAAGAAAAATTTCTTGACATGAAAGTGTTCCACATCATGTGCATGCCTAAGGAGATAAAATATATCACTACCTTTTTTAATACATGCTCAACACCAACTCACCTTATCACTCCATAAAATAACTAGCTAGATATCCAAGTCACTCCATTTTAGCTTATAGGGAGAGAACTTTATAAGTTTGGCTATAATGAAGTGCTCTAATTCTATGTCATGCAACATGAGTGTGTAGAGGTACTTTGATAAGTTTATGGAGGTGTAAGTAGAGGACACTATGTTGATGAAGCTACAATTTGAAATGTCCTTTTGGTTGGATTATGGTGGCCTACCTTGTTTAATGATGTTAAGACTTACACACACTAGTGTGACATTTTCTAGTGCATGGGAAAGCCAAGCACAAGGGATGTGATTCCCCTTTATCCTATCTTTTCATAAACCCTTTATAAATTGGGTTATTGACTTTTTTGGCCCCATTAACTTAATAGAGAGGCATACTAGCACATGTTATGTTATCACTACTACTGACTACTTACTCACTGGGTTGAAGTTGCACCAACAAAGAATTATACCATTGTCACTACTACAAGATTCATATAAGATAATGTCATTACCAAGTTTGGATGTCCATTAAGTTTAATTAGTGATATAGGTACCCATTTCCTTAATGAGTCTCCATATATTCTTAGTAGAGTTCATGATTGCACACCATAAAATAATGCCATATCATCCCTAGGCCATTAGTATAGCTAAGGAATTCAACAAGATTTTAGGTATTACATTGAATAATATATGTAATATTAGATGCACTAAATTAGATGATCACATGTATGTGGTATTATGGTCCTATTAGACCACTCATAAGCATTTAAACAATAACACACCATTCAATCTCTTTTTCAGTACTAAAACAATTATTCAAATTGAATTCCTTATTCCTTCTCTTTGCATTACATGAGTTAGTCGATTGGATGATGAATCATCCTTGAAATTTTGTATAAATGCTTTGTTGCATCTACATGAATCCCAATTTCTCACACACTAGAGTCAGGGAGTGAAGAAATGCAAACAAAAAGCATGATATGATCACCATTTGAATAATAAGACTTTACTCCTATCATGAAAATCTTATTTTATGACTCAAAGTTTATGTGTTAATTAAAAAATATTTGTGTACACTGGGATGGACCCTTCATCATTCATGGTATCCATCCCACTGGTGAGTGTAATTTGAAGTGTCTAGATTGTCAATTCCTTCTTGGCCATTTCAATGGTAGTCAATTAAGACTGTACTTTTTTGAATAATATTTCCTTTTTTTAATAATAAGGTGAATTACATTAAATTAGTCTAGGATTTTTGTTATTTTCAATAAAACATCGCACTAATCATGTGCCCTTAAGTAGTTTTAGGGTCAACACTTTAGTTTTATGATTCATTGTATTTTCACGAAAGATCATGAATGACTTTTAGTGTGGGTAGGGGTGTTATGTGAGAGAAAAGGCACATTAGTATAAGTGTGTGAGGATAAAAGGGTACCAGGATATGGCATGTAACCAAAAGTTTAGGAAAAGTGTGGGATGAGACATGCAATTAATATAAGGAGATTAATGGTAATGGCAAGTGTGCCAAAACTGCATCATGTAAATACCATTGTTTACATTTACTGTGTGAAGTGATGGTAGAGGTAAAGGTTAGTAAATACAAGTTACCCCTTGAGCCCATAAAAATTAGGGGTCATTTCAATTTTTGATATTTTTATAATTACAAACTCACAAATCTGAAGGAGTGTATTTGAATCTATTGTAGAACATTTTCCAAGATTCTAGATGAGTGTAAAGTAATGGATTCAGATCATTTTCAAGTCTTGTAGATTATATTAGTTGAGGGGAATAGATAGAGTGTCAAGATAATTGTAAGGATGAACCATTTTTTTAGAGTTATAGGTTGTATAGGTTGAAATCTACTATTATAGGAATTAAAGTAGGAGGGCCAAAGCAAGATAAAAAAGAAACCATGTATTCCTTTGGGAAGATTGGACTCCCATGCCTCAACCTTTAGGCTCCATAAAGGGTGATGAAATGAAATAAAAAGGCCCAATGAAGTGATCCATTACTTAGGATACCAAAAGAGGAAGAGTTGAGTGTCGGTGGATAGACTATACTGATCAAAGAAGAGGCACTTGAAGAACTTGGAGTGTGTACAAAAACCATAAATATGGAAATGGTGGGCTAGGTAAAGAAGAAGGTTGTTGTGCCCCCTCCATCCTTATTGATGATTGAATATATGCAGTACCTGGAGGTAGACTTATAATGTCTTTGATTACTACCACCGCATATATAGAAATAAAGTAGAGATGCAATGTGACTAAAGGGTAGAGTATCATAACATAAGGAGTGAGTTATTATATGATTTGAATATCTTAAATGCTTTAAATGATGCTAGCCTCTTCTAATTATTCAATCTTGTGTACTTTGGAAAGCTAGTTGAATTAGTGAAGTTTTTGATCTCATAGGTACACACTGATTACATCTATTTTATGGGGATCCATATGAGAATTACATTATAATGAATCATCAAATTCATAGGTTGCAATGTTCAAGCACATAACTTGCCTATGACTTAGAGGACCAAGATGAGATAGAAAAGATTGCCATGGTACTTGAATTTTGGAAACAAGGTCATGTCATGCATATCATGAGTCTTTAATATCCCTCCCTTAGAGTGGCTACACATATAATAATGACCAAGGTTGGAGGTAGAGACAAGTGGGAAAAAGTGGATATTTCCCACCTTTATGTTTCTTAACAAGTCATAGAGGGACTAAAATATAACTAGGCACAGTACTTCACTACCAAAATCATAGAAGATGCATAAAAATCCCACCATTTACCCAACCAAAGGTTTTCACGGAGCATGTTCTTATTTTTTATGGTGTTCAATGAGATTGGTGTACCTGACTACACTTATGGAGAGTTGAAATGGGAATACCCACCTAATAATAAGTCCCCTATAGAGTGGTATAAGGAATTCACCTATCCTACACCAATCACCCCATCTCATAAAGTCAAAATGAAGGGATGGTATGATGGGATGAAGGAAGCCTTTGGGAATGAGTGGCATGTTCCAAAGGACTTACCTACATAAGTTGGAGATTAGGCCAAATTTGTTTTTAAATAAAAAATTTCCCTTTCATTCATCTTGAAGGATCCCTCAAGAGATTTGTATGCATGGCTCAAGATACCATACACTTTCATGGTATGATATTTCATGAACATCATTAATCAGATATATGATGTGTACCCAGTGAATATTGCTATAGAAAAGATTGATTTGTACCTAGTGAATATATGATGCGCACCTAATGAATATATCTTAGGAAGAAATCATATATGGAAAATTTGGATTCAGACAAAACATACATTAAAGTTCAACAAAATTTGGTGGGTAATTCAATTCATTATTTATTCTACATTTTAAAACCCAAGAAGAAATCTTCAGGGAGCATAGAGAATGAAATAGAAACACTCCCTATAAAAATAGTATGAGAGAAGAAGAAGTTACCAAGGCATGATGATAGTAAAAGCACTCATCTATAACATTTAAAATTTCAAATAACTACCTAGGTACCATCGAATAAGAATCCATAGTTAGTCAACCTAAAGGCTCAGAGCTAGCAACATAGATTATTCCCTTATAATAGGAGATGGTGGTACCTAAGGATGATCATGTGGAAGAGTAGGTAGATATTATGTAATGGATATCAAAATGATTTCTTACATAATGAGATAAAGTCATTCCCAACTCTAAGAATACAACTTTAATGGCATGACGTGAAGAAACCACCCTCGAGGAGGCACAACGAGAAGTTAAAGATATACTTGGTGAAGAGAGGGATGGTTCTGAAATGGTTTTAGGAATTAGTGGGATTGACATCAGGGATAATCACTAGGGTGAATACATGAACATTTAGATACTTGAGTTCAATCCCTTTAAGGGTAAATATACAGTTGATGACTCTATTCTAAAAATAGAAAATATTTATGCAACTATGAATCTCTACACCTAGTACTATAAGGGGTGCCTTATAAACTTTTATATATATATTCTCATTTTTCATGAGAGAATGCATCTGATTAGACTCGATGGGAGATATTATTCTTCATTAATATGTATAATGAAGAATACTAATTTGATATTCCCTCTGATATTCTCATATTATATCTAGAAGTGGTGGAGCTTATTGGTACCCTTTGGGTAGATCCATGGTAGCTTACCCCTATATAGGCTAGCACAAAACTCTTATAATTGGCACTTGATGTTGCAATATAAAATGCCTTTATATAGTTTGATGCACAGTGGGCCCACAATAAACATGTAGTGATGGTAGTGATGTATAAGAATGAGGTCATATCTAGGATAAAGATAGAGTAAGATTTGGTTAAGATTAAGCACTATTTGGAAGTGGAGACAACTGCTAAAGTAAAAACATTGAACATCTATAAGGAAATTTTGATCCAAGAACTAGTGCTTGTAGATGGAGTACCCCTATTTGGTGAGGCAATAGATAAGTTGAAGACATTGGTCGATCTTCTATTGAAATAATGCAAAGAAAAACCTAGCCCTTGGGATGAAAAAATTGGGTAACAAAGTAGTTTGCAAAAGTTGTAGAGGTGTACAAGAGAGTCTTTCAAAGATTAGGCAATACTATTCTAATTTTATATGGGGTTTTTGAAAATTAGGCATAGCCCACCAAGATTTTAGAAGCCTGGCTTCAAGCATAATAGATTCAGTAATAACAGTTGGCTAATAACACTTTATTAATAAAAGACTGCTCAGAGTGTACCAAAGCATTTAAATATGTGGAGAACATGGAGGAAAAAATAAACATTCACTGATAAGAAATAAATTCAAAATTAATGGTACTCTAAGGATAGGTTGTTTCCAAGGTCACTAATCTTGGGGGAATTCATAAGGATGCTTCCTCATCCCTTAAAGGTTTAGTAAATAAATTATGTGAGTGTCTCAACCAACCTGAGGAGACCAAGAAGCTCAAAGTGGTAATTGAAGAAATAATGACCAAGATGATGAGAATCTTATCCTATTGGGAAGGTGTCAAGAAGAAGATTAAGTAGATTGGCCTAAAGTTTTTCATGGAGCCTGAGACTACTACTTAGTCTAGGATGGACTAATGGTGTAGTGTGGGGTGATGTTGGACCCCAAATTTTGGCTAAGTCCTTTTTAGAATAACCGGCATAGAGAGGCATGATTAATAAGACCACGATATAGAAGACCATGGCCCGAGAGTCCATAACATAAGAAGATCAAATTAGGATTAATGTGCATAATAAGTGGAGAACCTAAGAATGTAGGACTCAAAACTAATTAGAATACTTGGGAAGTATGTAAGAAGTGGTAGATAGTTAGGGATAAATTCATAAAAATGAAAAATAATTATTCAAGCATGAATCTAATACCGACCCATAGGAAGATAGGTGCGTGGAGATGAGGATCCAACACCAAAGAGAGAATATAGTGGCACAAAGTACTAGGTCCTTAGGAAATCTATGTAATTTTATGACATGACTCAAGTGTGTTGATGATTGTTGATGAGTCACTATGAGTGTAATTATGGTTGTAACTACTTGGTCGAGGAAAACCAAGTATAAATATTTTAGATAGAACTTTGTAAGGTTTTTATTGTTTATATAGTTGAGTTTATTATTATTATTATATTCAATTGGATAGTGTCGATATAATTATATGAGTGAGTTGCATTATACACTAGAATTATGTAATCTTTAAAACACTTATCAATATGATGAATGGAACTTGTGCTACCTTAATATTGTTATTCTGAGGAATACAGAGATAATATTAGTTATCTTGTATGTTATTGTTCATTTAGCCAATTTTAGGTTCATAATTACCATTTATGCTTTATTTTTTCTTTTTGATCATTAAGTAATAACTATGTTAAGATGGATTATGGAATGAGCATAGTAATGTGTATGTGTTCGAGTGCCACTATCTGCTAGTATACCCTCACATTATAAAATAAATAAAAATTGGTCCCTCACTACATGCTTTAGGTGAGCACATGATAACTCATTCTTGTGTGAAATGCTAATGCATTAGCACATTTGTAATTAGCATTGGGTTATTTTAGTTAATTCCATCTTCAAGGCTGAAGTCTAACCCAATGAGATAGTGCACTGGCCCTTTCATGCAAGATTTAGGTATTGCATGCTCACCCAAAGTGCATGGCAAAGGACTGATTCTTATAGGTTTTGTTACACAATTTGAATAACTTGTTTATATTATTCTCTTTATATCAATTAAATGAGGATTATATAAAATCATAAACACACTACTTTGATCCTTTGAGTTCTAGTTTCAATTAATATCATCATGTAGATTATAGTCATATTCTATAAGTATTAGGTGCCTAAAAAAGAAAAGAAGATAAGGTATCTCTCACATAAAAGTCTAAACACTTAATTCGTACCATCACTCATAGTAACACAAATTGATACAACATGTTATGTCATATATTAAGCTTAAAGTAAATATTTGTCACAATATCATTCAAAAATTCACCCATAATGATTTACAATAGGGTTATTTATACTTGTTTTTCCTTACCAAGTGTTTACAATCATTAATGGCAAGAAGACTTGGCCAATAAAATATCAATAGACTGAGAGTCATGACACTTAACAATCAATTCCTTCTAAATATCTGGGACTCTGTGTGCCCTATATCCTCATTCTATGTTATATATTTGATACCATATGTTCCTCTCTTTACGGGTTGGTGTAAAAATTCCTATCAATAAGGTTAGAGAGACCCATTTGAACAATTATTCCAACTACTCTTACTTGCCATGCACTCCCCTAGTCTTATGAT
Source organism: Torreya grandis (assembly GCA_037957365.1). Lineage (NCBI taxonomy): Eukaryota > Viridiplantae > Streptophyta > Pinopsida > Cupressales > Taxaceae > Torreya > Torreya grandis. The sequence goes on from JARHVA010001577.1 coordinate 2,085,261, forward strand.
TTTTTTTTGAGTCCTATGTCCTTGGGTTTCTCATGACTTATTCTCTTTTGACTGGGTCCTCTCATTTTGGTTCCTTCATGCCATTATCCTCTTACACCCTGTAGGTTTTGTTCCATGGTGCCTTTATGCCTATCAAATATGTACCATGGTCCCTCCATGCCATGGTCCTCCCATGCCATGATCCTCTCATACCATGGTCCTTCTGTGTCATACCATTTTTGCACCAAAATAGGAAAACACTTATTTGAAATTATAGGTCCAACATCACCCCACACTATGCTCTTAGTCCATCCTAAAATAAGCCATGCAAGCATCCTCTAAAACTTTAAGCCATGACTACTTGAGTTCTTACTTTAGATTTTACCAATGGGACAATGCCTAAAAAACCTTCATAGTTATTATTTTTATGGCCTTATTCAATTCTTTTATCTCATCAAGTTTCCTATGGGTCTTGTTGACCTTCTTGACCTATTCATCTAGGTATGTGGTGGCATCCTTCTAAACATCTTCAAGTGTCAAGACCTATTTGTCAACCTGTCTTTAGAGGGCTAAAAAATTTGCATTTAATTATTGAAAATGTTTCTTGATGGTGTCCTCCATTGTATCTATATCTTTGAATTCTTTTTTATACTCAGTGCAGTCTTTTATTAAGAGCACAACATTAACCAGTTTTTGCCTTTGGCCTTCTTCAGCTTTGAGTTGAGCCTCTAAGACTTTATTAGGGCATGATAACTACACAAAAATTCCATAAAAATGGGGATAACCTCCCCAACTATTTTTATAGTGTTTTTGTAGTTATCAATGGCCATGGTGAACTATTTAGCCAACTCTAACCCCTCATCTCATAGTGCAGATTACTCTTTACATAATTTGAGTAGTAGTTCCACCAGGGTCTCCAACTTTCTTATGGCCTTCCCGTCAAGGGATACATTGTATGATAGCATTGTGTATTCATTCAAAATTATTTTACATAGGTTTAAGACCATTAATTTCTCCTCTATGGCCTCTTGGAGTTATTGTTTTAATGTTTATTTGCATGTTTTTTATTATACATGCCTATAATTTTAGTATGTTTCCTTTCAATTGTGCATGCATTAAAAAATGACTAAATATTCTAGCATGTAATTTCCATTCCTACTTCAAAAATGTAATGATTTATATAAGAGGAGAGATATTTTGTGGATATACCCATAGTGGTTTTGGTAGCACTGGAGCATCTAATCCCAAGGAAAGGTTATCCTATGGGAGTTCAAACTCACACTCCTCATTATACATATCAAGTATGAAGGACACTTGATTCACTATTTCTAGAGTTTCCTCATTTGGGATGAAGTATATTCAAAGATAGAGCATGTTTTCTTGAACTTCAAACTGATAAAATTCATGCATATTGCTTGTTTAACCTTCATCATGCTCTTCTAAGGTCTTGGTCAGTCCCTTCCCCTTATTAGGGTCACATTCAAACTCAGTCTCCTCATGGCCACCAATGGTCACTTTCTTCTTCACCGTACCCTTCTTTATTATATTATGTTTCAACATCAAATAGTGAATCATCAAAGGTGGTTTTATCCTCCCACACCAGGGAGGGAGTTTACTCAAAATCAGAATCTAAGCTATAGACCTGCATCTTCAAGACTTCTTATTGGGGTAATTGCCTTTGGGGTTGTTGTTTGGAAGCTCTTGAATTAGTATCACTTGGGGGAGATGGTGGTGGAAGTGGAGAAGGTGGAGATGGTGGAGGTGGAGGTGGAAAAGGTGGAGGAGAAAGAGGAAGAGTAGGTTGAGGAGATGAAGGGTGGGGAACATAAGAGTACAAAGTCATAGAGCGTGAAGGGGATGGAGAAGTGCGAGGAGGAGATGGGGCTGAATGTGTAGATGGTGAAGGGTGAGGTGGAAGTATTGTAAAGGGATGGGATTGCATGGGTTAGGAAGACCATGCCTCTATAGTCTTTTGTCATTTTTTGGGGGCTTGATGCCCACTTGTGTTGGCACCCACATCCAGTCGCTTCTTCTTCAGAGGTGGCACTGAAGGAAGTTTCTCCTTAGGGTTGTGGGTTATTCTAGGGCTATAGTATGTATAATAATTTATGAATTTTCTCCCTAACTAATGTTTGATTGACTTGTATGTCAGTTAGGTCTATCTCCATATTATCCACGTAGGCCTTCTTACTTGGATAAACATATAACTTATGGAGAGTGTGAATCTCCTAATCTATCATTCCAACTTATAGGATGATAGGTTTTGCATCATATATCTAATTGATGGAGTCTATGAATTACGATGCCAAAAAGGTGTATAGTAATTAAAGTCATGCTAAGAGCTCTCCAAATGGGTTTATTCAGATACGCATGAGGGCGAAGTGTTGTTTTACATCAAACTATGCTCACTCCATAGCCAAAGGGGGTAAGTCCTTGGGAATGCACTACTCATACTTGAGTTCTACCTTCATCTCATCAAAACAGTACCTCATCTTCATCTTGTATGAGGGGTTGATGTGTCCAGGGAAAGTGAACACCTTATAACATTCAATGGGTGACTTGTGTGTGGGAGGGTATACCCACTTTAGCACTCTAGAGCTATAGTTTGACACCCTAATTTTGTCAAAGAAAATTAAAAGGAGGATAATCCTCCATGAAAACATGTAATTTATCTCCTAATGGCCCCTCTTCACATATCCAACAATATTTTTGGTGAATTACATGGCCCATTTATAATTTGGCCCTTATGAGACTTGATGAGCAATGTAGAGGCCTGCCATGTCCATATCTTTCTAATGATCTATCCCTCTAATCTTGGGTGAGATGATCCATAATGAAACTTAGAGGATGAGATATTTTAGGTTCTTAATGTGTATGGTATGTCCTTGCTTTTGATACATCAACATTTTGGTGGTCTTCTATATCTCCTTAGTGTCAACCCAGTCATCAATTAAGCTCAATCCCAAATACTATAGTCCCATGACCCTATTGATTCTTTTAGGAGTTATCTTCATGCTATGCCCAAAAAAGTAGATATAGTCCTCATAGATGCACGAAAGGAGGAATTGAAATGCCTCCATGGGATTACTAAAATAGGCTAAGTTAAATAGTTAGAACAATCCTGTAACATCCAGTTGGTTAAGATCATGAGATCATACACCACTTGGTTCTTAGTGTTAGTGGTTTTAACCTAATAGTCATTCTAAAGATCAACCTTATTCCTAGGTTGGTAGAAATTATAATCAAAGAAGGTGAAAGTAGAGACCTTAGAGACCTAATTATTTATGTAAAACACTACTTCAAGGTATTGGATTTCGTCAATTAATAGAGATGATTATGGGGATGCTTGAACTTTATGTATCAAAGAAAACTATGCTTGCTTTACTTTCCATACAATACTTTCCTTTCTTTCTTATACATGTTGTTACTCTTCTTCTCCCATACTCTATACTTGTTCTTCTAGGCACTACATTTATTCTTCTAGGGCCTTTTCCCTAATTGGAACCCAGTCTCATATGTTCACCTCTTCTTCTTCTGGTATTATCAGCAAGGTTTCAAGTCTTTTGGCCTTTTACTTAGGCCATATTACCCTTCGAGGAGCCTAAAGGTTAACATGTGTTCATCTAAAATTTCCAAAAGAATAAGTGGTTGTAGATTGTCACTTCAATTTTTTGAGCTTAAGCACCCTTTAATGGCAGACCTACAACCTAAAACTTTTGAAACTAAAGCTTTTCCCAATAAACCAGACTTGGAATCTCTCTTCTCAACTTGGTAAAGACCTACATGGTTTGCTAAGGATATGAAAACTCTTTTCTTTTCTTAGATTTTATTGACTTAGCTCTGGTAGTCACTTGATCTTCACTTTTATTAATTTGAAAATAAACACAAAGTAAACTATGAAATGGGTTTAACTTGCCTACTTATAGGCTCCAAGAAGGGTTTACCCTCATTAATGCCTTTTTATCACCCATAAATTCATGGCATTTAATGTAGATATTTAACAATCGCTACATTTGGATACTTGTTTTTTGCAATTAATACATTAATAGTATTGTCTCATCACATCATTGACACATTTTTTTTCCATAACTCTTATTTCTGCATTAATGGCACATCCTATGTCACACCTTTCTTTGAAGTGGATGACAACTATGTCCTATGATTTTTGTAAGGTGGAAGACAACTATCTATTTTAAAATTTTAACTTATGGTGGGAACCTTACCCCTTCATGCCTTAAATGCCTCATGTGCCTTAAGTACCTTGTGCACCCTTAATAACTTGCATGCCCATGTAACACATGTACCTAAGTAATTTGTGCACTTTTCATATTTGCCTTTTTAAACATGAATTCTTTCCCCACACTAAAACGTGTTGTGGTCTTCCATGAAAAGAACAAAAAAATTATTGGGGGGCATAGTCGGTTGGTCAGGTATTTCCGTTGCGGCTCTGCCAGTCAAGTGTTCGAGTCCCCCTGGGCCCCGTGGCATCGGTATTAGTCATGTCTAGCCAGCGGCGCCAATCACGTTAAAAAGTTTACTCGGCTTTAATAAAGTGAAAAAAAAGGAACAAAAAATTTGAAAAAAAAATTACAAAAATGAAAATTTTCACACAATAAAGGTAGTGATTTTATTGAAATTAGTAAATCCTAAACTAATGGCATAATCATTATTGATTACAAAAACTTTAGCTATTTCAAGGTGAAATAAAAACTAATTTGGCTTCTATTATAGTTCCTAAGAAGGAACTGACCATTTATCCTTTGTAACTGACATGCTTCAATAGGTCTAATGTTATGTATTATAAAATGGCCATCCTAGTGTATACAGAGCTATCTTGGGTGGCATGCAAACTTAGAGTCATACAATAAGAACTTCATTCCTAGAAAAAAAAAATTGTTCTTTATATGGTGATCATGCCATACCTTTTACTTGCATTTTTATACATCCTATCTCTAATAAGTGAGGAATCAAGCCTCGTCAAGTTGCAATAAAGTGTCTAGAAATGATTTTAAAGATGATTCTTCATCTAATTATCATACACATGTGATATGAAAATATGGTACCAAGAACACTACTGGTAGGACTACTTCCTTTCCATACACCGATTTGAATGGCATGTTTTTATTTAGGCACTTATAGGTTGCCTAATAAGCCCATAAAAATGAATACACCCTATCATCCCAATCTATCTGACCAATGATATAGATCTTTATCAAAGTGGTATCTAGGATTTTGTTAAAAGATTCGATAGTTCTATTGGCTTGTAGGTGATATGGGGTTATTTTGTGGTGTCCAATCATGAACTCAACTAGTAAGATGTGAATTATTTCATTCAGAAAGTGGGTTTCATGATCACTAGTGAAACTTAGGGTGAATCTAAATTGAGTTATGACATTCTCCTAGATGAATCTCACAATAGTAGTGACATTAAAATCCTTGATCAATGTGGTTTCAACCCAATGCATAAGATACTCAGTTACTACAATGATATACTGAGAACCTATTCATCATCTTATTGGAGTGATGGGACCCATAAAATCAATAGCCCACTTTTTAAAGGGTTTTTGAGAAGGGATGGGTCATAAATGTATAACATCTCTTTATTTAGGTTTTCCCACACATTGACATATATCACATTACCTAATATATGCTTTAACATCTTAGAATAAAGTTGGCCACCATAACTCAGCTAGTAGAACCTTTCGTGTGGTAGCCTCTCCAGTATAGTGTCCACTAGAAATACATTTATGAACTTCATAAAATACCTAAATGTGATCTTGTTAAATTACACAACATCAAAGAACTTTATCATGGGCTATTTTGTAAAGATTACTTGTTATAAGCTAAAAAGGTGTGGCACAAACCACAAGTTGCTTCTTGGATTGTGAGGTGAGATAGTTAGGTGCAGAACTAGTGGTCAAGAATGTTATAATGTCTTCTAATTATTTAGTTACCCATGTAATATGGAAAAGTTATAAATCAAGAAGATCATCCTCTATGGTGTATGGTGGTTCTCTGTTCTCAATTTTCTATAGGTGGTCAGGTCCACAATTGGCTTTTCCAGGTTTCACCATCACCAAAAATTAGAATTCTTAGAACAAAATAATCTAGTGATATATCCATCCATGTAGTATGATTTTATTGATAAGGTACTTCAAATCCTCATGATCTATATAAAAAATAAAAGGAGTGGTTAATAGGTATTTTCTAAACTTATGTAAAGATTAGACCATTAATTGTGCCTCATGCTCCATAGTGGTATAGTTTCTTTCAGCTTGGTGTGAGCTTCCTACTAGTAAAGTATATTGGGTGATCCAAGTGACCTTCACTTGGATATGTAAGGATTACACCAATGGCCATTCCAGATGCATCAACATGGACATGAAATGGCCTTGTCTAATTAGGGAATCAGAGAATAAGAGAAGTGGCTAGGTTTTCCTTGAGTGTTTCAAAGGCTTCCTTACAAGAATAAATACATATGAAATGCTCATTCTGCTTTATAAGTTCTTCTAGGGGTGTGGTAATATTTTCATAGCCATGAATTAACTTTTTATAATAACCCATGTGGCCCAAAAAGGCATGGACCTCATGCTCAGTCTTGGGCACTAATAGACGGAGATTAACAAATACCTTCATCGGGTCTACCATGAGTCCTTCCTTATAAATAACATGCCCTAGGAGCACACCAAAAGGTATCACAAATAGGTACTTCTTCAAGTTTAATGAGATTTGTAAAACCCAATAATGCTCAAGAATAAAACTTAGATTAGACAAATGATCCTTCACTAAACCATATACTGTCCAATCATCCAAATAAACTTGAAGTAACATGTGGATGAAGTCCTTAAAGGCTTCAACTACTATTCATGAGAACATTGTTGGATAATTTTTCAACCCAAAGGGCATAATAATATATGCAAATGATCCCCATTCGGTGGTGAATGTTTCCTTGGGTTGGTCTTCTTCAGCTATACAGACCAGATAGTAAATTTATAATCCATTTGTGAAGGAGTACACTTCACAACTAGTAACACCTAGGATTTCCTCCATGAATGGTGTTGGAAAGGGATCTGTTACATAGAATGCATTGAGCACTTAGTAGTCCACATAGATATGGATGCATCCATACTTTTTTATACTAATCACCATGGGATTGACCCACTCATATTCATCCATGGGATTAATTACTTTGGTGCATATCATACTTCCAATATCCTCTTTAACACACTCCTAGAGATTAGGATTCATCTTATATGGGCATTTTTCACTGATTGAGCACCATCAACTAGCTTGATATGCATCTTCCCCAAGGATGGGTGGACTCCCTTCATTTCATTATATTTATTTGGGAAGACATATTGATATTATTTTATAAATTCAAAGATTTTTGAAATATCTATTCATTCCAATAGTTTCCTACTATCACCATTTTTGGTTCTTATTCTGATCTAATGTTGTACTGAATAGTCTAAATAGGCCCATGGTAGGGGTTGTCCATATTTGCACTAGTGTCCTAAATAGTTCATGTACAAAAATTCATAAGAACATATAAATGGTTGGATAAAATGTTAGGTGAAGTAGATCCTTCACCTTCATCTACTTGGAAGACAAATTTTTTATTTTCCCAGGTAAATCTCTTCACATCGGTCCTAATTAGGGACTAGTGTAGGCACAGGAAATAGGTGTGTCAAAGGCTCATTGAATAAATATAAAATTTCCTCTAGGTCCTAATGGAGAATATTTATATGTTCTTCCATGAGACATGGCTCACCTACTACTTCTTCCTACATGGCTTGGAGGGTGAGGTGAAAATCCATTCTTGGTGAAGAATAAGATAACACTAAGTTCATATTCTCCTTTAGTAGATGCCACAACCTGTTACCCATGTGTCACTCTTTATGAATGTACTATGCTCATTCCCAAGTGTGTAGAGTTCCATAAAATGCATGTACCCATAAATATTTTAGTAGGTATGACTCATCATTTCACCATATTATTTCACAACCTATGATGTGGGGCTCAGGGAATTATATTCCATTGTATTTTACTTCTCCCCTTTGTTATCATGATGAAATAGATGGTGTATTGTTGAGCATACTTGATCCCACTAGAGGATTCATTCATAATGGGTTTACCACAATTGTGTAGTGTACCATCAAAGAGATGATTCAAAGATAAAAGATGATATTTATCAATGTGTTAAAACTCTTCAAGTTGTTAAATGAAGTCTCATACTTCCATCTATCAGTGGAACCTTGGAGCCTCATCAAGTCTTTCAAGTGGTGTCTCTATGATAGGTCCTTGTATGACTTGTATAGTGATAAGGTGAACAAACATGTGTCATTTATTAATCTAGCATAACACAATCTCTTAGTTGTTGATGGTACTACATACTCTACTAGTGAGGTCATAGTCACCATGAGCCCAATAATTACATGCATTACTTGTAGTGTTAGAGATGGATTGAGTATCTGACCATCAAAGAATACCATATAGAGTGGGACATATTTTCTCATCATTATTTTTAGTAACATTATAGATATGGTTTATATCTTCCTCAAAATGGATAGGATCTATGTAAGGGGGACCTTATGCTTGATCTAGTGGTATTACAACATGCTGATCAATGTTTTAAAAACTAATGTAGCACTTCTTGAAGCTCAAGTCTGTATTATTCTCATAAAACCAAGGTCTTCCCAATAGAGATGGGTAATTATCATCTTTAGCCAGATATAGAACCTCAAAATCCACTTTGAATGATACTATGAGTATGTCAACCATTACATTCTTGAGGACCCCAATAGGTAGCATGTGAGTCTTATATACCATAAATAAGACATGAGGTGAAGGTTGTAATGCTAAACTGGACATATTACATCAAGCATCCTTGGTGAGGACATTAACTTCTACATCGGTATCTACTAGTATATCTTGGATTAACCATCCATCAATGGCAACATTAACCAATATTTATTTATCTTCTAAGGGAGTAGAGAAACTAGGGGTGTCCTACCTTTAGCATGATTTAAACAATGATCTTCACTTTGCCTAGTGATGTTAGGGTGAACCTCATTTGGTATTCAAGATTGAATTTTAAGCTAAAAACTGATCTATGGGACAATATCCTCATCCATCATATGCTTACATAGTTCCTAAAAGTCATCCCATGCCACATGCCAAGGTTCAACTTCTTTTTGCATAGTAGCACGTAACATTACATCTTTATCTTTGAGGAACTAATTCTCTCCATGAATTTCTCATATGAGTTCCATCATATCTTGGAGCACATCCTTGTAATATTAAACATTAGGATAAATTCTGTAGCATGGTTCTTCCCATTGTACTTTCTCAATGGGATTAGCTATTGATTGGGTTTATCCCCCATTGTGAGTGGTAATGTTTACTTATTAAACTATAGGGATGGTTTGGCATGTGCACCATTGTGTTTTATCAATTTGAATCATACCAAAGCCATTTTAATTTTGATCCTTAATGATATCTACATATAAGTTAGGACACTCTTCTAGTCGGTGGTCATTTTTATAGAAAGTGCACGTTAGATAATTTGGGAAATCCTTTTGATAGTGGTCTAAAGACCCACATTTATAAGAGGTCCTAGGTATTAAATGACCACCTCCTCATCCTCACCCTCTTCCTCATCCATAGTAGCCACCATTGTCTTGAGTATTTACTACTGAGGTTTGGTTTATGTTGCATTCTTGAGTTTCATAGATGTCACTAATCAAACAAAAATTGTTAGTGTCATGAGTGTAGGCATCACAAATCTTACAATAGTTAGACACCTTAGTGTGTGTAGATCACTACAAAAGAAGACAAGAATAGACATCATGTTTCTCATGCTAAATTTCACATGTTTCTTTAAGTTCTACATGGATCTTCTTGCATAGATAATTTATCCATGTATGCCCTTTATATTCATAGTCAATACACCAAACACCACTACGTGTTTCATGTGCATTACTGGTCATCAAATTCTTAAGTTGTGATGCTATGAATTCTATTTATGATTCCATTAAGGGACTGATCCTAGTGTCAATTATTCCAACCACCTTAACACAAAGAACAACTTCCAAAGCCTCACATGGGCTAGTGAACATTCATTAAGATAATTGTCATCAAAAGGGTAGTAACAATCTACCCACAAACCATTGTGCATGCTAAGTAGTGTTAATTTAAAATGACAATTTAGATATCAATGTTTTGAACCTTGCATCATATTTACACACACTTTTGGTAAGTCCTTGCTTTATGTCCTTCAGTGCTTCTATGCTCTGTTACTCAAATTCAAGAATGTTAAATTCCTACAAGAAGGCTATTTTGAGATGATCAAAGTCACCCATCACTTGCTAAGGGTAAAACTTTTGGTACCACTTATGCATGCACTCCAAAAGCATAATTTTGAACTATGTGGCTTTAAATTTAGAAGAGATGATGCCTCATGCCCTTTAAATTAGTTCACATTTATGGACATGATCTACTACATTCTCCACTCCTCAGTATTTAGGTAACTATAGTGTCATCTCATAGTAAACCATCATCGATGGAGGCACTTAAATAGGTGGTTATTTGGAATATCCAACCCCTATCCCTTGAGGAAGAATTCCACTTCCTCTTGTACCTCCTCTTAATCCTTTTCCAATGCCTCTAGTAGTAGTGATCATGGTATGGGGCACAGTAGCTAGTTGGTTAACCAAGTTGGGGCTTGTATTATATCCCTAAAGGCCAAGTCCACTAGGTATACCAAATTATGTCATAGAATTACCTTTAAGAGGGAGAGATAGTGTTAAGTGTAAATGAACATCAAAAGGCTCAATTTTAGTATCCCTTATCGATTCAATTTATGATTTTAAACTGTTTTTATCCCAATTTCATAAGTGTACTTTATCTGACTCAAAAGTTTGAGGATACACTATGATGGGGGAGACCATTTGGTTCAAAATTGGTTCTTAGATTTCTACCATCTAGATTATTTCTCCTTCATAGGATATAAGTGGCATAGAACATAAATCGAAAGTGATGGGGTCCTTATGTGTTTCCACTTCTTTGCAACTCCTAACATCACTCCTTGAATTTTCTCAGTATCTTCTTGCACCACTAACTCCTATATTCCTTTATCAAGATTCATCATACTTCTATTTCTTTAATGTAAGCTAGTTGGCTACCATTTAAACCCACAATATTCTACCAACTCCTATTCTCCCTTCCTAAATGTGTAGCTCATGCACAAGAGGATTTAGCTCTCCATTGGTATAGTTTCAAGTCCAAGATCAAAAAATAACTTCTTAATTTCAAAATCAAAAAGATTAATGTATCAACCATGTGGTTCTCAAAGGAACTAGAACTTGGCTTCTTCAGGGCATGAATAATAAGTTAAAATGTACTCTAAAAAGTAGTAGTTTAGAACTCATTTTCACCAAAAGTTGACTGCTCACATCCATAGGGCTCTAAGTCATGCTAAATCCCTTTACCATTCTAGCATCTAAGACTACCTCCTTCCAATATTCCTTGATTGTCCTTGAGAATATTTTATCAACCAAACATGTAAATGAATTGGTACCTCCAAAAATAAGGTTTCATACAATACGTTGTAGAGATTCTGCTCCACCCACTACCATGTAAAGATTCTTATCTCAAGATAAAGAACTTCAAAAGCATCATCAACATTGGTAACCCATTCTTGTATATTCTCCAACGTAATACGCTCAAATAATTTTCCATGACTATGTCTCAAGTGCTTTGGGTCCCAGTAATGGAACCAAAATGTTGGGCTATTTTAGTGAATTCTAGCTCTGATGCTAAAGTCTATCCTAATGAGATAGTGTGTTAGCCCTTTCATGAAAGATTGTGCTTACCCAAAGCAAGCAACAAAGGACTAGTTCTCATAGATTTTGTCACACATTTTAGATAACTTGTTCATATTCTTCTCTTTATATCAATTAAATGAGGATTATATAAAATCATAAACATACTACTTCGATCCTATGAGTTCTAGGTTTGATTAATATCATCACATCGATTATAGTCATCTTCTATAAGTACTAAGTGCCTAGAAAAGAAAAGAAGATAACCTAATCAACTCCATTCTTTAATAAATAAATGAATTAGGTCTAGGACTAAGTCAGCTGAGGTTGACCTAATTTTGTAATGTTCTTATATTTTAAGAATGGGGTCAACCTAGGCTAATTTTGTTTAGTAAATGATAAAAAAAAGTTTTGGCTCAGGTAAGGGCTATTTGAGGTGGTATATTACTTGGAGGAGTATGCAAGGGATGTGTAAAATCTTAAGGAAATGTATAAAAGAGGTTTAAGTTGGATTCAAGTGGTGTTATATGGAACAATAATCTTGGGAATCACCAAGGGTATACCCACCTCTTTCTTGATACACCCTTTAAGGAGTGAACTCAAAGAGATTGAGACTCGATGGATTCCTATAAGAGAGAAAGCATCAATAATTGATCAAGTTTAAAAATATTATGTGTATACAAAATCCATGCCTTTTAGTAGTTCTAGAGAATTTGGGGAATAAGTAATCTACCACTAATTTGATGCCTTCAAATAATAATACTACTCTTTTAAATCTTAAGGTAAATAATAATACACTCTCTCTCAAAGGGAATGATTAGCTACATAATAAAGAGCCATAGAATAAAGGGGGATAAAATATAGTTGAAGATATGAATGAAATCAAAGAAAATATCAATATTCACAAGTTAGCTTAGATTACTAAAAAAATATAATTATTTCTCAAGGCCTTGACTGGAGACCATCCATGGATAAATCAAAGGTTACTCATACCAACATAATTGTTTATAAGGACAAATTAGAGGTACCACCTATTCTGTTAACCATTAGAATGTTTGGTAAGAATGCACATAACTATTTGGTTGAATCAAGTGCCTCATCTAATGTGATTCCTATACTTGTACATAAGAAACTGGGTTTGACCCCAAATACATCCAAAATAATAGTCCTAAAACTAGATAAATCATTTGTGCCATTTATTGGGGATTTGCAAAATGTACACATTTAGCTTGATTCAGAGCCACATGTAAAATAATACATAGACATTTTAGTCATTGAATTTACTAAATCCTATGGATTTATATTGAGTCATGATTGGTTTAAGATGTTGAATGGATATGGAAACATACTTATCACACATGTGGTTTCCTTGGAAAGGAGCAGCCAATTAGATCTAAGGAGACTGAGAACTAAATATGAAGTACCTAATCATCAAATATAATGCCAATAATGAGAAGTTTGAATTTACATCTTCACATGAAAGTTTTTACATTTTCACTAAAAAACATGAACCTCATGAATAATAATATAAAGGTCCTTCACAACTATGGACTCTATACTTTGATGGTGCCAAATCAACGTAAGGTTCTGGCATTGGCATAGATTTGATTGACCCAGATGGAAAACAATAACTGGTTGCATATAGGTTCTAATTTTTTTTCACCAATAACTAAGATGAGTATGAATCTATAATCCTAGGTTTACAATTCACACTAAAACACAATGTGAAGTAGTTGTAGATATTTAGTGATTAAGACTAGTTGTCAACCAAATTAGAAAGAAATATCAATTTAAACTTTCTCACTTAAATAAGCATAAACATAGATCCTAGGATCTAATTAAATCCTTAAAATATTTCAACATCAAATTTTTTCCAAGAAAATAAAACCAGATAAAATAATCACTAGCATCTTTAACAACCAACTTAGCACCACTCTAAGAGTCTAAAATGTAGAAGTTTTTTTGTATAATTGGTTCCTTCTTTTTCTATCCTAGACAACATGGATAACTTCCAAGTATTTGATGATGATCAATAGATCATATAATTTATAAATGGTTATACAACCTTTAACTCTCAAATAATTTATGAAAAGTATTTTAAACTTATGAACATAAAATTACTGCGAGAATATGACATCTCATAGCTAAGATAAAATTATATACATATGGGAATGATAGCATTAGAACAAGATTTTGACATGGATCCACAAGCTCAAAAGTATAAACATTTTAAAGTAATTAAATTATGCTTTGTTAAAGATAAACTAGGGACTAACCAAAACCCTCAGTATGTCAACATTGACTTGAATTGCATGAAAACTGAGAAACAAAAATTTTAAGGGTCTACTAACATAATACAAAGATGTGATAGTTTGGACATATTAAGATCTAAAAATTATTGATCCCAGGGTCATCATGTAGATTATCCTATTTAATCCAAAACATAATCCATTCAATAAGTGACAGAGGCTAGTAAATCTAATTTTAGAGCCCCTCATTTAGAAAAAAGTATAAAATCCATTGGATGTTAAGATTATCTTTCCAATAAGACATTCCACTTGGATTACTAACTTTGCGTTAGTTAGGAATAAGAATGGAGAAATTAGGTTATGTTTCAAATTCAATAATTTTAATCAAGCATCAAAAAAAGATAACTATCCTTTTCCCTCCTTAGATGAGGTAATCCAAATGGTTAGTGGATTTGAGATGATGTCCTTCTTAGATGTATTCTCAGGGTATAATCAAGTGTTGGTCAAAGTAGAAGATAAAATGAAGACTGATTTCACTAACACATGGGGAATTTTTGCTTATAAAAGGATACATTTTGGCTTGATTAATACAGGATCAACCTTCCAGTGGGCCATGGAATTCACTTTTCAAGGACTTATTGGTAAGTGTATCATCATCTACATAGATGACCTCATAATTTTTTCAAAGATTATAGCCAATTATGTAGATCATTTACAGAAGGTATTTGACAAATGTAGAAGATATGGAGTATCACTCAATCTAAAGAAGAACATATTTGGAGTTATTGAATGAAAAAATATTATGTCATGTCATTACCAAATATGAGATTTCCATTGACCCAAAATAAATCTAGACCATTTCTAAGTTAATGCCTCTTAAAAATAAGAAAGGATTTAAGTCTTTGTATATCAAGATACAATTCATGAGGAAATTCATTTCTAGATCTGTAGAGAATGTCAAGCCACCGAATGTCATGTTTAAGTAATAATCTAAAATATAATGGATAGTTGAAGCCAACAAGGCATTTTAGGATATTAAAGCTACTATTTCTCAATCACCAGTTCTAATTAGCCTAGACTTTACTAAGGATTTGTTTCTATATTCATTTGCTTTAGAACACACTATATCAACAATACTCATAAAAAAGGTATAAAACAAAGAACATCCAATTTCCTTCATGAGTGATAATATAAAATATGTAGAGTTAAATTATTTAATGATATATAAGCATATGTATGCACTAATAAAAGATGTAAATAATTTCATCCACTAAATCCTCAAGAATAAGAAATATGTCACGATTGCAAACCTGATCGTCAAATTCACACTTGGATATAATGAATTAGGAGAGAGAAAAGGTAAGTGGATGTAAAAAATACACGATTTTGATCTTGAAATCAAACCAATTATGATGGTATGTAGCCAACAGATCATCTAGATTATGACTGAGACAGACCCACACATTTACATTGATCAATGTAATGAGTCTTAGGTAAATGGTGGTCATTGGTACACTTATATCATCCACTACCTTCTCACAGGTACATGTCCCCTCATTTTGAAAAAAGAGCAAATGTGAGACCTTAGGCTCAAATAAGTTCATTGCATGATAAATAAAGGTTTCTTGTAAATAAATTTTTTTAAAGGCATCTACTTGAGGTGTGTCTCCAAAGAATAAGTTATAGACATCTTGAATTTTTACATTAGAGAATGCTTAGTGGATATCCCTTAGGAAATGCAATAGCTCATAAAATATTAAAACTAGGATACTATTGGCCTATAGTTTTAAAAGATTCCTATAATCATGTTAGGACATGCCATGAATTTTAGGTATTCAGGAAACATGAAGTGCATATTTTCATGCCTTTATAACTAGTCATTTAAATACATTTTTTTCTCAATGTCATATAGACTTTGTTGGAGTGATCAATCTAAACTCTTCAGTAGGACATAAATATGTCCTAACATCCATTAATTACTATACCAAATGGGCAAAAATTATGGATGAAAAGAACTAAAGAGTGATGATGTGATTAAAATTATATAAAATAAGATAATAAACAAGTTTGGCACTCCAATTTCATTGGTTTGTGATAATGTTCCATCCTTCCAATCTATAATTTATTGAGTGGGCCCACAAAAATCAAATTACCATCAAGTTTTCATCAAATTATTATTATCTCCAAGTGAATGGATCATCTGAGTCCACTAACAAGAATCTTATGGATGCCGTCAAGAAATTAGGACAAGACAAACCTAGAGAATGGCATCTATTCCTTTAAGTATGTACTATGGGGAGACAAAACAAGACATAAGTAAACCATCAAGGCTTCACCTTTCCTGCTAGTGTATGGGAAAAAACAAATTTTTATCACTCTTAAACTACCAACATACCATTTCATGTAAGATTACATGGGAGAATATTAAAGAATCCAGTCTAGACTACTCAACATAGTTTATATGAAAGATGCACGATTGAATCACTATATAGATTCATCAAGCACCAAGACATTGTCAAAATGTGGTTTGCAAAAAGGTCTAAAATAAAGGCTTTCATTATTTCAAAATTAGTTATTTAATGGGATAAGACACATGCTAATAAATGGAAAAAAGGTAAGTTCACTCTTTTTTGGATAAGGCGATACCAAATATCTAAAATCTTGGGTAATAATGTATTTCATCTAAAAGACCTCCAAGTTAATGACTTCACTTTTCTAGTCAATGGATAGTTTTTGAAACATTATTTTACAACTTCTCTTACTAGAGATCCTTATGAATGATTGTGAGTTCACATGTAGAAGTAATAGTATATTATGATGGTTGCTTTATAGAATAGATTTCATTCTTTCTATCATTTAATTCCTTAGATAGTTGTCCTATTTTTAGAATTTTTATCTCATAGTTAGTTGTTATGATTTATATATTAGTTTTCTTAAAACTTTTGAATAGTTCAATCAATTTCTTATTCTAGAATCATGAAAGACCTACCAAAAAGAAGGGGATAATTGAAGAAGTACACAACTGACATCCACCAGGATTTTTTATTGTAGTACTTGAGGTTCTCTAATTAAGGTATGTGTTATGACTAAAATTAGGTTTTATCTAGATTGAATAAATCCATTGGGTCTTTATAATTTTCTCATATATACTCATGTAAATTTTATAAATATTTTTATTTTCCAAAACTCAAGCACTATTACATGTTAAAACTTGGATGAGAAATAATAAACATTGATATGGATACATTCTGATAGGGATGTATTGATGAAAAAATAATTTCCTTATACATACACATAGCCAATGGTGATTCCCAACCCTTATTTCAGTTGTGTTCTAAAAAATAAACAATCATACAAACTAATATAGGAAGGGTGATTAAAGTAATATCTACCTGGGCTATAGACACTTGGCTAGTAGTATAATAATGCTTAGAACATAATTAGAGGTATCTCTATCGTGGTTCTATATTTTTGGTTGGAAACAATGTAATGCCTAAACTTCCTTTATTTTTGTTATAAAATCAGAAATCAAAATGAAACCTATGGTGTTTATCCAAATTTATATTAAAAATATCATAACAAGGGGTAAATGAATTCCACAAAATTAGACACAAATCTTAAGAATGAAAAGGGTTAGTATGTTGCATGAGGAAGATAGATCCTCTTTTAGCTGACTAGTCTACTTATAATTTTCTTGTCAAGACTAATGTTTTGTTGTGATATATGAAATGAAATACTAGGTTCTCAAATACTCTAGAATATTTCTCCATTGAGTTATCATTTATTGTGGCCTAACACACCCGATTTTTAGAATTCAAATAGGGACCTATTATTATTAAGTAATATTTATTCATGTCCCATATCGACCTTAGGAATACCTATATTGATATAATGCACATAAACCTAATGTTTTTTTCAAAGTCTAATTTTATTTTGAAGTTCCAAAATGAATAAAATAAAAGATTGGACATCATTCGTGAATTATCAACCACCCTTGATTATTTTCTATATTTTCAAATGTATGTTTAATATTGATGTTTGGTTTAATAAACTAATATGACTAATGAAAACATGTAAACATACTTAATGTTATGACCCTACCTTTTTAATACTTTTATGTGACTGCTTAAATGTTATTGTTATCACATGTATAGTTGACTGCTACATTTTTTTTTATCTAGCTAGACTATATTGTTAGATTTTGATATGATGATAATTTGACTTTATGTTGATGGACATATTATATATTAATTTTTTTAATTGATGATATATGGAATACTTGATGTAATTAATATTTTATTTTAGTTTTGTATCATATTATTATTATTATTAGTATCAATCAGGTATTGCTGATGTATATTTTATGGTTGTAGTTATTGATATGAGCTAAGTTGGATGATGGCATCAGTAATTAGGGTATTGAAGCATTCCATAAGAATTTGAATGTGTTATAATAGGTATCTGTGTGATTTTAGTTTGGTCTCTTGCCATTAGATAGTTTATTATCTTTGTTTGTGTAGTCATATTTTGTTTCATGCCTTTATCGCATCTTATCTTTTGTACATTATCATAATGTAGTTTGGATATTACATGTTATCATGATGTTGGTTGGTTTAGCTATTCTCTTTTAAGAATTATCACTTCTCTCTCTCTCTCTCTCTCTCTCTCTCTCTCTCTCTCTCTCTCTCTCTCTCTCTCTCTCTCTCTCTCTCTCTCTCTCTCTCTCTAAAAAAAAAAACTCGTCACCACCCTAGATTTTTTGGACTAACCCTTGCTAGGACTTAGACACCCTAAAGGGAATTACCTAGACCTCTCCCCATGACCCCCCCTTCTAAAAACTATTAACTTTATCACTTGGTGTTTTAATGGACTATGTGATGGCTCAACCCATATGATATTAAAAATTATATTTTAAATTTATTATTTTTATTGTTGTTTGGTTTTCAAACTTTCTACATGGGGTCATTTATGATAAATGCCTTTATGGTTTTGGCATGTTGGGTGCCTTGGGAGGTGGTCGATGACATTTGAGGGAGGTTTTTATCTCCTCACATTCAATTCCATATTCATTGGGGGTATGGGTGAGTTACATGGAAGGAAAAGTTAGATAGTGGTGGGTGGAAAAGATTAGGTAAGGGAGAAGAATTAGGATAAAATGGGAAAAATATAGAGTTTGTGTTTTTGGCTATATTTTTTTCTTTGGTCAGATAGACAACTGTGTTGGGAGGAAAATAAGGTTATTTGTAGACATGTATATAGAACCTACTTGAATTACTTAGGGTTTTCATCACCTCTGTCATTCATGTAAGCCAATCTTGTGAATGTTTATTTATGGTTTTTTCTTCAATATGTTTATAAAGAAAGAGGGATATTGGATGCTTCATATGCAGCCATGAAGTCATAAGACTTTAATATGGGTATCCAATGCCCAATAGGTTAAATTTATATTTTATTTTTACAAATAAACTTGAAAAAAAAATTGATTCTGCTATCTGGTTTATATATATATTTATTATAGATTGGTCTTGGTGAATGTTATTTTCCTTGAGGGTTATATGTAGGTTTTAAAGTGTTTTGTGTGTTCTTCCTTTGCATGATTATTTTATGACTATATATGTTATAGGTTTCTACATTTGTTTAAACTTGTTGTATGTTTATACACTTGGTCATTGAACCTTACGCTTTGAGGAAATATTGTGGTTTTTTGAACAATTAATGAATGCATTCATTTTGATGATATTATATTTAGATGCATTGTGGTTTTTACTAAAACCTTGTGCTTATTTTGATTATTTTACACTAGTGTGTTTTTACTTTATGGTCCGTCAACCTGTGCACTCTTTCAAATGGGTCATCGTACCCTATTATATGATCTACATACTTTGAGGGTTTTGATTTATGTCTTGGAGTTATAAATCGACTTGGATTATCTTCAATTTTTAAGGTAGATTTTTCTATTCTTAATGGGTTCTTTTGAATCAAATTATTGACTAGGTTTTTAAGATGAAATTGGTTATGCAAGTTTATTTTGAATAACATGATTATTTTTATAGATGTGTTGTGGCTTTGTTAAATAACTCCTATGTGTTTTATAAACTATCAAACTCCATTAGGATTGGATAAAATCCTTGTTAGAATTGTTATTTTACAACAAAGGTTTGAATTTTAAAATAGATCATTATGGAGGTATGTGGTTTCTTTAATTAAACATTTAAACCCAATTTTTAGATTCAGGGATCATATGATGTCGTGAGACCTCATGATGATCCCACGAATCCCTTATATTGATTCTTGACTTTTAAATCAATATTTAGTTATGAATGGTTGTTGGAATCATGTTTATCACTTGGGTAAATTATTAGTATGGTTGAAAGTCATGATGAATGTATTGACTGGTTATATGCGTGTTAACTATTTTTAAAATTATTAATTATATTGGACTACGACATTGGGATGAGTATAATTTTTTTTTGAGTTATAATTCAATTCTTATCTTTTTAATTGATTTTTTTATTCTTATATTATTATATAATCATTTTTTGATGAGGCTTAAATAGTTAAGTTGTAATTGTGTCCTTAAAGCATGAAATATGGATTGGTGGATAGGATGTTTAAGGTTGACCATATGCTTGGAGGTTTTCCAAGTTTGGTATTGCCAAACATTATGGACAAGGATTTGGTTTATAAATCCATAGCTTAACCTTCAAAAAAACTTGCAGTAGATTATCCCCACTTCCATTTTATAACAATGTTGTTATTTATTTATTTATGTCTCATCTTAGGATGGTGTTTTTGATAATCACTTACCTATTTTACATTATGTATTATGTTGATTTGTCTAATGGATTGGGAACCTCAACTTGCTTAGAATCCCTTTTTAACCCTGGTTCCCAAAACTATCATCTAGTTGATGGATGAGGTGGTAAAGGACATGAATGGTTGGGCTCATAGGGTTAGTTAGAAGGATTTGTCTGATATGGTTACATGTTACTCACACTCCTAGGTGATCTCAAAGATAAACGTGATATATTTGGTAACATTTTATTATATGTTGTTCATATACCTTATAGCTTAGTCATATTTTCATTTTCATGTAGTATGATTAGTGAGTGCAGTTATAAACTAAATTCATTACTATTATTAGATCATTTATACTTGGTAGTTATTGTATACTAACCTTGTCTTGAAAATGAATCATGTTGAAAAGAGGAAAGACTTATAATGTTGATATGTGGTAAGATGTTGAAGTTACACATATGTTTTATGAATTTAATCTCTTATATATACTCCAAATTTAACTTGGATGTTTAGATGATTATCATTACCATTTTATATCAGTACATTACATTTTTATCATTATTATGATAATAACATGTAGCTGATTTTATGTATGATTTAGTGCAGCATTAATTTCTTTATAAAGTTTTATAGAAAATTTATTTGATTTCTTGACATGAGTATTTCATGGTAAATCTGAGTAGAGATTTACTTATGTAAATATATTGCTTACCCTTGGTGTATTAAGCATACATAAGTATGCTAATTTAACTTGTTAACAAGTTAGAATCTTAACTTGAAGGGGCATCCATTGAGTAATTATCTAACTATTTCCTTTTGGTGTGTGTGTGTGTGTGTGTGTGTATATATATATATATATATATATATATATATATATATATTAGATACATACATACACACACACACACACACACACACATATGTATATACATATATATATATATATATGTATATATGTATATATATATATATGTATATACACACACACACACACATATATATATATATATATGTATATACATATATATATATATATACACACACACACACACACACACATATATATATATATATATGTTGGGATCTAAGAAGCACAATTGATTACCATGTACAAGCAACTAAACACGGAATTTAACCAGAATGCACAAGTAACTAGAATTCAGAAATAACACAGAATATGAGAGACAATACCCAATTGTATTAATACTCTTCCAGAAGGAAATACAACAAAGAAGATGCCACAGTCTTCTTCCTTACACACCTCTAGGGCTCCCACACCTCTAGGGCATAAACAATAAATCTCTTCAAGAGCTCACTCTCTCAATTACGGTCCTAACACACAACTCAAACATAGAGTTGGTGTTCACCTCCAACCAGTCAGTATCACTACTGCCAGTACACAAGTACTCCACGTACTCCATGACCGAGTACACACCGTACTCCAAGTAGATCTCCCATGAGCTTGCTACACCGGTTGTGTTGCTGATATCCCTGATCTTGTTTCCACCTGCAAATCAACTTGGTTTTGCAACACCTACAAACCTAGATCTCACACACACAAATACCTGCAACTCAAATGATCTTACTTATGGAAGGATCTACCTTGCCTTCCTCTATTGCTCTTTGAAGTGTTGCTGTCACCTTTGATCTTGATACCCCATAGATCTCCTTTGACCTCACACACACACATGAAGAACCCTTCTGATTCTCCAAACCAGCACCCCTATGGATCTCTACTAGAACTTGCACAACCTACAGCTCTACCTGATCATACACACTTGGCACTGTGGCACTAGGAGGAACACACCTTGCTCTCTTCACTCTGAAGGAGCTAATTTTGCTCTCTTACTCTCTAGCACACTTTACAATATAGCCCATGAGTCTATTAAATAGATCTCATGTAAACAATAATTAGACATCCAATTACAATAATTAGATCCGCAGGTCAAGACTAAATTTGGCCTTCTACATGCAAACAATAGGTTTGTTAACTAACTATCCATGAAATTGATAGTTTCAAAACTGCACAAGCGACCGATGTCGGTCCCTATCTGCCTGGAGGTGACCAATGTCGGCCGAATCCTGACCGATGTCAGTTGCTCTAACACTGTATATGACCGACGTCAGTTGATCAGACTAACGTCAGTTGCTCTGCAACTCAGAAACCTCTCAGCAACCTCCATGTCTGCATACAGTGAAGCTTTTAGCTCCATAACCTAACAATCTCCCACTTGGAGATAAATAGTTGCACTGTACCTGTACTTATACACTGTCGAATCTGTTTCTTGGCTTGTATCCCTCTTCAAGCTCAACTTTGAAGACCAACCACCACAAAACCTGTGGTGCACCTCCTGTCATCCAAGTAACCTACCGCATCCACATCTACAAACACATGTAGAAAAGAACTTGACCCTGCATAACATGTGCACCTGCTACTGATCCCTCTCAGATACCTGAGAATCCACTGAACTGCCCTCTAGTGCTTCTTTCCCAGATCAGCTCCAAACTTTCTAACAGCTCCCACTAAATGGGCAATATTAGGGAGTACACATATACTCAACCTCATCATGTGATTGGGGACTCTGTTTTGTGAACTTTCCATCCATAGGTGCACTTGTCATTCTACATCCTACACTACCTTCACATAATCATCCTGTGACAACATCAACTTGTGATCTTCCCTGTCTCTAGGATTACTCATGCCAAAGAATTTTGCTGCACCCAAATTCTTCATGACATACCACTGAACTAACTTTACCTTTAGTTCAGCAAAACCCTGTATGTATGCACCTGCAACAAGCACATCATCCACATATAGTAACAGGATAATGTAGCGACCATTATCCAACCTGGTAAAGAAACACACAATGGTTAAAATGACATTGACTAAAGCTGTGCTTTTTCATCCACCTGTCAAACCTGTACCACTGTCCTGTAGCTTCCTCAAGACCATATGACCTGGCCTTCCATCTCACGTGTCCATTCTCTCTATTCTTTAACCAATGAATCCATTCATCTTTTAGTGCTTTCTTCTGGCTGGCAACCCTACCAAATCTCCCATTTGGTTCTTCATCCTATTCATGCCATGCTCCCACTGTTTCCTGGATCCTTCCTGCTCTGCAATGAGCAACGAGTATAAAGAAGAGGAACAAAAAATTTGAGGCTTACTTACCCTTTCAATCCTCCATATGGGCATTTGAGACTCTTTGACAGCTTGCTGTCCACCCAAAATCCGTTCCAGTGACTGACTTCAATCACCACACAGTCTGCATCTGACTGATGTCAGTTCCATGCGATTGTCCTGACTACCGACACCGGTTTCCTAATCTACATCAGTGTCTACCTATCACCGACGTCATTTCCCTGACTGATGTTGGTCTTACCCTGCCCGACACCACCAGATTTGGTCTACACATGACCAACATCGGCACCTATCTATTCGACGTCGGTTCCTCCTGACCGATGCCAGTACCTATGTTTTCCTGTGAGTGATGACTTTTTACTCACAAGCTCTCTTTGGATCAAAACCCTATCCAAACTGCCCTGCTCAGAGTTACTCAGCCTTCTCCACTGATCTCTATCTGTCATCTCCTCCATGAACACCAAGGCTTTCCAATTCTTAAGTCTGTCAAAGACATCTGACTTCCTCTTAAGAACATGCATCTCCTTCTTGCTCTTGTGACCAAGCCTACAAAGCCACGTCTTCAAAATAGAAGAAGAATCAGTAATATAAGTAGATAGATAAATGATACCTACTTTCTTACCACCTACTAATTCAAGTGCATCCGCTGTGAGAGTTTATGTGCATCTCTCATCACCCAACTTTCCTGAAGCAATTAGCCTTATCTTCAGAACTGGGACCTATATGACATCCTTCAACACCCATGTGTTC